>ML788662.1:0-12115 GCA_009831015.1 Picea engelmannii
ATGGAAAGTGTCCATGTACAATAAATGAAGAATCTAACTAATCTTTTAATTATTGATCCTAAGAAACAACTAATTTCTAGACGTATTATCTAATATAACAATTTTCATTCTAGAAAAGACTAAGTGCACTATTATTTTATAAAATGTAATCCTAGACTAAGTACTTTAGGATAAGATCATCTCTAACAAGAATTAGCCTAAGATAAAGCCAAAATACCCTATCATATGCTTTGGAGAGTTCCACTTTGACCACCATCGACTTTTGGTTCCTATTTTTTATGGAATAAATTACTTCATGAACAATACATATAGCCTCATGAATTTGTCTTCCTTATAAGAAACCATCATCATAAATTTGCATTGACAACACCTTCTTTAGTCTCCTCACTATTACCTTGGATATGATTTTGTAAAACAATTGTATAAATACATTGGTCTGAATTTTTCAAAGGATGAAGGGTTATAATCTTTTGGAATCAATGCAAGAAAATTTGTATTGAAGGCTCCAAGCATATTTCCTTTTGTTCTAGATTCCTCTACCACCCTTATTAAATATTATCCTATGAACTGAAAGCACCCATTAAAAAAATTCATAGGTAGGACATTAAGCCATGAGATTTTGTCCTTTTGGAAACTTTGAAGAGCCATAAACAATTTTTCTTTACCAAATTCCTTCATCAATGCTTGGATTCCCTCAACATTGGAAAAACTTGGGAAGGAATTTGACATTTTTAACCTCTGGAATGGTGACTTGAGTGTCTTCTTTAAAGAGAGATGAAAAGTAATCAACCCCTACTTTTTTTATCCTTAAACTTTGTTTCCCATGTACCATATTCCATTTCTATTTTCCAAATTGATTTTATGTTTTTCCTACAATTTGCATATCTACGGAAAACCTTGGTGTTGTCATCCCCTGCTTGAAAACATAAGGCTATGTTTTGAAGCCCCCATTCCTTTTCTTTTTTTAGAAGTAATTTCCTTTGTTTTTCCTCCAAATTTTTACCTCTGTTTTCTATTCCTCTATTAAATATCCAAACTCTACACTATTGTATTGTACTGCCAAAGCTTCCTCCACTTCCCTAAGGGTTTTTCCATCCTTATATTTTTTGTCCTTTTCCCATCTCATATCTTTTTGGATTTTTTAAAATTTTGATGGAACTGAATGGGAGCATATTCTCTCAATATTCCATCAAAAGGTTCCCATACCTCTTTTAACTTATTTATGAACTCCTTTTCCTTCATCCATTCTAGATTCAATTTGAAAGGGATAGTAGGTTTCTCCTGGGTAGGGGCTATTTACAACATCACTAGATGATGGTCTAAATCCCCTCTTAGAGAGACTCATTGTTTAATTTTGGTAGCTTTGTCAAGGAAAGACTCTGAAATCAAGAAATGATCAAGTATCTTTGCTATACAATCCTCTTCAGTTCTCTTATTGGTTCGGGTACGAGTCAATTTTTTTGGTTCCATGCCTAATAGTCCCACTTCCACTTTTTTTCAAAAAGTAACCCAAGAGATACTCCCCCTAAGCTATTGGTCCCAAAATTTCCAAGGATCCCAAAGTAAAGTTTAGATCTCCTCCCACTACCACTAAACTATAGGGTAACCAATTCTTGTTGAAGAATCTGTCCTAATAATCTATCATGTCCATATATATTCAAAATAGAAATTTATCTTCCAAAATATAGAGAGAAAAAAGTAGTCCATAGACCTAGAGTAAAATCCCAATAATTAGAAAGGGTAAAAGAACACATCTTCCACCCTGTAATGTCTCCCTCCCCCACCCTATTGCATCAATATAGCTAAATTACCAATTTGTGATTTTTTTGACAACTCTTGAGTAATTTTTCCCCATTTTCCATTAAGTATTGTAGAATAATGATAGAGGGATTTAATACCTTTATCAGTTTTTTTAGGGCCAATATTTTTTGGGGGATGGAAAACCCTCAACAATTAAAGGTCATCATAATCATTTAAAACCCTCTTTAGGGTAATTTTCTCTAAGATCCCCAATTAGTGACAACTTCTTTCCACATTTTATTTCTGAAGAAGATTTTTTTTGTTCTATTGACATAAACAACTTCCTTCCCTTGTGAGGGAATTCTTTCTTTGATTCAATGTGACCCAATCCCCCTTCCACTCTCCCTAGGAAATACAAGGTTATGTTAACCCTATATTTGAGATTATAATTGGATAATTCGTTTGAAGGTATATTTCTATTGGTATCCATACTTTCTGTATTTGGCCAATGATGTCCAAGGGATTTAAACTTGAGGTCCCTTCTACCATGCCCTCTTCTACCCAAAGAATCTATTAAATTTGGAGGTTTTATCATAAACTAACATGTCAACCTTTTGGTTTAACGACAAATGTGGGAAAACAATTGGTATCAGAGCGAAAGGTCATGGGTTCTAGTTTGCTCGGTTGGTGCTGAGGGGGAGATTGTTGACTTGGTGGTCAGCACCTCCTTCGGGACTCGTGACATGGTTTAACAACCTCCCATGGATCTGTTAACTTTGGAGGTTGTATAAAAAAATAACATGTTGTCCTTTTGGTTTAACGACAGACATGGCAAGACAAGGATTCTACACTTGGGGTTTTTTTTCATTCCTTTCCTATAAAATTATACATGGCCTCTTCATTTTATAATCTAAGATGTATTTCTCTCTTTCAAGTTCTTGGTTTCTTTGTGTTTGATTTTTTTTTTAAATGGTGATGAAAACCCCCCTTCTCTCCTAAGGACTGCGCAACCTCCTGTTATAGGATTGATCAAGAAACTGAGTCTGATTGACTCTTTGGCCCTCAAGAACCTCAAATCCACTTAACATTCCCTCTTTCCCTTAAAGCGCGGATTATATGGAACCCACGGATTTCTCCTCAATGCTTTTAAGCCTCGGCATATTTAGGCGTTAACTCTCTTGGTTAAGCCCCTCCCTTTATGTGACCAAGGTTGTGACCAGTCGCCTAATCGAAAGGCATGTCGCGAATTTGTGTATCGAGCCTTTGCATGCGAGTCACTCTAACTCTCCCGACTTTCGAAATCCCGACAGGAGCCTAGATCATGCTAGCCCCTCTATTCTCCTTCACCGATGTGACCCTTCACTATGATCGTGGGCCAATATTTTGAGCACTTTGCGATTTCGCATCTCGTGAGTTCACATTTCACGAGTCATCTCCCTAGACGCTCATTGGTCCAGGTCCCTTCTCGAACCAACGGCTTAGATCAAATCTTCGTGGTTTCGGGTTTTGCAAATTCCCAAAACTCTTACCTTTGATTTCTCGAGTTGTGAAGTCCCGACAAAACTATCTCTATGGTCCAAATCCCTTCTTTGATCAACGATTGTTCACGATTTCATGATTCGTGAGTTCTTGTAACTCGACCTTTGACTTCTTTGAGTCACGAGTCAGCGAAATGTCGATCTCTCACCATGTGTCCTCCTTGACAACGGACAGTCTTGATGATTTTAGAATGATCAATGGTTGTGATATTTTCATGATTTCGCACTTCACGAATCCTCACAACTCTGCTCTCTGACCTTTCCACTCTGCGAGTCAGCGAAATGTTGATCTCTCGCCACATGTCCTGTCGTTATGGACGGTTCTAATGATTTCAGAATTTCGTGACCTTGTTCCTCCTGTGTACGTTCAAAGATTTAATGTTAGTGCACTTTACCTTGATCAGATGGCTACGATCCATTTTCACTCACATCAAACGGTTGAGATCTTTCCTCCTTTGCACTTTCTCCTTGTAGTTTAGACACTGATCAGATGGTCCAGATCTTCCCTCTGAGATAAAGCCTTCTTCAGACTTAGAATATTTTTGAAAGGATTTACAAGCTTCGACCCTTATCCTTCTTGTGAGTCCATTTCTTGGATCTCGTTTTACGCTTCTTGAAAAGTGCTACCCTTCCTAAGCTTGATCTCTCTAAAGATTTCAATCTCCCAAGAACTTCTTGCTTTTCTAGGAAATTTTTCAACTCAAATCCAAAGATTCGTGAAAAGAATCCTTTCTTGCCTTCCTAGCGTTCTTCTACTCTCGTCCTTCGACTTCTTTACGAAGTCGCTTCGAATATTCATCGAATTCTAGGTCTGTGCACTCTTTGCAACAGATCTTTACACAAGATTTGAGTTCTTGTGATGATTGTGCATTCCTTGCAGCAGTCTCTTTACAATTCCTGCAAATAAAGTCTTACGCTATTTCTTCTGAGCTTTGTGACTCGAAACAGACCCTACCAACGCACTCTTTGCAGACTGTGTGCACACCTTGCACCAGATCACGAAGAAAAGTGATTTAAATTCTTATGCAAGCATTTCAAAGCTATATACACTCATAGCAAGATTCATTCGTTCTTGAAAATATTAAGACAACAACAGAGAAATTTCAAACACAATTCGCACCATACATTGGATCATTTTTCCTCTGTTATCTTCATTCAAAATCAATAAAATGGTTACAGCTAAAATCAAAGCAACAACTATTGTTCACAAATTCCTACTTGCTCATAATTCTCGTAACCCCTCTTTTGGGTGTACAAAATCTCTCTTTATACAAAAGAAACAAACTAACTTCTATCTAATTGTGGTTACATTGATACTAGGGTTAAATTCCCAAGTCACGCATGCTCCTTTTGTCTCCATGCGCGTGATCTTTCCTCTTTTGTTTTCTATCAGTTTCAAAATATTGCAATATCGACCAGCATTTGAGATTCTGAATTGGTCCTCAGGTGTTGGGTTGTCCTACCACGTGTACTTGCTAATGATTCTCTTGCATCATACTCCCCCTGGACAAAAATTCATGGACTCCTCTTCATGAGCTCTTGTACAAAATTTCCATGCTTCTGGATTCCTGTTTGGTGAGTCGTTGTATGAAAATTCTACTTGTGGAAGAATCTGATCCCACTGATTATGGTGCTCGGTGACCAGACTCCTCAAAAAGTTCCCCAAACTTCTGTTTACCAGCTCAGTCTTCCCATCTGTCTGAGGGTGATAAGCTAAGTTGAAGGATAAATCTATCCCCAACTTCTTCCATGGTGTTCTCTAAAAATGACCAACAAATTTTGTGTCTCTATCCAAGACAATGCTTTTGGGTAGGCCATGAAGTCTCACAACTTCCTTAAAGAACATATTCGCAACATGTGTTGCATCACTAGTCTTCTGGCATGGGATAAAGTGTGCCATCTTTGAAAATCTATCCACCACCACAAATATGGAATCCATACTCTTTGCGCTCTTGGCAGTCCCAACACAAAATCCATGCTTATTGCATTCCAAGGCCTCTCTGGTATGGGAAATGGTTGATACAACCCAGTGTTATGTCTTTTACCTTTTGCATGTTGGAAGATTCTACATCTGTTCATGAATTTTATCACATATGTTCTCATACCTGGCCAATAGTATGAACTACTCAACTGTGAAAATGTCTTATCATGGCCGAAATGTCCAGCCAATCCTCCACTATGTTTTTCCTTCAAAAGGTTATCCCTCATTCAGAATTTTTGTATGAAAAATTGATTTCCCTTGAACAACAATCCCTCTTGAATCATATACTATGTCCACTGACTTCTATCTCTCAGCAAAAGATTCACGCATGCTTCGTATGCTTCCTTAAAATCTAGATCATCATTGTACATTTCCTCGAGGTGTTCAAACCCTATGGTCTTTACCTGAAATTCCTGCAGAGTCAAACATATTCTGCTTAATGCATCAACAACTTTGTTAGCATTCCCAACAATATGTTTTATGACAAAAGTAAAATTTTGCATATACTCAATCCACTTTGCATGCCTCTGATTCAATTTTTCCTGTCTAGTTATGAATTGTAAAGCTTGGTTATCGCTATACAAGATAAATTATTGTGGGACAAGGTAATGTCTCCATTTCTTCAGGGCTTGGATTATGGCATAAAAATCTTTGTCATAGGTGGAGTAATTTCTCTTAGTCTCATTCATCTTCTCACTGAAGTAAGAAACAGGTCTATTGTCCTAGCTCAAAACTCCTCCAATTGCAATGCCACTTGCATCACACCTTACCTGAAACGACTTCTCAAAATTTGGCAAGACCAGAATCGGTCACTCCATTACTTTCTCCTTTAGTGTATTGAATCTCTTCTCGGCCTCCTCTGTCCATTTAAAATACTTGTGCCTCTTCTTCACTGTATCCATCATTGGTGCACAAATTCCACTGAAATATTTGATGAACTTCCTATATAAACTCGCTAAAAGTATGAAATCTCTGTGGATACTAAGTTATCAGTGCTCCGACTGTCAATTATCACCTTTCATACTTTTTCTTTAGTCTTGCAAGATGTCCTGAATAGACTGTTCCTCTATACTGGATTTTTAACTTCTGCCTTTGGTTTTAAGAGAAATTTTCTCATCATCAAGGATGTTCCATCCTCTACTCCTTCTGCTTCAACATTCCCTCTTTGTGCTTCTGAAATGTGAGCTTCTCCTCATTTTTTTTTCTCAGGGCATTCCCAAGACATGTGCCCTGTCTTTCCACAGGCGCAACATCTTATTCCTCCTCTTCCTCTTCCTCTAGAAGAGTTTCTTCCACCACCATGTCTTCCTCGGGAACTTCCTCCTCTTTCCGAGTGACTATGTGGAGTTTTAGCCTCATCTTTGGAATTATGTGCCTTGTCATGGGAAACTCTCTTGCCTTTGTTTGGGGCTACAATTTTACCCCTACCTCACTAGCTTTGTTTTCTAGCCAACTTCTCTTCTGCCTTCAGCTCGAATTGATAAGAATCCTCTATTGTCCTTACCGACATCATGTTGAGCTCATCCTAGATTTTGTACCTCAGGAAATTCATATATCTGGAAACTTTTTCTTTGTCCCGCTCTCTTTGTCCAACTCTGATGTTCAGCTTGTATAACTCCTCTGTGTATTCTTTGACTGTCATACCTTTCTGTCTCAGGTTCTGTATCTTCCTGAACAGATTGACCTGGTAATATTTGGGCATGAATTTAGCCTTCAGCTTGGCAACCATTCTTTCCCAACTCTTTATATTTTTTTTGCCTCTACTTCACCTCTCAACCTATAGTTCATCCCACCACAGTGTTGTGTGTCCTTTAAGCCTAGTGATAACATGTCTCACCCTTTTCTCCCCATTGACATCTTCATAATCAAAATATTTTTCCATGGACCTTATCCAATCCAGCAGCTCTTCAGCATCCAAATTGCCTTCATACATTGGGACCTTTATCTTGGCTCTAGCTCCCAATCTAACAACTGCTCTTAGCAAGTGTTCTTTGACAACATGTCCCCCTGCAACTTCTTTGGCTTCTACATCTTCACTCTCTTCATCGCTAATGTCTCCAGCATCAAGTGCTCTTCTCTGTGTTGCTTCCATCGCTTCCAACCTTGCACAAAGTTCTTGCATCTCTCTTTCTACAACACGATTGGATAAAGGTGTCTCTCCTTGTCTCCTCAGTGGCATTGTGTTGATTGTATCTCACACGCAAAGTACAACTTCAAGTTCTTTTTCTCCTTCGCCTGAAATCTACAGGTGAAAATCAGCTCTGATACCACTTGATGCAGACCCCCCTTCTCTCCTAAGGACTGTGCAACCTCCCAGTCTAGGATCAATCAAGAAACTGAGTTTGATTGACTCTTTGGCCCTTAAGAACCTCAAATCCACTTAGCAGGCCCTCTTTCCCTTAAATCATGGAACCCATGACTTTCTCCTTAACGCTTTTAACACTCAACATATTTAGGCATTAGCTCTCTTGGTTAAGCCCCTCCCTTTATGTGACCAAGGTTTTGACCAGTCTCCTAATCGAAAGGCGTGTCGCGACTTTGTGTATCAAGCCTTTGCATATGAGTCACTCTGACTCTCCCGACTTCTGAAATCCCGACAGGATCCTAGCTCATGCTAGCCCCTCTATTCTCCTTCGTCAATGCAACCCTTCACTATGATCATGGCCCAATCTTTCGAGTACTTCACGATTTCACGTTTCATGATTTTACGTATCGTGAGTTCACACTTCATGAGTCATCTCCCTAGACGCTCGACAATCCATATCCCTTCTCGAACTGACGACTCAGATCAAATCTTCATGATTTTGGGTTTCACGAGTTCCCAAAACTCTTACCTCTTATTTCCTGAGTTGCGAAGTCTCGACAAAACCAGATCTACGGTCCAAATCCCTTCTTCGATCAACCACTGTGATCTTTTCACTATTTCACAATTAGTGAGTTCTTGTAACTCGACCTTTGACTTGTTTGAGTCACGAGTTAGTGAAATGTTGATCTCACGCCATGTGTCCTCCTTGACAATGGACAATCTTGATAATTTCAGAATGATCAACGACTATGATCTTTTCGCGAGTTTTCACTTCACGAATCCTCACAACTTTGGTCTCTGACCTTTCCACTTTGCGAGTCAGCGAAATGTTGATCTCTTGCCATGTGTCCTATCATGATGGATGGTTCCGATGATTTCATAATTTCGTGACCTTGTGACGGAGACCCCCTTGCCCTTAGGCCGAGATCCGCTCAGGGTTGTTCTAATTCCTCTCAAGCCGAAGTGGCTCCTTTGATTCCCTATTGGAATCTTCAACAAATCCACAGGTCTTTTTATGAAAAACCCACCATGTGTAACTCAACACCAGGTGCGAGCCTTATATCACCATATGACCACAACCGAGCCTTAGCGCAAGCGCTTTTCGTAGCTTGCAATTCGCGAGTTTGTGAGTCGAAGACCCTCGACTCTTCTTTTCAAAACCTCCCATACCCGATATGATGATACGGGTATGGCTCCTTCCCCGTTAGTGCTTCTTCAGGCGACTGCCAGCTGGAGCCTAACTCTAGCACCTCTCGCAACTTGCAACTTCGTGAGTTGAAGTGTTGATTCCTCCTGCTCCACCTTTGTGAATTCGTGACTCACGATAAGTCAACAATAAGTTGAACCTTTCCAAATGACACGTGTCCACCACCTGTCAACCACGCGATCCCCACTTACGGATGGGCCATGTGTTTGCATGAGCTCTCGGCGCTAAGTACTTCACGACTTCTGCAGTCGAAAAGAAACTCTCTCAAGTTCCGAGCCCCCGATAGGCGATAACCATGAAAGTTATGATCTCACGGTTCTCCCGTGGCCTGGATCCAATGGCCTGGATCTTCTTCCCTACTCCTCGCAACTCGAGACTTTGTGAAACCAAAGATATTCGGTCTGCCCTCCAAACTCACGATCCCCGGATTCGCGATATGATCCAATGACTTGGGTTAAGACAAGATCGACGGCTCACGTTGATTCTTGATGTCAGGGTGGAAAATTCTTCCAACTCCTAACCACCTTCTAGCTTCACTGGATCCTACAGTCCTCGCAACTTCGTGAGTTCTCCACAGAGAATTCTAACCACTCGATTCATTCTCCTCAAGGATCTCTGGCATAAATGGCTCGATGTTCTTCCACCTGAATTTAATCTCTATATGACGGCTTTGATTTCTGTATACCTTTGAAGTGGTTCGATTTTTGCCTTCCTTTGAAGTGTTCAAATGTGTTTTCCCTCTTGATCTTTCACTTTCAAACTCAAGCCTTCCAAAAGGGTTTTCTGCTCGCATTCCTTGCGGAAAACTTTCAAATAACTTCTGGTTATTTGAATATTTGACCCTGTGCACTCTTTGCAACAGTGGTCCTTCCACCTTTACCTTAGTTAATAACTTCTAAGGCTTCAAATAGCCTGTGCACACCTTGCACGGCTCTGTGCTTCACCTGCACTTCTACTGGTATGAGAACAATGGTATCTCGCATGAGCTTTCTAAGATAAAACTTAGACTCTCATCAACGCACACCTTGCGAAAGTTCACTGCACTCCTTACAGGAACTCTTAGGATGAGAAACAATTGAAACTCATTATTTTTCTCTATCATACTTCATACACTTAACATGAAATCACACATTTAACCCAACATTGAAACAAATGCATAAACAAAGAGAATAAAACAACTGTAAACATACCATTCAGCAAATGAAAACAGTAAGCATCATAACACCATGAATATTGAGTCAAAGCTTCATATATTAACTCAAATTCTCCTGTAGATGGGTTCTTCTCTACATCTCTCTGCTACAGCTCTCAAAGATGATAATGTTACAATGCTAACATGATACAAGAATGAGGGTGTCTATATATGTTTCCCTCCTACGCTTCTAAAACTGTCTAATCTCTTAATCCAAATCTACCTACTTGCATTAAACAGAGTTAATGTCTATTACATCCAGCATATGAGAGAAAATTGCTCAAGATCTATTTACAACATGCAAGTACGCTTCCTTTAACTACTACATTAATATCTACTCATTATTTTTTCAAAAACATTTCAAAATGTGCAAAATGTGTGTTGTGCTTTTCCAGTTGTCTTCCGCCTTTATGGTTGCTTGGATGGCTGCTTACGATGCTCCTACATCACCTTGTTCCTCCTGTGTACATTCAAAGATTTAATGTTAGTGCCCTTTACCTTGATTAGATGGATATGATCCATTTGCGCTCAAATCGAACGGTTGAGATCTTTCCTCCTCTACACTTTCTCCTCATTGTCTAGACACTGATCGGATGGTCCAGATCTTCCCTTTGAGATAAATCCTTCTTTAGACTTAGAATATTTTTGAAAGGATTTACAGGCTTCGACCCTTATCCTTCTTGCGAGTCCATTTCTTGGATCTTGTTTTGCGCTTCTTGGAAATTTTTACCCCTCATGAGATTGATCTCTCCAAAGATTTTGATCTCCCAAGCACTTCTTGCTTTTCTGGGAAATTTGTCAACTCAGATCCAAAGATTCATGAAAAGTATCCTTTCTCACCTTCCTGGCATTCTTTTTCTCTCGTCCTTCGACTTCTTTACGAAGTAGCTTCGAATCTTCATCGAATTACAACTCTGTGCACTCTTTATAATAGATCTTTACACAAGATTCAAGTTCTTATGACGACTATGCACTCCTTGCGGCAGTCGCTTTACACTTCCTGCAAATAAATTCTTACGTTATTTCTTCTGAGCTTTGTGAGTCGAAATAGACCATTTCAATGAACTCTTTGTGAATTGTGTGCACACCTTGCACCGGCTCATGAAGAAAAGGGGTTTAAATTCTTATGCAAGCAATTCAAAGCCACATACACTCGTAGCAAGATTCATTCATTCTTGAAAAGATTAAACAACAGATAAATTGCAAACACTATTCGCACCATACATTGGATCAATTTCCCTCTGTTATCTTCATTCAAAATCAAGAAAATGGTTACATCTAAAATCAAAGCAACAACTATTGTTCACAAATTCCTACTTGCTCATAATTCTCATAACCCCTCTTTTGGGTGTACAAAATCTCTCTTTATACAAAAGAAACAAACTAACTACTATCTAATTGCGGTTACATTGAGACTAGGGTTAAATTCCCAAGTCATGCATGCTTTTTTTGTCTCCACGCGTGTGATCTTTCCTCTTTTGTTTTCTATCAGTTTCAAAATATTGCAGTACCGGTCAGTGTTCGAGATTCTGAATTGGTCCTCATGCGTTGAGTTGTCCTGCCATGTGTACTTGCTGACGATGCTCCTGCATTAAATGATATTGGAGCCATGATGAAGGGAGGTCAAAGTGGTGAAGGCCTATGCATTGCATAGATTAATGAAAAATGAAGAATGGTTGTTTTATATACATCAAGAAACTAAAGGGATTTGGGAGAAATTACTTGATTTAAAGAGAGGTCTAGTTTTTTTTTAAATTAAAAAAAGATGGAGGAGGAAAGAACAAATTTCTCTACTCTAAAAAAAAAATCCCCTAGCATATTTGAGAGTTTTTAAGCAATATTTGACGTAGATATTAGTATTTTGCATTGATTCGAGTGCTTTTTAACTAGATTTGAAGTAGAACTAAATATGTTTTGGAAAATTAGGGAGTTTTTTAGTTAGATTTGAAGCAGATCGAAGCATTGTTTAGTAGACCTAAGAGTTTTTAGCTGGATTTGAAGAAAAAATTAGTATTTTTTAGTGAGATCTAAAGTAGATCTAAAAATGCTTTAGAAGATTTGAGATATTTTTTGGCTAGGTATGAACATTTTTTTAACATATTTGTGAGTTTTTAAACAGATCTAAAGCAAATTTGTTCTTTTATTGGCATAT
>ML788662.1:28651-39922 GCA_009831015.1 Picea engelmannii
GCCCTGACCTCATCATCAAAGTCCACTTTTACAGAACTTAGTTGATTAGTAACCGTATTAAAATCATTTAAATGATCTGCAATAGACCCACCTTCCGACATCTTCATATTAAATAATCTCTTCATTAGAAATACCTTATTGGACATCGAGGGTTTTTCAGACAATTTGGCCAATGCATCCATCAAACCCTTCGTTGTCTTTTCTTTGGAAATATTGAAATCCATTGATGTTTCCAGGCTCAGCCGTATCGTTCCTAGAGCCTTTATGTCAAGAATCTCCCATTCTTCGTCCTTTGTAGCCAATGGCTTCTTTTCTATTCCGCCCAATGGTAGGAATAAATCCTTCTGATATAAATAGTCTTCCATCTACATCTTCCATAACTGGTAGTTTTGGTCATTAAATTTCTCGACCCTAAACTTTCCATCTTCCGACATTTCTCCCACTCGAACTAGGAACCCTCTTTTCCTGCAAGTTACCTTTCGCTCTAATACTAGTTGTTCGAAAAATAGGACCGTGGAGCAATAAAATAAAACAAATGCGAAAAAAAAAAAACACAAAAGATACACAATACAATAGAGACACAGATTTACGTGGTTCACACAGTGTGGGCTACATCCACCAGATAAATTTCCAGGTCCTTCCTTTATTATTATCCAGCATATGAAGGGATACAACCTATAACAAACCCGTTGTAACTTCCTCTTCTTTCTCTCACAGTCTCCTATCTCATAATACAATATTCGCAATCAACCATAGCTGCAATACATTTCCCTCATAAAAGAGGGTTGCCTTCTAGGGAAAAAGACCCTAACATAATCTCTATCATTAGATTTGAGACCTTATAATGAACGGTCCAGATTTAAAATGAAATTACAATATACATTTACAAGGCAATTTTTCCTTCAGGGGCTTCGCCCCCAAACCCCCACTGGGGGCCCGCTTTCCCCCAGACCCCGCAGAGGGGGCACCCCCCTTCTGCACTCCCCTGCGTGGAAGAGTGTACATACTTCTGGGGTGTAAATATTTCACGGGGTATAAACACAGCTAAAAGTAAAAGACCTCTGAATCAGGAAGATAATCAGGCTCCACAACCAACACTTACCTGGGGCCTTGGACCCCTGAAGAAGTCATGTGCTAGCCTGGAAATAATGTTTGAGGAGAGTCCATTTACTGGTAGTGGCATCCTCCTCCCTTATTTCGTGGATAAGTAGAAAGAGTCTGGTCCAAACACTTCCTCTATTTTGTAGGGGCCTAGCCAAAGACTGTCAAACTTTTGATGCATTCCTGGTTTTTCTGTTCTTTTGTTCCATGGTAGAAATCGATCCCCTTCCTTGTGATGATACTATGGTAGATACGCGAGGTATTAACCTCCACATGTAACCCTAACAAGAATAAAATATTCTGGGAAGCAATAAGAACCCTAAAAGACTGAGACATAACCCTAGAAGTAAAATCGGCCAAAGAGAATATTTTAGATTAGGTATTTAGCCTCCAGAAAGAGAAGTCAACCCAGAAAACCTGGATAAAGGAGTATAAATATAAGACACCATAGCTCATTTGGTACACACATCTCACAACTACATAAATGTAAGAGTGTGCACTACAAAAACTGAGTAAGTGTGCAAGTCTGGAGAGTAGTTGCAGTTGCAGCTACTACAACCGGTATTCTCAGTTTAGGCTTGGACTTTTTATTGGTTATGGTTTGGAATTTATGCCTTGTGTGCTAGCTCTAGAGAGAGGTACACTACATTGATTGGATATTAGGCCTAGGGTTTTCTTCCAGAATCATTCTCTGTCAAGGTTAAGGTGCTCGGGGGTGGCTTCGGCCTATGGTTGGGTGACAATATTGCTATATTGTCTATGGTTAAACAAGAACATATATTATTTATAATAGTTTATGGGCCCATACTATCTTCAGATAGTATAACCACTGGAAGATAGATTGGGAGGATTTTCTCAGTTGTAGTTGCAGTCAGTTTTGGCTGTAACAACGAAACCCTAACCCTCTTGTTGAGGAACCTTAAAGTAAAATATTGAACTAATTTTTGAATAGCCTAGTGCACCCTAACCCATCGCACCTCCTGGTACTCTCAGCAAGCCAAGACTCCAATTTTGAGTTTTTGGTCAAAATCAAAGGTTGACCAAGTCAAATTCAAAGGTTGAAAAAGTCAAAGCAGTCATGACTTACTCTATGAAGTCAAAAAACAAGTTAGAAGGGGCTTCTAACTTCAAAGTATGGAAGACAATGATTGACCCCATCCTTGCCAAGAATAAAGTGTTGGATATCATGAAAGGAAAGATCGTGGAACCACAATTTAAAGAAGGAAAAGAGAAGGAACCTCAGAACATTGTAGTTATGGAGAAATTCAAATACAATGACATAAATTCCATGAGTATCATAGTGGACTCCGTAAAATACCACTTGATACCCTACATCTCCCATCTTGACTCATCTAAGAAGGTGTACGATGCCCTAACTAACCTCTTCTCAGTCAGAAACATTGGACAAGCAATGAGTCTAGAGAATGAGCTATGTGACATGAAAATGAATGTTGATGATAGCATAACATCATACCTTGTGAGAATATCTCAGTTAAGAGATCAACTACAAGCTATTGAAGAAATCATTTTAGAGAAAGAACTGGTAAATATAGTACTCAATGGTCTTCCCAAGACATGGGATGCATTTTCCGCAAGCATGAACACAAGAAATGATTATCCCACATTTGAATAACTTTGGACTTGTGGTGCACAAGAAGAATCAAGGATTAATGCAAAAGAGAAACCCCAAAAGAAATACGATGATCAATCTTTCACAACAAGGTTCAAGAATTTTAGAAATAAGAAGAAGTTTGGCTCAAGGAAGAAACCAAATCAAGAAAAGGATATGTCGCAGATACAATGCTTCAACTGTCGAAAATATTTTCACTACAGGAACCACTATCTTGAATTAAAAAAAAGGAAGGAAACAAACAAATCAACAGTTGTCAAAGAAAGGGAACCCTCAAAGAAGGCCAATCGGGATAAAACATACTTCTTCTTCTAAGTCAAGGTAACAATATTATTCATAGTTCTTGTACATACCATGTTTACATAGTTTATGTATATATCTTGCATATCTATTCCTAGAAGATAAGATGTTCAAGTGAAACAAATACCTATGGAAGAATAACAAGTTAAGGATTGTTATCACAATGACTACAAGTCAAGAAATACACATGAGAAGATGAATTACATTGACAATCCTTGGTAACAATTCCTGTGGAAGCTATTATATAAGTAACAACTGTCAGATAAGCTGAAATCAAAATCAAACTTGAAGAGATCCAAAAGAAGTCAAAATAGAAATAAGTCATCAATCAAGAGAAAAATAGAAAAAGACTTGTGACACTTTGCAGAAGGAAATAAGGATGCAAACGGAAGCGTGGACTCTCTTAGATGGAGGCAGATGGTTACAGAATTCCAAAACAAGAGCATGCATTCATGCATGAAGCAATGATTAGGAGGGATCTGATCCTAAATGATATGATCCATAGAGGATTATGAAGTATTTTTCCTTATTCCCATTGAAAGTAGAAACCATGATAAGCAACACATGTTCAGAAGAAGTCTTCTTTGAAAAGAAGCCTCAAAGTATTCTTGGTTGTCCATATACATCCATGATCCTATGATGAAAGGAAGAAGTTGGAATCTTCATGGCATGGAATCTATAGAAGACTTCATGGAACCAAGATCTAAAGTGAAACATGAGGAAGAACATGAATATTCCAAGAAAGAAAGAAAATCCAGAACAACGAGTTATTATACCGAGAATCAAAAGACTACGAGCTTGGTTTAAACTCACTAGAAGCAATCAAGCAGAATAAATGGAAGTTATGATGAAAAACAATATATGTAAGAAATTGTGAAAAAGGGTTATGAATGGAACTGTTGCGAGATTCATAACGAGAAATTCTTCCAGAAGGAGGATAAGACTATGATAACATCTTGTTCCCATAAACCAGATATACCTCTATCTGAGATACTATATCTCTTGCAGTATCCATGGATTGAAGTTTACATCAGTTGGTTGTAAAAGATTGTTCTCCCAATGGAGAATTTGAGGAATAAGCTTATGTAAAGCAATCTAAAGGTTTTGAGATATACCAGAAAGAGACCTACATATGCAGATATAAGAAGACCTTGTATGGATTCAATTGACTTGATGTAGAGTATCTCATATACAACAGAAGCGTGGTGAAAATTTTCTATGACAGAGATAGTGTATCAGAATAGTTACTCAGAAGTTTGGGATGATGGATTACTAATCCATGGAAAACTCTCATGATGACAGAATAAGTGTTACTTGAATATGTTTCAATTGTGCCTTGCCATGATGTCATGATCTAGAAGGAAACAAAAGTGTTGAATTTGACCATGATATATTGTAATGATCAAATCTATATGAAGCCTTTAGAGAAAACCAGTGTTCCATGACAGACCAAAGTTCATTGACATCAAGAATTACATTCTCCATGATGAAGTCCAGAAAATAGAAGTTTTTCTCCAATATATATCTCCACGGATGAGAAGATAGAAGATATTTTGGTAAAACCTTTGTCCAATATGAAAAGTTTGTAAGTCAGGGCTTGTGGAGACGACTTCCTTATTGAAAAAGGAAAAGATTAGTCCCAGGTTGGGAGGGAGCACTGATGTGTTATTGATTTATGGAAAATCATTTTTTAGTTCGAAAAATGATCCAGGATTAGCAGTTCCTTTCCAGTTAGGAAAGTGATTTGAGATTTATGATAGACACACATTTTCCAGTTCGGAAAATGGTCTAGATCAGACAGTCATTTTCGTAATGAAAATGGTATGATAGATTGTTGATGTACCATAGACATTGATTCCCCTTGTGGCCAGTGTGGGGGAATGGTCTAGGAAATTCATTCTTCTTGGAATTCACTCTTAGTAGTGTTCAAGTAGAATGTTCTGCCTCACCGGGCAATCATTCTTTTGAAGTTCACAGTTGTGAGAAGTTTCAAATAATGGTCTATTTTTTAGGTTGGTGCAGGACAGTCATTTCCTTAGGAAATGGTCCGGACAATCATTCCCTGGGGAAGACTCATTCTCTCAAGGTTTCACTATGTTTAGTTCTGGAAGAATGGCCCATTTAGGTGAATGGCCCATGTTCGGAAATTAGGGACAAGCATTCCCTAGGGAAGACTCATTCTATGTAGGTTTCACTATGTTTAGTGCTAGAGGAATGGCCCATTTAGGTGAATGGTCCAGGCTCAGAAATCAGGGACCATTATTCTTCTATGCTTGAGAAGAATAGTCCAGACAGCCCATGGATGATGTTTTACTTTCTAAGGGAAAATGCTATTCCATATCTCACAGATGTTAGTGGAAGAATGACCCAGATGACTCATTTTATATCATCATATTGTTTCTATGCAGGTTGATATTAGATGATATGATTGCTATAGAGATTGTATGTCTCTGGATAGTAGATGTATTCTACTGTGGTGGATGTGTTCCACTGGTTGTGACTATGTGTCATTGATTAAGTAGTCGTCTTCTACTTGGTGTGGTTGTGTACCACTAGATAGTAGTTGTGCACTACTATGGATAGACACAGTTGTGTTCTATTGAATGAAATTGTTTTGATTGCCATGAAGATTATCAGTATTGTTGAAAATGATTATCAACTAGATGGATAGTCAGTGTGCTAGTGGACAGACATTCTTTAGGCATAAAATTTTCAAGGACATTTATTCTTCTAGGACGTATGTTTAGATTAGAAGAATAGTCCTTGTATCCCATGGTGTGGCTTCCAACATCTGTTGGAATAGTTATTCATCTACGACATATGTCCGGATTAGAATAATGGTTCTTGTATCACTCTGTGGAGTGAGTGACTTATCCAGCTTCATGCTTGATTACTCAGATGGAATATGGATTTAAGAGATGATACAATTGATGCTATAAGATGATACTGATAGTGATGATGGTGCTCATGATTTGATCATGATATAGCCTGTGTGGCTATGATTATGCTACCAATTGAATGGCATGTTTTTTCTCAATACCATTACCTTCAAATACCTCAATAGCTAGGAGGGAGTGTTGATATTATGGTAGTTGCGGGAGGTATTAACCTCCATGTGTAACCCTAATAAGAATAGAATATTCTAGGAAGCAAGAAGAACCCTTATGCAAGAAGAAGCATCAAAGCTCCAGTTTTAACACTGAGCTTTCATTTTCTAAGTTCTACTTGAAGAAAAATTCAGATTGGCAACTGAACGAATTTGGAATTTCAGTGTGGCCATGGTGCACATTAAATAAGAATGCACAGATGTGCGCACTAATTATATGATATTGCGGGGTGTAGAACTGAAACTGTGAAGTAAAATCTAGTGCATGGGTATGCGCACTAAAATTTTGGGGTTGCACGAAACAAATTTGTGGTCCATGCACATTACTAATACACGATGTACATGTTAAAAATTGACATCGTGCATTGGTGTGTGTTGAATACTAATGTGCTTATGGGCTTCAGAAGAAAGGATTCTGACAAGATGGTGCAGAGTTTTCACGAAGTTGTCTTATGAATTCATCTAACAAATCTTGTTGCTTGCACATTTTGTAGAATTATCAGCGTTTAGAACAGGACATAATCAATGCAGAAGGTCAAAAGCATGGAAGATGCATAGAGGACTTACCGTATTGATGATGAGTTTGGTGATTTGTATGTCGGTTTGGGTGTTGATGGTACATAATCTAGGGAGGATTGCACAAATTTGATAGAAACCATAAAGGGACTAAAAAAATATGTCCAAATCTATAAAGCTAATAACGAAAGGCTTATGAATGCCAAGGAGCAACAAGATGACTTATGTTATCACATGAACTTTTCAGAGTGTTGTGGCCAGTCATCCAAGTATTTATTTACATAGGACGTAGCCATGAGCACAAAGCGCAACACTCAGAGTGGTCTAATATGGACTCAAATCAAGGGAGCGAGCAGTTTCAATTTTCAGCGGAGGAGGTTCCATTCGAAGTTCAGATTTGTGGCCCTCGGGCGATCGGGATCATAAAGTTGCATGAAGTTTAACGTCAGAAAGAGGTCTGAAGTTGCGAGGTCAATCCTAGCCATTGGTACTGGAAAGGGTATGTGGCGAGATATCAGCATTTCACTAACTCAGGGAGTGGAAAATTCAAAGGGAAAAGTTGTGAGGACTCACGAAATGCGAACTCACAAGTTGATCTAAGTCGTTAGATCGAGGAAAGTCATGGACCGTCGATCTGAGGTGAGCGTAGAATTGGAAATTGGGAGAAGGGAGGTGAGTAGTCTTTCAACTTACCGAGACACAAAATCCCAATACGATGAAGATTAGATCTGGACCATGGATCTTATAAGGACAGGTGGCAGCCGATATGATGGTTCATGGAAGCGACTTTCGGGAGTTTTGGAAGGAGTCAAAAGCAAATAGATCTGGGTCGTCCAAACCAGAGGGGCACGTGGCAGCAGATAATCGAAATCATGATTTCGCGAGTCGAAGGTTTCAACATGGAGCAAGGCACAGATTCCCGAAACACAAAATCGTGAAGCGTCCAGGAGTTGGTCCCAAGGCCACATAGGAGGTGGGCCCAAGAAAAAAGGTAAGCACCCAGCGCATGATTGGTGACTTGGGTTTTCAAGGAAGCAATCACGGTCGTCGGATGCATAGCAGATCTGATTGTCGATCTGAATAGGGCCATTTCGCAATATCGGGTATCGGGAGATTGTAGTCATGTGATGTGAAAACCCCCAAAATGTGAAATCACGATGCACCCATGAGTTGGGCCCATGGTCACAGCCCGAGGTCATATGGAAAATGGGTCTAGGACAAAAGGTTGGTTCCCATAGCATAGAGTCGGCCAAGGTGGACTTCTGAGGAAGAAATCGCAGTCGTCGGATGCAAAGCAGATCCAGTCGTCCATATGAGTCAGTTGATTTCACAATATCGGGTATTAGGATATTGTAGTCAAGTGATGTGAAGTCCCCTGAAACGTGAAATCACTATGCGCCCAGGAGTTGGGCCCATGGTCATGGCCTAAAGTCGCATGTAGGAAAAATGCGGTGAAGGAGAAGCTCGCACCAAGAGCTTTGGGAGCATGAAGGAAAGGGTGTGGATTTCATGAGACCTGCACCAAAAGCTGAGGATGATCGTGTGAGTTAAAGAACGAGACCATCATGGTTTCAAGGTGTCAATTTGACTCAAAGGGCCACTAACAGTGTATGGTAGATCCCTGGGCGTTAAGCCTCATCCTGATCCCGATGAAGGTAATTAATGAAAAAAGGAGTGGTAGTTGAAACCTCGGCTCACTCCATAAATGGAATGTGTGGAAGGTTCGATCGTGGGGACTGAACCGTCAGCCTGTCGTACTCCTACGAGCAAATTTTCCTGCAAAGCCCATGCTGATCTGAGCTTGTGTCTGACAGAAGAATGCCTACATGGTTTGACAGAGAAGATGTAGATAGAAAGCCTTGAATGCAAGGGCACGATCATGCTCCTGGTAGTGGTGAATTTTTCTGAGTATAAATAGTTAGTTTTGATATTTTGTTAAGGTTTTCAAATGGTTGAGCAGAGATCCCATATTGTTATTCTTGTGATGTCAGAGTTGTTCTTTGGTTATGTAATCAATTTGAGACTTTCAAATTAATAGAAGTCAACCTCTTTTCATCTCTTTGTAAAAACTGTGCTAAAACACTCGGGCATGGAGGATCCAATCGAGGGTTGTTATGTTGTTGTAATGTAGGTTTGATTGCAGTGGTATCGTGACCGGTTTTAGTCAAATTCCTTGTGATCTTTTTCCCTCTTACATTGAATGGCTCGGGCATGGAGTATCCAGTCAAGTTGTTGTAGCTACATGGTGATGTAGGTTTGATCATCGTGTTGTTGTGACTGTGTTGTTTGGACATATTTCAGTGTCTAAAATTTGAGCTTAAGAGTGATCTTGAGTCTAAGGTTTTCTTCTCCAAGCTGCTTGAAGGCCTGATGCTCATAGTAGCCTTCTCCACCTTTCTTACTAAATCTTCCCTCTGCTCACACTTAAACTCAATTCACTGATTGAAGTTAGTTGTGGCCCTCACTTCCCTGTACATTTCTTGTCCAGTTCTATGTTGAACATCATTCAGATTTTGAGTTTTGTCCATTGAACTCCATCCATATAAAACCAACATCCACCTAAACTGATGGGTATTGGGATTACCTCCAATGCAATCTGGAGGTGAATTCTAGTGCTAACATTCTTGGCACTGTTGTCGGGGAACGAATTAAAGACTTTTCCTTGGGATAGAACGACAACGAGATTTTGATTTTGAAGTTGCATCAGACATCAGAACCATTGAAGATTTCAACTTGCACCTAGGGACTCCATAACCAAAGACTTCACTAGGGAGGATCTTGTTGAAAAAAAAAATGACCATATCGAAGGGAAAGACCAGGTATCAGTCTATGAGTTTTCTTCATGAAATCATGTTCTTCTTTATCAGCTCATTTATCTCTTTCCCTTCACATATAAAGAGGATTATCCTATGCTTTGTATATTCAGATGACAATGAGCCTTCCTTTATTAAGCCATCCCTGGAAGAAGAAGACATGCCCTTTTCTTTTGTTGTATATGTCAAGCATGTGTCTTCACCTCAGCCTACTAATAAAAGAAAGATATGTATTGCATCTCCTCTCGAAATTGATCACCCTTTTATCCCTGAGGAGATTGAAAATGATTCAGATCCTTCTCAGATCTCATTACCCCCTGTTATTTATGTTGAACCTTCCCATCCTCTTGTTGAATCCCATATTCATCCCACAAGTTTTCAAGCTAAGATTAGAGACGGGATGTTTAATCCTTAAAGGCTACCACATCACCTACATCCCTATCCTCTTTATTCCTTTGAGTATCTTCCTCGGTTTTCTGTGGAGGATCATGTTACAGCTGAGAGGCACTTGGGGGCCTTTGAGAACTGTATTGATTAGTTTGAGATCGTTCATGATGATGTTACCATGAGGCTATTCTCACATTCCCTGTCTAGATATGTTGTTGTGTGGTTTAGATTTCTGGAGGCCAGTTCTATTGGTTCTTGGACCAAGCTATGCCATGTTTTTTTAAAGTGTTGTGGTGAGAACAAATCCATTGATCAATATTTGTTTGAGTTTAATGCCTTAAGGAGAGGGGAAGAGGAAGCCTTGGTTGTCTTCAACATGAGGTTTTACAATTTTTATCATAGTATGTCTGTGGAGATCAGACCCACAGAGATTGTTGCCATGGTATGCTATGTCATGGCTCAACATCCAGAGCTTGTCCTTCTCCTGAGAGAAAGGAAATCTTCATCGTTAAGACATTTGTTTGAAGATGTTGTAGAGGTCGAAGAGAACATCAGGACTAGCAAGTGGGTTCATAGGCAGGCATATCTCGAAAATTTGCATGTACATGAGCAAGAAGATTGTCAATCTGTTTCAGATTCTGAGAAAGAAGACAGTTGTTAGAAAAATAGGACCGCGGAGCAATAAAATAAAAAAAATGCAGAAACAAAACACAGAAGATACACAATACAAGAGAGACATAGATTTACGTGGTTCACCCAGTGTGGGCTATGTCCACCAGAGAAATTGTCAGGTCCTTCCTTTATTATTATCCAGCAAATGAAGGGATACAACCTACAGCAAAACCCGTTGTAACTTCCTCTTCTTTCTCTCACAGTCTCCTCTCTCATAATACAATCTTCACCATCATCCATAGCCTCAATACATTTCCCTCAGGAAAAGAGGGTTGCCTTCTAGGGAAAAAAACCCTAACATAATCTCTACCGTTAGATCTGCGACCTTATA
This sequence comes from Picea engelmannii, assembly GCA_009831015.1. Classification (NCBI taxonomy): domain Eukaryota; kingdom Viridiplantae; phylum Streptophyta; class Pinopsida; order Pinales; family Pinaceae; genus Picea; species Picea engelmannii. Next base: position 39,508 of record ML788662.1, read on the forward strand.
ATGAATGGTCCAGATTTACAATGAAATTACAATATACTTTTACAAGGCAATTTTTGCTTTGGGGGTTTCACCCCCGATACCCCGCTGGGGGCCCGCTTGCCTCCAGCCGGGGGGGTAGGCCCCCCGGACCCTACAGAGGGGGTACCCCCCCTCTGCACTCCCCCGCATGGAAGAGTGTACATACTTCTGGGGTGTAAATACTTCATGGGGTATAAACACGGCTGAAAGCAAGGACCTCTGAATCAGGAAGATAATAAGGCTCCACAACCAACAATCTCCCACTTGGAGACTGATCTCAACAACTCCACCGCTGTTGTATATGTTGGACTCTGAACCTTCTTGGACCTGGAAAATTTCTCATCTTCATCTTCATTCTTGAAGACCAACTGAAACTGAGCAAGAACTCAGTTTCTCC
>ML788662.1:43668-61079 GCA_009831015.1 Picea engelmannii
ATGGTAGGAATAGATCCTTCTGATATAAATAGTCTTCCATCTGCATCTTCCATAACTGGTAGTTTTGGCCGTTAAATTTCTCGACCCTAAACTTTCCATCTTCCGACATTGCTCCCACTCAAACCAGGAACCCTCTTTTCCTGTGAGTTACCTTACGCTTTGATACCACTTGTTAGAAAAATAGGACCGCGGAGCAATAAAATAAAACAAATGCAGAAACAAAACACAGAAGACACACAATACAAGAGAGACACAGATTTACGTGGTTCACCCAGTGTGGGCTACGTCCACCAAAGAAATTGCCAGGTCCTTCCTTTATTATTATCCAACAAATGAAGGGATACAACCTACAGCAAAACCCGCTATAACTTCCTCTTCTTTCTCTCACAGTCTCCTCTCTCAGAATACAATCTTCACCATCATCCATAGCCGCAATACATTTCCCCTAGGAAAAGAGGGTTGCCTTCTAGGGAAAAAAACCCTAACATAATCTCTACCGTTAGATCTGCGACCTTATAATGAACGGTCCAGATTTACAATGAAATTACAATATACTTTTACAAGGCAGTTTTTGCTTCGGAAGCTTTGCCCTCGAACCCCCACTGGGGGCCCGCTTGCCTCCAGACCCCCCAGCCGGGGGGATAGGCCCCCCGGACCCTGCAGAGGGGGTACCCCCCCTCTGCACTCCCCCGCGTGGAAGAGTGTACATACTTCTGGGGTGTAAATACTTCATGGGGTATAAACACGGCTGAAAGCAAGGACCTCTTAATCAGGAAGATAATCAGGCTCCACAACCAACAACAGTGAATATGAATCAGATATGGAACAACAACAAGGAAGTAGGTATGATTCACAGTTGGAATCATCTTCTTCAATAGTTGCATATTTTTCTAGGGAAGGAATGCATATAGATATTATGATCAGTTTCTAGAAAATTTTGAGCATGTAGCAGTAGTTGATTGCATAGATAATTGTGTGTTCTTGGCTGATCATAGTTATGATGTTATAGATCTTGTTGCACCATTATCTTGTGACCAATATTATGAAGAAGAAACTGCAATTGTTGATGATCAAGAGTTGGTTTCGAAAGAACAAGGAGGGCATTTATTTGCAAGCAGAGAGAATTTTACAGAGGATCAGCCTGGTCTTCTAAAGAAACTAGGATTATGTCACATTATTCATGATCTTGTGGCCATATACATGGAATGATACATTTCAGATTTTCTGAAATTTTCAAATTGCATTACTTCACCAATACTCACAGAGGAGTACGGTGTTATAAAATATTTCCAAGACCACACTATAGATCTTTTTCCTTTATACATTAAGGAAAAACATTGTGTGGAAATCATCCATCATGGGCCTACAGAAGACGTTGAGCAGCAGACCGAAGAGAAAAGCTTTCCCACGGGTCATGTTTATGATGATTATGAAGTTGACCCTTGGGAGATCCATGAAGAAGAAAAGGAGCAACAAGAGGAGCAGTTTATCGCCTACCCAGATCCTGTCAATGAGAAACCACCACCTGGGATCAGTCAACCTGCATCAGCCTTTCACCCACCTATGCTTGTTGGAGACATTCATCCCTGCGTGAATAGTTGTGGAGCAGAGCGGGATTTCTGCTACATATTTTCTGGAGTTTTCCACTTGGCCTATGAGTCGGTGAAAGAATACATGGAGCTGCATTTCCTTCATGCCTTGGAGCCACCTAGCGTTATCTCAACTTTAGACTTTGGAAGAAATTTGAAGGATGTAATCGTTCTGTTGTCATGGTTGTATCATCTGTTAGCATTCACTGACAAAGTAGAGGAGCTTCCAGTTAGGAAGTTACTTGAATGGCTATGCTGGAAATTTGCTTTCACCTAGCACTGTGTAAAAATCAATTAGTTTAGGACTGTACACAAATAATCTCCTTGGAGCATGTGTATTTATTTTTGTTTTTACTTATCGGCTTGTATTTTTTAGCATGATGTTTTGAGCTTGACTCCATAACCCAATAGATAAGGCTTTGGAACTGCGTGTTCTTGGTAGCTCGCAGGGAGCATGCCCTCCCTTGTGGAGCCAAATGTTATCACGTGAACTTGTCAGAGTCTTGTGGCCAATCATCCAAGTATTTATTTACATAGGTCGTGGCCATGAGCACAAAACACAACACTCAAAGCGGTATAATATGGACTCAAATCAAGCGAGCGAGCAGTTTCAGTTTTCAGCGAAGGAGGTTCCATTTGAAGTTCAGATTTGTGGCCCTCGGGCGATCAGGATCATAAAGTTGCACAAAGTTTAACGTCAAACAGAGGTTCAAATTCATGAGGTCAATCCTAATCGTTGGTGTTGGGAAGGGTACGTGGTGAGAGATCGGCATTTTGCTGACTCACAGAATGGAAAAGTCAAAGGGTAAAGTCATGAGGACTCGCGAAATGCGAACTTGCGAGTTGATCTAAGTCATTGGATCAAGAAAAGATATGGACCGTCGATCTGAGGTGAGTGTAGAATTGAAAATAGGGAGAAGGGAGGTGAGTATTCTTTCAACTTCCCGAGACATGAAATCCCGATACGATGAAGATTAGATTTGGACCGTGGATCTTATAGGGACAGGTGGCAGTTGATCTGATGGTTTGCGGAAGCAACTTTCGGGAGTTTTGGAAGGATTCAAAATCAAATAGATATGGGTCGTCCAAACCAGAGGGGCACGTGGCAGCAGATAAGAAAAATCGTGATTTCACGAGTCGGAGGTTTCAACATGGAGCAAGGCGCAGGTTCCCGAAATGCGAAATCGTGAAGCACCCAGGAGTTAGGCCTGTGGTCACAGCCCAAGGCCACATAGGAGGTGGGTTCAAGAAAAAAGGTAATCACCCAGCGCATGATTGGTGACTCGGGTTTTCAAAGAAGTAATCACGGTCATCGAATGCATAACATATCCGATCGTCGATCTGAATAGGGCCATTTCACAATATCGGGTATCGGGAGATTTTAGTCATGCTATGTGAAAACCCCGAAAATGTGAAATCACGATGCGCCCAGGATTTGGGCCCATGGTCACAGCCCAAGATCATATGGAAAATAGGTCCAGGAGGAAAGTTTGGCACATAGCATAGAGTCAACCAAAGTGGAGTTCCGAGGAAGAAATAACAGCCATCAGATGCAAAGCAGATCCAACCATCCATCTAAGTCAGTCGATTTCGCAATATTGGGTATCGGGAGATTGTAGTCAAGTGATGTGAAGGCCCCCGAAACGCAAAATTGTAATGCACCCAGAAGTTGGGCCCATGGTCATGGCCCAAGGTCGCATGAAGGAAAAATACGATGAAGGAGAAGCTAGCACCAGGAGCTTTGGGAGCACGAAGGAAAGGGTGTGGATTTCATGAGACCTGCACCAAAAGTCGAGGATGCCTGTGTGAGTTAAAGAATGATACCATCATGGTTTCAAGGTGTCGAGTTGACTCGAAGGGCCACTAGCAGCACATAGTAGATCCCTGGGTGTTAAGCCTCGTCATGATCCCAATGAAGGTAGTTAATGAAAAAAGGAGTGGTGGTTGAAACCTCGGCTCACTCCATAAATGGAAGGTATGGAAGGTTCGGGCGTGGGGACTGAACCGTCAACCCGTGGTACTCCCATGAGCAGATTTTTCTGCAAAGCCCATGCTGATCTGAGCTCGCTTCTAACAGAGGAATGCCCGCACAGTCTGACAGAGAAGACGCAAACAGAAATCCTTGAATGCAGGGGCCTGATCGTGCTCCTGGTAGTGGTGAATTGTTCTGAGTATAAATAGTTAGTTTTGATATTTTGTTAAGGTTGTCAAATGGTTAAGCAAAGTTCCCATCTTGTATTTCCTGTGATGTCAGAGTTGTTCTCTAGTTATGTAATCGATTTGAGACTTTCATATTAATAGAAGTCAACCTTTTTTCATCTCTTTGTAAAAATTGTGCTAAAACACTCAGGCATGGAGGATCCAGTCGAGGGTTGTTATGTTGTTGTAATGTAGGTTGGATTGCAACAGTATCATGATCGGTTTTAGTTAGCTTCCTTGTGATATTTTTCCCTCTTACACTAAATGGCTCGGGCATGGAGGATCCAGTCGAGTTGTTGTAGCTACATGGCGATGTAGGTTTGATCATTGTGTTGTTGTGATTGTGTTGTTTGGACATATTTCAGTGTCTGAAAATTGAGCTTAAGAGTGATCTTGAGTCTGATTTTTTCTCCTCCAAACTGCTTGAAGGCCTGATGCTCATAGCATCCTTTTCCACCTTTATTTATAAGTCTTCCCTCTGCTCACACTTAAGCTCAATTCACTGACTAAATTTAGTTGTGGCCCTCACTTCCTTGTACATTTCCTATCCAGTTTTGTGTTGAATGTCATTCAAATTCTAATTTTTGTCCATTGACATCCATCCATATAAAACCAACATCCACCTAAATTGATGGGTACTGGGCTTACCTCCAATGCAATTTCGAGGTGACTTCTAGTGCTAACAACTTCAATGTCAAGTTGATGCAAAGCTTGGAAAAAATAGAAAAGAAAATGGATAAGGAGACAGAGTCAAGTAGATCAAGAAGTCACAGGTCCCATGATGATAAAATAAAAGAAGAAAGAAGTTTTGGTAGGCATCGTCCTCACTTGCCAAATCATTCTTTTAGGAAAGAGCACAATAGCTCAAGCCCATCTTCTGTCAAAAATCACAAGAGAAGGACTGTCGTGGATGAGATATAGGGAGAAATGAATAAGATCAAGCCTCCTACCTTTGACGGTGAACAAAAAAAGGATGAATATGCAGAGACCCGGTTGATGGGTATGAGGAAGTACTTCCAGCGTCATAATTATTCTGTGTAGGTAGAAGGGAGAATCACTATCTATCGGTTAAAAGGAAAAGCATCAATATGGCAGGATCAATTTGTGCAAGTGCAACACATTAATGAAAATAAAGTTACTTGGAGGGAGTTCAAAAGGTATCTCCAAAAAAAATACTTAAACAAGAGAAACTATGACAAGAAAATGAAGGAGTTCTTTGAACTCAAGCTTGGAAGTATGACAATAGATGAGTATGAAAGGAGATTCTTAGATTTTTTGAAATATGTCACATTCATAAAGGATGATCAAGTTAAGATTCAGAGGTACCTGAGTGGGTTTCCCTCATTGATCAGTGACAAGATACAATATGATGACCCTAATATGTTGGAGAAAAAAATAAGGATCACTAAGTGTCTCTATGAGAAACAAACGAGAAGACCGACTTTCCAAGAGGCTTGGGAAGTCAAGATGAAGAGCAAGGTGGAACAAAGGAAGAAGGGGGCTAAGCTACTTTTTTTTAGGAATAATTTCCAAGGAAACAACCTATTCAATGTTGGGGTTGTGGCGGGGATCATATGCACAGATATTTCCCTAAAATAGGTGATAAAGTGAGGACTACATACATTGTACAACAAGTTGCGACAATTGAGGACATGGGAAAAAATTTACCAAGGATTTACGCAACGCTGGATAACAAGCAGGCTAAGTTTCAATCACACATGATTGAAGTGGAAGGTAATAATAACGACCAACCCATTGCTATTTTAATTGATTCATGAGTTATTCATAGTTATCTAGATCCTAATATGGTGGAAAGGTTTCAATTGCCAAGAAGCAAGGTTGGAAAACCTTGGATGGTGCAGTTAGCTAGAGGAGAAAAAAGGAAAATTAATGAGATGGTTAAGGCATGTTCGATGGAGATGAATGGACTGCACACAAAGGATTATTTTAATATTATACCTTTGGCCTCATACAAAATCCTCATTGTTATGTATTTCTTGGACGAGCACCATTTTTTCCTGGATTGTTACAATAAGACATTCACATGCTTGGATGAGGAAGGAAACTTAAGAACAGTTCAAGGAATTCCAAGAGTTGTGACTATCATATAAATTTCAGCCTTGCAATTGAAGAAAAGTTACAGGAAAGGATGTCCAGTATTTGCAATGCACATGGAGGAGACACTTAAGGGTAAAGTGCCAAGTATTAAAGATTTCACAACACTGAAAGAGTTTGAGGATGCCTTTAAAGAGATATTGAGATTGCCTTCAAAAAGAGATATTGATTTCTCTATAAATATGATGCCTCGAGAAACACCTGTATCCAAGACTCCTTATAATATGAGTACACCAGAGTTGAAGGATTTGCAGATGCAACTTGAAGAGTTTATGAAGAAGGGGTATATACTCCCAAGTGTTTCGCCTTGGGGTGCCCTAGTATTGTTCGTGAAGAAGAAGGATCGTACACTGAGACTTTGTATTGACTTCAAGCAGTTGAAGAAAGTAACAATAAAGAACAAGTATCCTTTTCCAATGATAGATGACCTTTTGATCAGTGGAGGGGCGTGAAAATATTTTCAAAGATTTATCTCAGATCTAGATATCATCAAGTGAGAATTAAATAAAAGGACATCAACAAGATTGCCTTCAAAACAAGGTACCGACATTATGAGTTCACAGTGGTGTCGTTCAGATTGTCAAATGCACCATTTATCTTCATGTGTATGATGAATGGAGTTTTCAAAGAGTATTTAGATAAGTTTGTCATTGTATTTCTGGATGACACACTTATTTACTCAAAGTTTGAAGAAGAGCATGAACAACACTTAAGGATGGTACTGCAAGTATTAAGGGAGAATCAACTTTATGCAAAGTTGATCAAGTGCTCATTTTACCAAAGGTAGATTCATTATTTGGGTCATATTATTTCCAAGGAAGGAATAGTTGTCGATCGGGGAAAGATAAAATCCAGTGAGGAATGGTCGACACCAAGAAATGTTGCAGAGGTAAGGTCCTTTATGGGAATTGCGAGTTATTATAGAATTTGTATTGAAGGATTCTCATAGATTGTGCATCCAATCACATCTTTGCAAAAGAAAGGTGTGTGATTTGAATGGACTCCAGATTGTGCAAGGAGTTTTCAACACTTGAAAAGTTTGTTAACAAGTGCGTCGATTTTAAGAATTGTTGATCCAGATGTAGACTTCATTGTGTGCACATATGCATGCAAGGAAGGACTCAGCGGAATCTTGAGTCAGAATGGACATGTGGTGTGTTATGAATCAAGAAAGTTAAAAGAACATGGAAATCTATATGTTACTCATGACTTAGAATTGGCAGTTATAGTGCATTCCTTGAAGATGTGGTGACATTATCTCATGGGTAAAATATTTGAGTTGAGAACATACCATAGTGGTATGAAGTATCTATTTGGACAACCAAGTTTAAATGCCAGAAAAAGTAGGTGGTTAGAGTTCCTCAGTGAATATGACTTTGACATAAATCATATCAAAGGAAAGGAGAACAAGGTTGTTGACACACTTAGTAGGAGGGTGCATAAAATGCATGCTACAACCATTAGCATGTATCAGTCATATTTATGCGACATAATTTTAGAAATTTCCAAATTAGATCTGCGCTATGTGGACAGAAATGTGAACTTACAACAAGGAATGTTGCAATATAAGTTTGAATGTTATGAGCTAACAGAGGATGGAATCCTCATGTATAGACACAGTCTATGTGCCAAATGATGAAAAGTTGAAAAATATAATATTGTTAGAGATGCATAAGGTTCATTTTGTTGGACATCGGGGCTATCAGAAGACAATTGTCGCGGTAAAAAAAGAATACTATTGGCCAAGTATGGAAAAGGAGGTAGCTTATTTTATTGCTAGATGTCTAGAATGTCAGAAGGTCAAAGCTGAGCACAAACATCTAGCTAGTTTGCTACAGCCTTTGCCTATTCCTAAGTGGAAGTGGGAAGTTGTGACCATGTATTTCATTACTAAGTTGTCTAGGACTGCTAAGCATCATGATTATATTATGGTGGTGGTGGAAAAGATTACTAAATCTGTCCATTTTATTCCAGTGAAATTAGTGCACAAGGAAGCCAACATTACTAAGATATACACGTGATAAATTGCTAAGCTATAAGGTGTACCTAAGACAATTGTGTCTGATAGAGATTCCAAGTTCACCTCGAACTTTTGGAAAGGGATAATCAAAGGATTTGGAACAAATATGAACTTTAGCACAACATATCACCCTAGGATAGATGGTCAAACACAAAGAGTAAATCGGGTGATTAAAGATATGCTCAAGATGTATGTGATGGATAAACCATCAAAATGGGAAGACTACCTTCACTTGGTAGAGTTTGCTTACAACAATGGGTATCGGGAATATTTAAAGATGAGCCCATTTGAATCACTTTGTGGTAGAAAATGCAACATGCTAGTGAGTTGGGACAACCCAGCAGACCACGCAGTAATTGGGCTAGATTTGTTCCATGAAATGGAAGAGAAGATGGTAAAGACAAGGAATAATTTAAAGGTTGCCAAAGACAGGAAGAAAATTTGTGCAGTTAAAGGGATAACCCAAAAAGAATTTAAAGTGGGTGACTGTTTTTTTGAAAGTGAAATCCAGGCGCAGTTCCCTGGAGTTGGGGTATTGTTCTAAGTTAGTAGCGCGCTACTATGGGGCATTTGAAATTCTAGAGATGATTGGTCCTATCACATATATGCTTGCATTGCCTACATCCTTGTGTATTCACAATGTTTTCCATGTGTCATTGATTAAAAAGTGTATACCTAATGCTAATCATATTATTGATTGGAATGTGATTCAAGTGGAGCTAGAAGGCAATTTTCGAGTGTGACCGATTTTCATATTGGATCGGAAAATCAAGCAACTCTGAAATCGAGCCATGGAGTTGGTAAAGGTCCAATGGAGTAGGTAAGGTCTCGAGGATGCAACCTGGGAGTGCAAGGATGTTATGCAGATAGAGTATCCACATCTTTTTGAAGATTTTTGAAATTTTGCATGTACATGTGTATATGACGCATTGATGACAATGCACAAATAAGGGGGAGGGGAATGTAATGTCCATGATCCGAACCCTTTGTAATTGTACATATAGGATGGTGAGTTGTTGGTACAAATTGTAAGTGTAAATGTACATATAGGTTGGTGAGCCGTTAGTACCAATTCTAAGTTTAAATGTACATATAGGCTGGTGAACCATTGGCATTAAGTTTTGGTGTTGCATACACCTCACTAGTTCGCAAATAATTTATATCAAAGACATGTTGCACACATTTCACAGTGTTGTGCGCACTTGGGTAAGTGTGCACATTTCACAGTGTTGTGCACACTTGGGTAAGTGTGTAGGAATGACCTTACAGTGCATACCAAGCCGACTTTTATATATGATTGTATATGTATTGAGGTCGATGCGCCTGTGTGATTATGAGGTTGGTGAGCTGGGACGCAGATAGGCCAATGCGCCTATCCATATAAAGTGTAATCATACTCAATCATTAATAATATTACATTGCTACACACAGAAGACTCAAATGAAAAGAGATGGGGGGATGACTTCACCAGAAAAATGAAAAAGGTGGCACGACTTAAGTCTTAGGGAATATTCTATTAATATTTATGGAAAAGTGTATGTTATGGATAATTGTTTTATCCAAAGTTCCCGAGGGTAGGGAACAAGTCACCAAGTGGCTTAAGATAATTCTAAAGGTGACAAGTGTTGATTTTAAGGCATGTAATATATATTATTGAGCCTTGGTGTATTTTGGGGAAGAACTCATTAGGGAGTTTATTCATGATTCACTTTCTTGTGAGCAGAAGGGGGTCGGACTAGTAAAATATGATTATTACCTTATCTATAGAGAAAATCCTATAAGTGTTCTATATTTTGTAAATCGAGTCTTCTTGTTAAAGAGGCAGGTTTCCAGGCCCATGAGCAGTCTCTCTGGATGAGAGATTTTCTATTGAAGAGGTGGGTTGTCAGGTCTGTGAGCATACTCTTTCGGTGAGAGTTTTGATGGGAATTGTTTCCTGGTGCAATGGGCATTAGTTGTAGGGCTCAGAGACTTCTTTTCCAACTTATTGTTGGTAACCCTGTAAGGGAAGTGGGGCAGCCGAAAAACTATTCAGAAGAGAAGGGGAACACTTCCTTGGTGTTTCAGGTGTGTGGGGAATGAGAGACTATAGGATAGTTGCAGCAACGAGCACCTTGGAATGAGAAATTCTATTGAGTATCATACCTTAGCATGTCACTAGGAACCATTTTTTCTCTGGTGGAGTTAATCCCCAGCTCGGGGGTGACCTGTTGCTGAAAGATTATGAACAACTGAGTCTATGGCTAGGAGGAACGTTTGAGTTATGCGCACAGTTGGTGACTTTCATAAAATATAAGTGTCTTTATGTGCTTGTCTCATTTTCTATGTGCATATTTATATATATTTGATATGGTTAATTCTTGTATGTTGTCGCATATAAGTAATTGATGACATTATGTTTAATGTTGCTTGTTGATCTCAAAATAGGGGGTTGACTTGTTTTTCTATGCAAGCACCCTCTACTCCATTAAAATAAACTTCAAGACCTTGCTCAATGTCTTAGTTGGCCAAGAGGTTTTACGTGTCAAGTTTATGCTTCTTTTAAATGTTTATGTGTGAGGTCTTTGTAAGGTTAAATATGTGGTTTAAATAAATACACAGCAAACATAACTTGCAGCAAATAAACCAGCAAACTCACAACAAAGACAACATGATAAAGGAGTTCACCCCCAACTGGGCTACATCTCCTTGAGCCTCCATCAATGGACTAGAATCTCTGGGATAAAATCCAATGGATTTATTGACTATACAATTGGGTTCAAAATACATAAAAACCCCAAAAATGACTAATAGAACTCTGAAAACGGATCATGGCTCATCCAAGCATGACCTCTTCTACATGTGGCCTTGAGCTTGTGTGAGATTCCTTGTGGAAAAAACACATGTAAAAGTATTTAAATGCCTCTGAAACCTGTCTCAATGTGTTTATAGCATAACAATTAGTCAAAAAAGACTATTCAGTCACAAAAAATAGACTTGGGCTCATCTGAGCATGACCTCCTTCAATGGTGGTCCTAAGCTCCCTAGAGCTCCCTAAAACTTCAATGGTGTAAAACTTGAAAAAGAAGTCTCCAAATGCCTTTGAAAACTATTCCAATGGATTCATAACATCCAAAAAACCCTAGCTGGGCTTTTTCGGCACCTCATTTGGCCAAAAGATGAAGAAGTTAGGTCTCCTACCATTTTCCTCCTTCAAGCTTATTGTCTTTGGTTCGCCAATTCGCACCTCCTATGTGAGTAACCTAGCTTCTGGGCGTTTCCCATGCCTAAACCCAGCACACACATGCATGCCTAAAAAACACACCAAATTGTAGAACCGTTAGCGGACCTAGCCCCCAATTCGCGTAGGTGTTGGGCGCATGGGGCCATGTGGCCAAGTTGTTAGCGCATAAAAGGCTCCAATGCCCAAATGGCATGAGCTTCGGACAAGTGTCGGATGTGATCGTTTGGGCACGTGCAGTTCTAGATAGGCATGGTCACATGGTGAAAGTGCTATCGACCCCGCGCCCTGGAATATTTAAAAACTTAAATAAGTTCAAAATTATATAGTGTTAAGAAACATTATGGTAGCGCACCGGTTGGTGGCCTTTTCCAAGACTCTTCCCTGCCTGGAGGTCACGAGGTCAAGTCCTGTGGACTCCAAATAATTTTTCCATTAACCAACAAAAGGGGGTGCCATGTGGCAGCCCACGACTGGGCAAGTGGCACCATTTCATTCACACAAATGAGGACATGTGTTGACATTCGATTCACCCAAGTCAGCATCATGCCATTTCAGCTGCTGCCACATCATCTGTACGGTCATCCACGTCAACGTACGGCCCCTGCCACATCATCTGTACGGACTATACAGTCAACATTTTTTTCCTGTTTGGAAAATCGGACAGAACGTGATATCTCACTCACACAGTGTCTGTTTGAACCCGTTCGAATTGCGTTGGGTTCGTGACAACGAGGCCTACGTCCCTGTTCATTTTGAAGCGATTCCGAGCACTTTAAATTTTGAGCAAAATTTTGACCCCTGGTCCAAATTCTTATCACACCTTCCCACTGAAAGGATTTTGGACCCACAAAAGCTGATGATTATCTACATGAGCTTCAATACTCTTCTGCTTCCAATTTCTATCAACTGATTCTACTTGAAAAGTCTTTTTGACAATCACATGGGTACCATGACATGCCTTGCATTGCAACTGGCTATGTCCCTCAACCACTGTTCTCTGGTTGTTGTTGACCCACTGTTCTCTCTGTGCTTGGAAAGATGCCAGCCTTCCCACTGAGAATCGAGTCCCTCTTGTAAACTCTTTGGCATCAACACAATCCATTCTACAATGACTGCAAAAAGTTTTCATGCGACATCTTGTCACAAACCAAGAAAACCATCAATCTTGAAAACAAACTTGATACAAGACTAAAAATGATGCCAACAAAATCTTTTTGCTCTTCAAGCAAAGGGTCGCATCTTGTACTTCATCAAAGCACATGGCATTTTCCTGCATCTTGGTGTACTCAATATTGACTTACAAGTCAACAAACACCATCGACTCAACATAAGTCGAAGAACATGATCGACACAACATAGTCGTCAAGACAACATCAACACATGTCGAGACTCATTTGAAACATATTGACACTCGCAATGACAAGTCGACATTCATGATACACAACCATGTTACAATCATGAGTCACTCACAATGAACTATCACAAAGTTCATTGTTTACACATACAAAATCACATGCATGTGCATAGCTCTTCAACTCTCCTTCAAGTACAAACATAAGTACATAAACCCAAAAACATGTGGGTACATAAGAGCTGAAATGAAAAGCTATAAATGGTTGCAACAAGTGAGTATCATACCCCTCTTTTACATCCTCCTGGTGAAGTTGTGCAACAAAAAGAATGCCTTCAAAAGGATGCATTCACATGCAAACTTGCATCTTACAAGTTATGATAAATTGTTGCAACTTGTCATACTTTCAACAGAAAAGCATACATCAAGCTGAAATATGCATCTATAAACAGAGAAATGCAAGCCTTACTTGTTCAAGAAATCCAACCATTTCTTACCAAGCCAATTCAATGGTGACTTTTTCTACTGAACATCGTCTTCTTGTGAATCATCTTGACTCACATCAATGATGGAATCGCCTCTTCCATTCTTGTCAGTCTCTTTATCCATCTGCTTCTTGTGTTGTGGATGAGTGGTTGGATGCAATGCCCAGCATTGGTCAATGAGATGACCCCTCTTCTGGCAATGAGTGCAAATCTTTTGCATCTTATTTTCAAGTTGTCTTTGCTTGGAAAGTTTCCCTAATGTGGTCAATCTTTTCCAACATCTTGAAACATGCTGGTTATATAAACCACAATATGTACATGGATTTTTTCTGCCATTTTTACATGCAAATTTACCATGCTTAACATAATCAAAAGCAACCAGATTATAGGCAGAAATATATCTTGAACATTCACCTTTATCGCCTTCTTGAGGAGGTGAATTTGAAGAGTTACTAGGTCTCTTTTGAAGACCAACAAATCTATTATTGTCCTCATGGCTGTCACAACTCTCTTGTTTCATACATTTGCATTCATCTTGAACACAAACTTTGCATGCTTGAGGGATTGAACTTGCAACAAAAGTTGTTCTTGGAACTTTTTCCCTTGTCTCCTCAACTTTGGAATATGCTCCATCTTCTTGTTCATATCCAAGACCACAATACTTGGGCCTCTCCTCAACAACAATAGGCTTAACAATGCCTTGTGCATGCTTGACTAACCCTTTACCTTCATAGCCCATTTTTAACAATATCTTGGACCCTATTCCTCTAGTGTGATTTTCAAAAACACCAAAGCAATCATCTTGAGAGGAATTTGAAGATAAAATAACATTACATACCTCATGTTCATGCATGTACTTGGTAAGGGTTTCCTTTGCCTCATGGAGTTGAGTATCCATCTCATGCAACTTTTCAAGAAGTTGGTGCTTCTCCTCCTTCATGGCCATCAACTGCTCTTGAAGAACAATGCTCTCCTTTCTATCTTCCCACAACTCTTGTACCGTATATTTCATGGTTACAAACTCCTTCAACATCTCTTTGTCAAATAACTTGGATAATGAAGATGTATGAGAACTATCAATGTTTGAAGCTTCCTCCATCCTTGCAAGATATCAAACTTCAACACAAAACTTGCACAATAAATACCAACAGCTAAATCTCTAGCTATCAATGGCAATCACATGAGAAAAACTATGCTCTGATACCACCTGATCTAAAAATAGGGGGCTGACTTGTTTTGCTATGCAAGCACCCTCTACTCCATTAAAATAAACTTCAGGACCTTGCTCAATGTCTTAGTTGGGAAAGAGGTTTTATGTGTCAAGTTTATGCTTCTTTTAAATGTTTATGTGTGAGGTCTTTGTAAGGTTAAATATGTGGTTTAAATAAATACACAGCAAACATAACTTGCAACAAATAAACCAGAAAACTCACAACAAAGACTACATGATAAAGGAGTTCACCCCCAACTGGACTACATCTCCTTGAGCCTCCATCAACGGACTAGGCTCTCTGGGATTAGTTTGTCAAAGATTATTTTACAAGATGCTACTCAAATCCAATGGATTTACTGACTGTACCATTGGGTTCATAATACATAAAAACCCCAAAAAAGACTAATAGAACTATGAAAACGGATCATGGCTCATCCGGGCATGACCTCTTCTACATGTGGCCTTGAGCTTCCTTGAGCTTCCTTGTGGCAAAAACACCAGTAAAATTCCTCAAAATCCTTTAAAACCTGTCCCAATGTGTTCAAAGAATAACAATTAGTCAAAAATGACTATTTAGTCACAAAAAATAGACTTGGGCTCATCTAAGCATGGCCTCCTTCAATGGTGGCCCTAAGCTCCCTGAAACTTCAATGGTGTAAAACCTGCAAAAGAAGCCTCCAAATGCCTTTGAAAACTGTTTCAATGGATTCAGAACATCCAAAAACCCCTAGCTAGGCTTTTTCAGCACCTCGTTTGGCCAAAAGATGAAGAAGTTAGGCCTCCTGCCATTTTCCTGCTTCAAGCTTATTGTCTTTGGTTCGCCAATTCGCACCTCCTGTGTGAGTAACCTGGCTTCTGGGCGTTTCTCGTTCCTAAACCCAGCACACACGCGCATGCTCGCAAAATGCACCAAATTGCAGAACTGTTAACAGACCTAGCCCCCAATTCACGGAGGTGTTGGGCGCATGGGGCCATGTGGCCAAGTTGTTAACGCATAAAAGGCTCCAATGCCCAAATGGCATGAGCTCCGAACAAGTGTCGGATGTGACTGTTTAGGCACATGCAGTTCTGGATAGGTGTGGTCACATGGTGAAAGTGCTAGCAATCGGGCGCTGGGGCTAAGCCTCAGCCCCGACCCCGTGCCCAAATGGAATATTTAAAAACTTAAATAATTTCAAAATTATATAGTGTTAAGAAACACTATGGTGGCGCACCGGTTGGTGGCCTTTGCCAAGACTCTGCCCGGAGGTCGCGAGGTCGAGTCTTTTGGACTCCAAATAATTTTTCCATTAGCCAATAAAAGGGGGTGCCATGTGGCACCATTTCATTCACACAAATGAGGACACATGTTGACATCGGATTCACCCAAGTCACCATCATGCCATGTCATCTACTGCCACATCATCTGTACGGTCATCCACGTCAGCATACGACCCCTGCCACATCATCTGTACGAACTGTACAGTCGGCAATTTTTTTTTGTTTGGCAAATCGAACAGAACATGATATCTCACTCATACAGTGTCCGTTTGAACCCGTTTGAATTTCATTAGGTTCATGACAACGAGGCCTACGTCCCTGTTCGTTTTGAATCGATTCCGAGCACTTTCAATTTTGAGCAAAATTTTGACCCCTGGTCCAGATTTTGATCACTTGCGCATGTATTTGTAGATGTTCATGAGTATGACAGATGTTGATAGTTTTTATATAAGTTAACCTTATGGTTTTGGTATGAACCTCTGGGGAAATGTTTGAATGTTCATGCACACAAAGAATACTCTATGTGCACGAGATGTTGGAATTGCTTGTGTGCATTGGGAAGTAGTCTGCACGCACAAGGAGAATAAATTTGTTGTGTGACACCAAGATTGTTGCGCACACAGTAGTGCTATGTGATCAGTGCATTAGTGTGTAGTTGTTTGAGTTACTTATGTTGGCTAAAGTTGTGATTAATGGAGAAAGTTAGTGTGGTGCGACTCAACTTGAGGTTGAGTGCGTTACTTCAAGTGATACTTCACATACTAGTGTTTAGTATAGAATTTACGCAGTGGATTGTCGAAGTAGCATTGTTCATAAATATGATGGGTGATGTTACAGTATGTTTGGTCAGGGCTACAACAGTTGAGATTGGTGACGTACTCCATCCTCGGTGGTTGGGGATGTTACAGTTTGGTATCAAAGCAGGTTTGGGTAATGGGTATGTTACACTAGGTTTACCCACTACTTCTGTCTTTTCAAGGTCTGACCAAAAATTGAATTTCCAAATGGTAACTTTCTCAAAGCTTATTGTTTTGGGCCTCTTCCCAAGAATGAACTTGTATAACATGCCACGTATCCAATTTTGCAAATATTATTATGAAATTGTTGCCTGAGGTAGTTCTAATATGTATCATATGTAAATGTAAATTTTCACAATCTAAAGTGTCCCAGAAAAGAAGTTATAGTGAAAATGTCAAACTGACCTATTTGAAACTAATCTCAGGACCATTCTAGAACCCTAACTTACACAACATATCTTAGAAATTACAACAAACCAACATATGAAATTTGTACCACCTATACACCAATATATCTCCTTTATCTTTGCAAAATTTCAATGTCTGAAACATCCAAGAAAATAAGTTATAGTGAAAGTGTCAAGCTGACACGTTTGAAACTGATTTCAAGAGCATTGAAGAACCCTAACTTCCATAGGGAATATCTTTGAACTTGTACCAAACCAACATCTGAAATTTATATCACATGTACACCAAGGTCTCTCATTTATCTTTGCAAAGTTTCAAGGTCTAAAACATCTCAAAAAATAACTTATAACGAAAGTGCCAAGCTGACTTGTTTGAAACTGATTTCAGGATCATTTAGAAACCCTAACTTCCACAAGGCATATCTCCAAAAGTATAGTGAACCAACATCTGAAATTTGTACCAAATGTACACAAGATCTATCCTCTATATCTGCAAAGTTTCAAGGTCTAAAATATCCTATAAAAGAAGTTATAACAAAAGTTATATGTAGACTTAGTATTCTCAACAATCAATATTGTTTAATGCAAGTTTACATGTATATAATTTAATCTTCTTCCAATTCTCATGATTCACATGTATGACATTTTTATTTATTATTCAAGTATATAATTTTATATATTTGTTTAATTTATATTGGATTATCATCAATATTGTACAAAGACATTATACAATTTATGACATTCAATAAATT
>ML788662.1:61129-102176 GCA_009831015.1 Picea engelmannii
CACTTATCAATATCAGGTTAGATTCAACAAAGATCATAATAGTATTAATAAAGTATATAATAATATTATAGTATTATTAAAATATTTTTTTTCCAAATGAAAAAAACATATTTATATTTCAAGAAGAAATAAAATACAATCCTCAAAACATTAGCATCAAAGATCCAACATCCTTCTGTTGTTCTTGATTTCTGGAATGGGAATATGCTAAGAAGTTCTTCAGAATAGTGGATTCTTACCACCGTATCTTCAAACCTGGATCTTGGCCTGAAGAAAATCCACCTATTACAACTAAGACATCATCATCTTACAACATTTTTTCTAGTTGTATTACAAGTCTGTTATGCACTCTTGCTAACAGAGTTGGCTTAACAAATCTCACAATTCGATCACAACAAGAAAGCCTTATGACCCTTTGTCCATTGAGGTAAATTAATCTTCTAAGTTAGATAAGGAACAATAAGAGACCACTGCTATGTTCCCAATTTCTTCTTCAACCACTTGCAGAGGAGCTCCATTTATAATGTCCTTTGATAGAGCGTCAACTAGTGAGTTGTACTGCTTGTAAACGTGGGAGAAAGAAATCTGAGAGAACGAGGATGAAAACTCTTTATCAAGTTGGCCACGTTGTAAAGACCATATTTTTTAATCTAGTTTTCCCCCTTCATCCAGTGGATAGCCAATTCTGAGTCCCCAAAAACCTGTAAAGAATTGCACCCTTTCTTCTTTCCTACCTTCATCAGCAAAATGAGTGCTACCAACTCTCCAGAATTGTTGGATCCAGGGCCAAGAAAGAATTACATTTGAAGAAGTGATCGAATGATAAGAAAATCACATATCCAGCCCCACATTTATTACCTTCATCCTGATTGGACCCATAAAAAAAAAAACCATTAAAGAGAGAAATTAATTTGCGGGGGGATTTGTGACTTTGTTGTAGGGGTTTAGGAATGTCCTGGAATTAATCTAAGAGTGACATTGCTCGAGTGGCTACCTAAAAAATGGTTACCCATCTGTCCTCAAAGATGCTTTCATTTATGGCTGTCCAAATGCGCTAAAGAACCAAGTAGGGGAAGAACTCTGAACCATTTTAAATCTCACCTCACGAACCATTCCTTGAAATACAAAACCTAACACTTTGCCCACATATTTGAGGGTTTAGTCGCATCTTCAACATCTCTCCAGACCTGAGAGACAAAGGGACAATCGCAGAAAATATGGGCGTTTGTTTTTGGATTATCTTTGCACAAAGAACACCAACTAGGGCTCGAAATATTCTTCTTCTGAAGTATGTCCCAGGTTGGCACCTTGTTATATAGAATAAGCTAGATTAATAAAGTGCTCTTTGGAGGTGCATAGAACTTCCACAGTTTCTTCCACCACCAATCAAGAGATAAGGTCCTTGGATCATGTTGTGAGACATAACCCAAGGCCACATTGTAAGTAGTACCTTACCCTTGCCATTGCCAAGCCAAGGCTAGCTCGTCTGATCCTTCTCTGAATTTAATATGAGCTTTCCGTAGATAATGTAAAGAACCCATTGATCAACCTGCAAACCTTCAAGCCCCACCCCTTGATTCGAAAGCCATCTCTGAGCCCACATAATAGTGACCTCATCTTTTGCTATTTTGTTTAATGTGTAAAACCTCGTAACTGTAAGTGGGTAATAATGGCCTGATCCAGAAAAATATTGAAATTGCATCCTAAATTCGCATCCGTGCCTATGCGCACCTGAGAACCATTATTGATTGTCCAAGCCAGATGCCTACCTATCACTGGAAAGGATATTTTTAAATATCTCCAATGGTTTGAAACTTGGTGAGTGGATTTCCTCGGATCCCTGATCCAGTCTTCGATACTGCTAGGGGAAATATATTTCTGGTAGATGATTGGCACCATAGGCTATCTTTGAATAGATCTTTCCAAATAGACTTGGCTGCTAGCGACTTACCAAAAAGGAGCAAGTTTTTAACACCCCATCCTCCAAAGTTTTGGGGGCAGGATAGAAGCTCCCAACGTGCCCAATGAGCTCCTTTGAAGTCCACACTGCTTTTCCATAGGTAGTTTGAGCAAAGTCAAACCAGTAGACGAGGATATCTTTTACCACCGACTTAATTAAAACTATTCACCCCCCTTTGAAACCCAATTTTACCACCGACTTAATTAAAACTATTCACCCCTTTTGAAACCCAACGAGAGCATCAATAATATAATAATAATCATCTATTTTTTAAGGTCATTGTGGGATAAGGGGTCGACCCCCTCCGCCCAATAATTTGATCTATGGAGGTATACATACCCTACTCCCCTCTGTATTTGAACTTGTGACCTCTTAAGAGGAAACACATGTTCTTCTTAACCGTTAGGCCCACTCAAAGTGTATATTGCCCTCAATGCATGAAAATAACCAATTCTAGTCTAATTTTTTATAGTCATTAGACTTAAGGTGGTAACTAAGATATTTGAAACCTGCCTCCTAGCTCTTATGAGGAATGGAGAAAAACTCATAGCTCTTATGAGGAATGGAGAAAAATATTTGAAGAGAAACAACATTATCCTCGACCCTATGCATGCACTGAGCCGACTTTTCTGTATTTATGACCATTCTCGTTACAGAGGTGAAAGTGTCGAGTATCTATGTTAATTCTTGCCCTTCCCTAATGGATCCTAATCGAAAGAGAAAGATATTGTCTACGAACAATAGATGTGACATGGTAAAGTGGCCAACTATTCTGACCCTACTAACAAGACCTTGAGGTCGAGCCTGATGTAGTGTCTGACTCGAAACCTATGCTATAAGAAAGAAAATTAAGGAGAGATATGGCCCTGGAAGAAAAAAAAAGGGGGGTGGGGGAACCATTAATAAAAACTGCAAAGCTGGGAGTGGTTACACATGCCATCACCCACTTGAAAACTTCATAGGATAAACCAAGATGGAGTAAGAGAAGATGGAGAGAATTCCATGAGACTCTGGCATACGCCTTCGATAAGTCAAGCTTGAGAACAAAAGTCGAAAGTGATTGAACCTTAATCGAATGAAAAGTCTCTTGTGCATACCTAATAGCCTCATGGATCAGTCTTCCTTAAGAAAACCGAATTTCTGCGGAGCAATATACTTTTTTAAAAAAGGTTTTAATCTCATCGCCAGGATTTTTGAGATGATATTGAAGGCATAGTTGTAGAGAGCTATCATCCTAAAGCCTTCAAACGTTTCTGTCTTGTCCACTTTTGGAATAAGAGCGAGGAAAGTTGAATTTAGGGCCCTCATCATCTTTCCAAGACAACGAACCTCCTCAACCATATGAAGAAGATCAAGGCCTACCACATCAAAGAAATCTATGAAGAATTCGATGGGCCAGTCGTTCGACCGTGGACTCTTTTCTTTTTGAAATGAGGCCATAACCTTCATCAACTCCTCTGAAGTAATATCTTTAAATATATGAGCATTTTCCTCTTCGTTTACCATCATAGGAAAGAAAACTATAAATTTCATAATGTTACCCATATCCATATGACCAGGTTCCTTGAACAGAGAGGAGAAATAGTTTACTCCAAGTGCAGCCAAGCCATGAAAACCTGTTACAGTGTGCCTGTGGCATCTATGAGGTCCCAAATCGTATTTCTGATCTTTCCGTGATTGGAAAAATTCTAAAAAAACTGTGTTATGATCCCTTGAGGTGAGCCAGATAGCTTGAATTTTGATCCTCAAGTCTTGTTCTTGATCCATGATAAATTTGGCTTTTTGTGATTCCAATATTTTGATGTTCGAGGAGGCCTCTTCTGAGAATTTTCCATTAACATAGGATTTGTAACAAACTTTTAAATCCTCCTCCAACACACATAAATTTATGTGCCTATCAAGATGCCTTTCTTGGGCCCAGTAAATGGCCCTTCCTTTCATCGTTATTAAAGATGCAATGAATTGAAGGCTTGAAAACTCATGGATCCCCAGGTCAATTTTTTCCCAATTTTTAGCCACCAAAGACCGAAAATCCTCCTCCGCCGCCCAGGAGGGATTATACTTGAAGGGATCCTTTGGTTTCCCAAACCACTGCCTAACATGAGCCAGATTGGAAAATGATCAGAAATTCGGCCCTTCTCCACCCAGGAGAGAAAAGTTGGGAGAGATTCAATTAACTTGTGATGTAGCAAGAACCGATCCAGTCGTTTTTTTATGCCTGCAACTCCCTCTCGATTATTGACTTCTCTTTATTGAGAAGAGAAGTCTAGAAATCCTCTCGGTTTTCATAAGACCCATAAACATTAATAAGTTGGAATTTTTTCCCCATCTCTCAGCAATGTAAGACCATGCACAATCCTGAAACAATGACACAAGAAGAAATCGTCTCCATAGAGGGTTCCCATCCTATTACCATGCCACCCGAAAACCCAAAGGCATCCAAAGATAGAAAATTCCATCGAGACACCAGATAACATTAATTATTGAATAAAAAGAATTTATGGACAATTTGAAAGAACTAACTTCTAGAGGGCCAATTGTTTGGCTCGGCCTGCTAAGTCGCGGACGTTTAATGAGAGGATTTTCATGGCGCATCCCCATTGGGGGTTTGCACTTCTCTAAGGATCCCTTCAATAAGAATTTTCTTACCTTGACGGACTTCATGTGCCGCCCTAGCTTGAGGCAATTTGAAAGAAGACTTTCGACTGACCTTCGAGATTCCAACATCTTTGATAGGGTATTTCCCCAAACCATCTGATTGATTGAGATGGGGAGGGAGAGGCCAGAGGAGGTAGTGGCATCCCCCTCGACCTTTTGACAAATATTCTTTGGAATCCATTCCTAAATCCAACTTCTCATGAACATAAATGTTTGCACCTGAAATACTAGCTAAATTAACCATGTTGCAGTGTGGCAGGAAACTCACCCCATCCATAGAATGGGAATTGTTGACGAGAGAATCTTGCTCTGATGGCAGACTAATACATACCTTTGAAGGAAAAGTTGAAGAGTTATCAGGGGAGTCATTTTGAAGTATTGTAGGCGAATTGTCTGAAAGATCCACCGATGAGCCCACACTCTTCTTCCGCAGTGATTCCAAGTTTTGTTGTTGGGACAAAGGAAGATCCAAAAAATCTTGGAGCACAGGGGTCAATGGGGATAGAATATCCAATGGCTTGTCCACTGGCATATCCACAAATCCAACCCGGATCTCTTCCGACATAGAACGAGGGTTATGTAAGACCGCGAAATATGTACCTTTGACTTCTCCAGGGGGTAAAGGGGATTCATGAGGAGAGCCATCAGAGAAAACTGGATTTGGCACGGGTGGAGAGGATGCAAGGGTTTCCTTGACCCTCCAGACTTTCCAAGTGAAACTTTGGCACATTCACAGACCGAGTGGCCATACCCATGGGAGTGAAAAGGAACATTCTCATAGTCAATAAGTTGAGAAAACTTAGTTGACCCCACCTCTATATCCATGGAATCGAAAATACCAGTTCTGAGATCTAACACAACTAGAATTTTAGCCACAGATCTGACATCTAACACAACTAGAATTTTAGCCACAGAACGAGCAGAAGAGGTTTTGTAAGAATCATCTACATGTATAAACCTCCCCAAGGAATCACGAATTTCCTTGATGTCTTTATCGTTCTAGAGTTCCATGGGTAGTCGAGGGAGTCTAACCTAAATCTGGGTAGATTTTGAAAATTCCTCCAAGGCATTAGAACCAGGGTGCCATGGATTTAGTGAGAGGACCGCTTTGTCGAAGAACCAATGCCCTCGTAGAATATAATTGGCATCCATTTTAGAGTGGAAGATGAAGTCAATCCATCCTCAATCTAAAAGGTGAAACGTTAGTCCTTTCTCCAGAACAGAACCCCAAGTAAGTTGTACCCATTTGCTCAATGAGTCAAGTCCCATCTTGCGGCCCACAAATTTCCCAACCAGGGTTTTGTCGAGGAGAGACTCCACTTGTTCAACCTGGACGTGCCTGCCGACCACTAGAGAAATTCCCTTGCCTCTGGACTTAACCACCTTCCTTCTCTTGTTGCAACCTTCTTCCTCCTCCTTTTTAGATAGCACATCTTGCGGATCCTTAATCCCCTAGCTTTGTGCTAAATGAGTTGGACCACCAGGTGTGGTCTCCGCCTTCTTTGATGGGGGTTCTCCTTACCTCCTTCAACGTATGAATATTTATCCTTCTCTTCACTATTCAATGAAAAAAAGAAAGAAAGAATTTTTAACGTTTACGAGATTAAAAATAGCTTATGGGACAGATTGTTTTTCTATCTGGCTTTTGTATTCGGCCCTTTTCCTGTGAAGTTTTACAATAATCGCTCCCAGCTTCTCAACAAACTTTTTGCTGAATAAATTATCTCAAGAGAACAAGCTTCAAAAGAGAAAACACCTCACAGTCTCTATCACCCCAAGCCACGTGGGCTCCAAAACTAGGCGCAAGTGGAAAGATGTATGACTCTGACAACGTGTTCTCGTTGTAGTCCACTAAAGGTTCGTAGTTATCCATGTTGAGAGACTAAAAATAGAAACAATCCTAACAAGCCTGCCTACCAAACCATCGGCCTCTCGAAAAGATCGAAAAAAGAGTTAGCCGAAATCTAAGTAAAAACTTCAGTGAGAAACTGTGGAAACCCTACCACATATTCTAAATTGCAGATTTTCACCATCCCTACCACAGATCTTCGCCATCCCTGAATATATTATGAAAATATATTAACATTATAATTTTATTATTGCACTATAATATTAGGTTATATTAAAAAATTAAATGAAACATTATAGTATTAATTAATGGATAATAATCATTTTTAATGTTTTTTTTCCAAAGAAAAAAAACTTTATATTCACAAGGGGTGAATATACATGTTGCTTGTCTTTTCAAACAGAGAGACAAGCATATTATGCACATTGCTACAATTTATATCCAAAAAAAATCTACTAGCTATTCCTTGTCCAAAAATAAACTTATTCACTGTTGTGTCTTATAGTTTCTGACAAAATTCCAAAAATATACAACCATACGAATTTTTTCATCTACTTTCAATCTCTATATCATGCCATTGGAAGCTAACATTAGAATTGAAACTCCATTTATTATTATGTCCCCTCACTGTGTATAGACTCATAGAAGCCCAAAGCTCCCATAGGAAGAGACATAGCCTATTTAGAAAGCGCATTTTCTTTGCCACAAAGTTCACGGTAGATATGACAGAACGAAAGACAATCAAAGGATTGGAGGGCACTTGTGATATCTCTAAACAAAATCTCAAGCCGAACATCTATCACTGAAGTTGTTTTCCTAACCTAGTTGATCATCAACTTCGAATCCCCATAATATGCAACTTCTTAACCCTTTTTTTAACAACCTCTAATAAAGTTTGCAAAATCATTTTTAATGTTATTAAAGTATAATAGATATTGGAATGACATTATAATATGATAAATGTATAGTAGGTTATACTATTAATGTATCTTAGTTTATATTAAACTTTATAAAACTATCAATGAATACTAGAATATAATGAACATAATAGAGCCATAAATATATATTAATATTATAGTATTATTATGATGTATTATTAATGCATTATTAATATTAGATTATATAAAACATAGAACTATAAAATAGGCATTAATATCAGGTAATATATAAAACATAGAACCTTAGAATATATTAATGTATATTAGGTAATATATAATAATGTTATAGTACTAATAAGGAATATAATAAATAATTAATAATGCCCTATAACATTAGGTTATATTCAACAAAGAACATAATAGTGTTACAGTTTGGATTGACAAAGTAATGTTATTATTGATCAATTTTGAGCCATATTTTTTTGTTTATATTCTAGTTATCAATAGAAGGTATCAATGTTGTAGGGTAATTTCATTTTTTTTAAATATATCAATGAACTCAAGTAAGAGAAGAGTTGACATAATCTGGAACATAATGACATTGTCATCATAAGCAACGATGGGGGTAGGATCTAATAAGAGAGATCCCATTGACACATCTAAGCTCTACAACAACCATGAAGTGGTTGAGATATTCCAAAACGCTTAATGGATCGAGTCTTTTCATAGATTACAAGGCTATGATGATTATGTCACTATGGCTTTTCCCAAGGTTTCCATATGCATGCTACAAAGGACAAAAACCAAGGGTGCCTAGTTACAATTAGAGGCTTGGAGATACAACTAGATATAACAAACTTATTAAGAGTAATAGCAAGGAAAATTTTAGGGGATAAATTTCTCCAATGGGTTAATTTTCCATACTTTTTGTTAAAAAAATATTTGCTAATTTCCATTTTTTCTAAAAATGATTCGCCCAAATTCTATAGGATAAAATTATTTTCCCTTAAAAATCATCAAAATTTTATAGAAACTATATAAAAGCCTTAGAAATTTGAATATTTTTACAAAATATTGCCACCTATTTTATAGTTTGCATATTAAGGACTAGTAATATTTGTCAAGGTTTCTACACTTTAAGATAAATTTTCATCCTTCAAATTTTCCCTGAGTAATAGAGCTCCTTATTGACTTGCCTTGTGACAAAGAAGATGGGGTTCCAACCTTTGAGGCCAAATAGGACTTCCTCTTGGCTTATGAATGATTCCATGGAGGACACTAAATAAGGTGTCAAAATAACTAGCTTGCTAGCACCTTGGTATGAGGTGGCCCTCCATCTCATCAAATATATAATTTGTGAGGGAAGATATAGCTTGGCACATGCCTACCAATCCGAGATGTTGTACCAACTAAGATTTTACTCACAATAGAAACATGAAAAGAACTTGAGTATTCTTAATTTCTTCTTTCATTTTCTCAAAGAGATGGGCAACAAGGTCCAAGACGGAAAACTTACAACCCTATCCCACCATGGATTAGTTAAACTATATGTGATGCTTTAGCCAAACAACCATATCAAGAAGGAATACTTACAACCCTATCCCACCATGGACTAGTTAAACTATATGTGATGCTTTAGCCCAACAACCATATCATATTTCATGGGAGAGAATTTTGACAACTAGTGATAGTTACATACTTACAAGTTGAAGTTGTTAGAACCCCATAAAGAAGTTTATGCAAAAGAAGTAAATAATTTGTAGACTAGATACCAGCCATCAAAAGAAGAGGACTCACAAAAAGATAGAGGTAGAGGAGGTAAGCAAAGAAGTTACCACAAGAGGACTTGGAAAAGGAAATTTATACTGCCTTACTAGAGATGGGAGAATCACCCCCATTCAATCCTTCACACCCTGGCCCGGTGGTCTAGTTGCCCGATGATCTGGTGGCCCGATCGAGTTATATATTGAAATTTGCAATCATCAAAAGTGGCTCGGTGGCCTGGTGTCCCGATTACTCGGTGGCCTTGTGGCTCGGTGCCCCAACCGGGTTCTACGTGATAATGTGCAATTTATAGCAGTCGCTCGGTGGCCCAGTAGAGCGGTGCTTGAAATATCTCGATATATATTCAAAGAATAATACAAGGTAAACTTTGGTTCAAGCATGACTTTAAACTATTTCTATTCTTGCACAAAGTATTTGTGTAGTTTCACATAGTACAATGAAGGAATTTTGGATTATTTTAACTCTTTCATGTATCTTTAGATATATATTTAGTATTATTCTACATATTATAGTATAGTGTTTATCTTATTGGATTCATTATCTAATGCCTAGTTATTTGCACTATTGTCTATGTTGGATTCATATGTTAATGCTCAACATAATCATTCACTTAATGAGATACTTGAATACTTCCATAAAAGCTCCCATAAAAGCTCCTAGGGTGTTTATAACTTTTCTTCATCTTAATTCATCTCAATTTTGCAATGACTTCCTTACTCATTGGCAGCTTTCTTCATCTTAATTCATCTCAATTTTGCAATGACTTCCTTACTCATTGGCAGGATTGAGAGTTTATAACCTTTCTTCATCTTAATTCATCTCAATTTTGCAATGACTTCCTTACTCATTGGCAGGATTGAGATTAATTGTTCTTCTCCTTTTCTTCCACCTACCATAATCAGATATTTTGCTCTTTTATTTGAGACTCTGTGCTCAATGGAAAGGCCTTTGGTCTAAGAGTTTTACAGTCTCTTAATTCCAATCAACTAGCATTCTATCCTCAACCTTGTGTAACTTGTTCTTATCATTCAAATTTGGCATATGTACCTAATGCTAGAGTTGTTGCTTAGTGACAGTGAGCAACAAGCACTTATTGATTACTAAGGGAGCCCCCTCTGGCCCAAGATCCAGCTTGAGGCCCGAAGTAGGTTTCCAAATGCATTGGCATAGTTCTTAAGTAGCCGAGAACATCTCAAGGAACAAAAATACCTACAAGACAAATTTTAAATTCTCAAAATGAAACACATGGACACCATAAAGTAGATGGAAAATGAGAATTAGATCTTAAGAGAAAACTTGGAGAGACAAAGATAAGAGGTTGAGGGTATAATTTAAAGAACTATTGTTTTGGAAACTTCAATCACTAAAAGAAACTAAGATTGTAGAAGAGATGATCTCCTATAGACCACCAAAAAGAACTTATACAATGTATATAAGAGAGAATTGGCATAGGTTTCAATTGAGAAAGATTTCCAAGTATCTACCTTTCCAAATATATAATCAAAGGGATTTTACTGATATTTATCATTAGTGCACTAAAAGGGAGAGGAATTTATTGTGTGAATTTTAGCTTCACAACTATGCCATGCCCCATCCAATCCCTACATGGGATATGTCTAGCTAAGAGCCTTCTACTCACGGGTTGAAAATGAAGAAAGTATAGCTACAAAGGCCCAAAAATAGAGGGAGTAACAATTTAGTATTAGTCTGTCGATCATGGTTGATACCACTGAGCCTGAAGAAGTATTGAGGAATCATGCACAATTATCTTCAAATATGCAATTCGTCCTAGTCTTAAAATAAAATAAAAGAGAGACAATAGTTTAGTATCAAGCCTTAATTAAAAGTGAAAATATCTTACAACTATGCTAAAGCAAGTGGGAAGAGATTACCTCTGCTCTCAAGAAGGTAGAACCACATTCCCCACATGGATGGAAAATTGCCCTTTTTCATATCTCAATTATAGACCTTGAGAAATCTAAATCTTGGATGGATTGGTTTGAGATTCAAGTTTCCTCTTCTCCTTCATCCTATTCCCTCATGGAAATCCACATGAGAAGTAGATTTCAAAGAAGAGATGAAGAAAAATAGGACACAAGGCAGGATATCACATCAAGGATTCCATCACATAAATAATAGCACATGACCTTGGAGAAGCATGCAAAGAGCAACAACCAAATGATGAAGAATGAGCAGGTCAACAACCCTCAAGTTTGAGGGTGATAATGGGACCTCAAATTTCTATTTTAATTCCCATCTTGTTTCCATAATTTTGATACATTTTACCTCATAAACTCAAGACCTTCCTAGACATTATTACTTTTGAAGGACCAAACTAGATGTTTTTGAATTGTGCTTATCTAAATGAATATAATTTGCTTAATATAAAATGGATGTAGTATACGCCTAGTATTGTAAGCGTTTTTTAGGTTAATTGTATGATTTGCGTTACTTGAGATACTATGGATTTACAAGCAAGGAATTAGTGCAACATTAATGAAGAAATTTAAGAAGGGGGTTCAAACCTCATACTATTGATACTATTCAATTATTCACCGTGTACCAATCAATTGAGTTGGTGAGAAATCCAGGGGATTTTGTTCCCTCGCGATCTTCAAGACTACCAAGACTAGGAGGTAGAAATAAACTCCTTAGACAGTTTAACCTCCTTCAAGATGTTGGAACTAGAATTAGTAGAGGGAGAGTATACATCTTAACTCAACCATGAAAAAGAGGCAATTAGGGGATAGCACCCATCAATCAAGGATCTGATTGGGTGGCTTAGTTACAAATATTTGCATCACTTCAAGTTTAAACAGAGACTTAGATGACATAGTTAGGGTAGTCAATTTATCATTTCATTTTTCAATTGTTGTTGTTATGACTAGTTTGAATTGTACTAGAGAGGTAAAGTTTTGTCGTCCTTATGATATGACTTTTTTTAATAAGAAAGAGTAAGAATTGTTGAAGTTTTGTGTATCTAAGAGTTTCTAAGGGTTCCAAGAGTTTTCTTAAGTAGGGCCCACCCAATGGAAGGACACGTGAACCCAGGGCCCACCCAATGGAAGGACACATGAACCCTACTTCCATTGTATATTATGTCATTATAATTTATATTATGAATCTAACTATACTTATGTAGAACACAATAGTTGGTTTTATGTTAAATATGTACTTTCATTTCAATGATATCTTTGTTTCATGTATTTATTTGAATTCTTTTACTTCTTTACAATATGATTATTGGTCATTTGAGGTGGATATTATGAATCTATAACATGATAAACTAATGTTATAAGGATTTCTTAATCTAGTAGTTGCATAGTGATAATTGATTCAAGGAATATTTTTCACTCTAATTAAATTATCATCCACTAGGCAGTGGCTCGGTCTCTATCTATGTTCTAGCATACTGCAAGAAGAGATGGAGTGAAATCCATTTATCTTAGACTATGGGAGGTGAATTAGAATGAGTTACCAGAGTTTTCCATTTTCCTTTTCAGGATCGTATTATAATTTTTAGGTCAAATTATATATCTGTAAATTTCATATATAGTGCACAACACCTCATAAGTTTACACGTTCCCTAGGTTGATAATTTAAGGTGAATTTGTGGAGTTCAATATATATTACTACAATTATGTGGCCCAATACCTACCCATCACGATGAGGATATGGTTAAGGTCGATTAGTCAGCTCATGCATAGAGACCCATCATGTCATGAATGAACTATCGTAGATTTCATCATTGAGTGGTGGATCATATATGTACACTAATGGATTTCCACAAATTGGTACCAATACAACCTCAAGAGATCATGTAGGACCCTGAGATTTCACAAACACATTCAATACTTCCCCACGATATAAAATTATTGACGAGTCATGTTGTCGGTGCCCTTAACTTACTCAAGAGGTTGAGGGAACATCTGGAATCTCCTCCTCTAGTAGGTTGAACACCATCTCCTCCACCTCCAACATCTCCTCCTCCAACAAGTCAACCACCATATCTTTCCCCTCCTCCTCCTCCTCCACCTTTGGCATATCCTCCTCTAGTAGGTTGACCACCATATCCTTCCCCTCCTCCTCCTCTATGTGCACCATTAGTTGCACCATCAACTACACCATCATTTGCTACACCTATTACACTCTCTATTGATGTTATAGACATTATGTCCGCATTGGGTGATATACTTCCTAATGGAGGGCTATATCTAACTCTACTTTATATATTTTTATCTAGCAAAGGTACTAACCATGGTTCTAGATTTGGTGGTGGAGGCACTAATGCCTCTAGTTGTACTGGTGGACCTATCTAGGAGTAGTTGACATGTACATTGATTACTATGGTGTATATTTGACATTTATATTTTACTTGAGATGTATATATGATATATATTATATTATATTGATTTTGATATTATTGTTCATGTATACCATAAATTTTTATGTCGGCTTCATGTTAATTTTGTCTAATTTAAAAAATGTATTATGTGTATGTTAACAATTGACATTATTAATAATTTCTCTATTTTAAAATGAAATTTGAGATGTATCACTCGCTGAAATTTGAGATTCCATATAATATTTAAATCTAATTATATGAAATAATTTAATTTGGATTGTGATTGCAAAAACTAATCATTTAATACCATATAATGTTTAACTCTTTGGGGCAGCAGGAGCGGGTGGGGTTATCTTCTCCCCAGTGGGAATTTTTAAGCTTCTCTTCTCTTGGAATATTGGACAAGCGACTAACAACCAAGTATAGGAACTACTCTAAGATTTGAAGTTGATTCAACAACAAGGAATAAGCTCACTCTCAATTCTGGGGGATTCCACGGTAATCATAAACCATTTGAGGAAAAAAATGTTGTCGAGAGAAATGAAACTCGCATCAATATTCCGACGAATACATTTTGAGTTGGAGGCTCTTCACTCCTTTGTACCTCTCTACATTCTTCGCCATAATAACACCATAGTATATGTGCAAGAAAATCAAGCATTAAGGGACCCCATAGAAATACGAAGGGTCGATGATCGTTCCTTGGAGACCCCCATACCATGATCCAGTATAAGATTGAAGGAAATAGTTGTAAGGAAGGATTTCAAGGTGAAAACATAAGGTGGGGTCCTATAAATGAAGGGTGGGGTACACGTCACCAGGTATCCACCGCATCTACCATCAGTGCAATCATGAAACAAATAGGAAAGGATGTTGACTCTAAAGGCCTATGCACCTCCCATGCGGAAGACTCACATCGTACTTCACCCACTTGCCTTCATTATAGGGAAATTTAATGTCCCTTAACAAAATATGCATGTGTTAAGACTATCTTAAGAAAGCTTCGGCCACTTCATTGTATTTTTCTAGCTCTAGGATTTATGGGCATTGCGTTGGCTTGATGAGAGATTACGTCACCAGAGTTAAACTTGCAAATAATTCACAACAATGGGGCTTGCTACGTTCCCCTTTTTCATATGCCAAGGGCGTGTGAAATTGGCTCAGGTTACATGGATTTGATTGCAGTATTCTTCCTCACGACGTGGGTGATGCCTCATGCATGTCGTGAGAGCATCTTAAGTGTGTCACCCTAGGCTCAATTTTTGAAGAATAAATTGAAGTAGCACCTTGAAGCTCTAATTATGAAGAAAGGAGACATAAGACTACTCTGCACAGAGGAAATTAACAAGCATCTGGTTATGGAAAGGCATCGGGTAATGATAGCAAGGTGGAGAAAAGAACTATGAGCAGAAGAACACAATGATTTGGTTTAGTCAATTCAGACCCTGCATATTCAGGTTCAAGGATTATCCACTCAGTTTCTCACAAGAATGGAAATCCTAGCAAAACAAACATAGGGACAACACCAACTACAAGATGAATGTGTTGCCATCCGTTCAGAAGTGGAAAATTGTGAAATAGACCAAGAATCCAGTTGCCAGAGTGCTTCAATACAGTTCACTCTGAGGAGGCTTCCTCTCCATGTCCGCAGTCAAATCTTATAGACCTCAACTCGTCATCGGAACAAACTAAAGAAGAGCCAGCAAAGAATGACACCCCAAGCTAGTTATTTTGTTGATGTTTTGTTTTTTTATCTTGTTGTTAGGTATATTTTATAGGATTTACTCTGGGAAAATTTTTGATATCATGTATAAGATTCAAACAGACTTAAACTATGTGAGCATCTTAGTAAGGTTTCAGCCTATTTTTTTTTCATATGTAAAGGTTGATTTTGAAATTTTGTATGCTTCCTTCTATCATTTATGGCAGACTTTTTAATATAAATTTCCCTAGTTTCTTTGAAAAAAAAATGTTTAACTCTTTTTCAAGGTGAATTATTCATTCCCCAAATGGGGTGCTCTCCAACCCGTAACACATATGGGATTTAATTAGGAAGAGAAGTACCCAAAAACCTAGCTTACCGATCCGTGCACCAAGTACGAGGGGGGTGGTATTTCCCTGTCGTCACCATGGAACATTCAAGACATTACATATTTCAGATGATTTCTCTCTAGATGAAGGTTGTGGACCTGCATGGCGGTGGCTTGTGATATTAACTCCAGGAATTTGGAATTCTAGGGTTTTCTCATAAAACCCTAGACGTCTTGACAAGTACTCTCTCTGGTAAGTCCATAACCCTTGTTCTTTGAAAAGTTATTATTATATTTCTATTCAAGGGCAGGATGGAAACTAGCACCGAGATTGATGAGAAGCTTTCGATAGTTGGTAACTTTTGAGCCTGGAAGTATAGAGTAATGTTCATTCTCGAAGAGAATGACCTCGAAAATATCGTCATGGAAGAATTTCTAGAGCCAGAGGGAGATGAGGCCAAATCTAAGTATAAGAAGGACATGGTTAGGTAAAAGAGAATCATTTCCGATTCTATCAAGGATCACTTGATCCCTCACGTCTCATCACTAAAAACTCCCAAGAATATGTTTGATTCCCTAACCCGATTGTTTGAAGGCAAGAATATCAATCGAAAGATGACCTTGAGGAAACAACTCAAGAATGTGAAGATGCAGAGTTCAAAAACTATCTAATCATATTTCACAAGGGTGTCTCAAATCAAGGAGCAACTTGAACCCATTGGAGACACCATCAAAGAAGTTGAGTTTGTGATGACTACTATGAATGGTCTCCTGGGATCTTGGGAATCACTCATTCAAGGTATTTTCTCAAGAAGAAAGCTAATGAAATTCAATAGACTATGGGAGGATTGTACTCAGGAAGAAGCAAGGTTAGCGGAAAGAGAATAGAAACTAGGAGAAGAAGAAAATCAAGCCCTAGCAGCTCATGCGAGAAATGGAAAGAGAGAGAAGGAAGTACACTCACACAAGAAATCCCATGGACCTCAAAAGACACAAAAGTTCAAAAAGGAATTCTCAAATTATAGATGCTACATCTGTCAGAAGATGGGAGACATTGCCATACATTCTCCCCAATCAAAAGATCAATTCAAAAAAGGAAATTATAAAATACATCATGCTCATGACACAGAAGATGATCATGATAAATCCAAGGAAGAAGACACAAGTGAAGAATGTGTATTGATCTCAGCTCTTACAGGTACAGTCACTCATGGAAGTGACACATGGCTTATTGATAGTGGTGCTTTTAAGCACATGACCAGTTTCAAGGAGTATTTATCAAATCTAGTTGAGAAAGATTCACCTCACAAGGTGAAGCTTGGTGATGACTACCAATATCCCATAAAAGGTGTAGGAGAAGCATCCTACAAGTGAGAATCTGGAAAACCTATGAAGATGAAGGATGTCTTGTTTGTGTTAAGATTTGGGTACCTTGGAAAGTGGTCCCCTTGTGTTTATGAGCTCCTAAACACATGAGGGAAGTACTTTGTACCTTGTACTATGTACTTTATGTCTAATTTCACTTTGACTTGGGAGATTTAAGTCAAAAGTGAAATTTGGTCATTTTAGCCTAAAGTGACAATTAATTCACAAAGTGGGTGAATTAATATACATAAAGTGAAACTATGGAAACTTAAGTAAATTGGGTTTTGAGTTGATATTTACTTGAGATAATCTCAACCATTGATTAGGGATGAGATGAGATGATCTCATCCACCCAACTTTTAGGTTTCCTTATGCATCCTAAAGGAGGGTGCAAGGGGAAAAGGAGAGGGCATTTCACTCATTTGTTCACTCCAAGAGTTTGAGAGAGAGCNATCTCAACCATTGATTAGGGATGAGATGAGATGATCTCATCCACCCAACTTTTAGGTTTCCTTATGCATCCTAAAGGAGGGTGCAAGGGGAAAAGGAGAGGGCATTTCACTCATTTGTTCACTCCAAGAGTTTGAGAGAGAGCAAGAGGATGAGGTTTTAGGCAAAGGGAGAGTAAAGCTTGGGTGCCTCCTTGCATGGAGGGATCATGGAGGCTTAGCTCCCTATTTATCTACTAAGGAGCTTCTAGATCTGAGGAGGGCGCACTTGAGGAGGAGGGTGCATCGGCAGTGGGAAGGCCTTAGAGAGCTCTATTTGCAGTGAGATCTGTTTTAGAG
Source organism: Picea engelmannii (assembly GCA_009831015.1). Lineage (NCBI taxonomy): Eukaryota > Viridiplantae > Streptophyta > Pinopsida > Pinales > Pinaceae > Picea > Picea engelmannii. The sequence goes on from ML788662.1 coordinate 78,788, forward strand.
GGAGGCTACACTTCTGTATCAAAGTACCATGGAGGGGTTTCCTGTTCAAAGCTTCCAGTTGGCATATGGCTCCATTTCAGTGGTAATGGAAACATTTCTGGGGGGCGCACCATCCTAGGGCGCTCTTGCTTCATTTGGACTTGTGTTTCAGCTTGGATAAAGTTGCTATTGTATCAGGTTCATATATAGTTTGTACTTGATGTATTCCACCATCTATTCTCCTCATATATAGACATATATTCCAAACTGGTTTTCCCCGGGGGGAGTTTATCCAAGGTTATGTTGACCAAAAATACCTGTGTTAAATTTCATGTGTGTTAGAGTGTAGAACTATTGTATTTTCATCTATAAAGATCTCTAGGTGTGTTACATTTATTTTAGTATGCATGTGATAACCCTTGGTGACTAAAACTACATGCTAGAGCACCTAAAATTGTGAATGTAACCGTAACAAATCAACAAGAAGTTCCTGAATTGTTGGCTGTCCTAAAACAGCAGCAAAACCTTCATTGACAGTTGAAACTTAGAGCCAAATTGAGGTCAAAGACAGACCTAGTTGTCAGCTTGATAGGACCTGGAAAATCTTCAGTTTGTACCTAGTTTGAAGAAAAATATCCTTTCCATCTCAGCTTTAGATGAGAGAGGATTCAGAATTGCATTTATTGATGGTGAAGCACTTATGTGGCCAAAAGGAAAATCAATTGATGATGTTATAGTGATTGGGGTCCAAGAAGGAGGATTATACAAGTTGAAGGGACACTCAATATCCACATTAGTACACAGTACAGTTACTCCAAGTGAACGATGGAATAGGAGATTTGCTCACATACATTAAAAATCCTTACCGATTGTAAGCAAGATGGTGACGGGTTTCCCAGAAATCCAAGTAGACCATGAAGGCATGTGCAAGGATTGTGCACAAGGCAAGAACATGAAGAAACCATTTCCAAATAGTGATAGCAAATCCAAAGGAGTGTTGGACATCATACATTCATATGTGTGTGGACCTATGTCAGTCGCCTCCCTTAGCAGGTATGTATACTATGTTTCTTTTATTGATGATTACTCACGTAAAACTTGGATTTATTTCTTGAAAGCCAAGAATGAAGTATTCAACAAGTTCAAAGAGTTCAAAGCTCTTGTTGAAAATCTGTCGGAAAAGAAAATCAAAATCCTAAGATCAGATAATGGAGGAGAATTCACATCATATGAATTCAAATCATTTTGTAAGGAAGTTGGAATTAAGAGGGAGCTCTCTACTCCCTAAAATACTCAACAGAATGGTGCAGCAAAAAGGAAGAACTGTACAATTATGGAAGCAGTAAAGGCTATGATTCATGACCAAGACCTTCCAATGCATTTGTGAGAAGAAGCTACTAAAACTGCCATATATGTACAAAACAGAAGTCCCCACCATGTACTTGGGAACAAGACACCAGAAGAGATGTTCACAGGTGAAAATCCATAGGTCAGACACCTTAGGATATTTGGTTGTCATGTATATGAGCATGTCCCCAAGGACAAGAGATCGAAGTTGGACCCTTCAGGAAAGAAGGGCATTTTTTTGGATAAAGTGAGACATCGAAGGAGTATCTAGTTTATATCCATGGTCACCGTCAGATTGAGACTAGCAGAGATGTTACCTTTGATGAGGATGCAACTTTCAGTTGGTCAAGACAAATCCATTCAAATGAGATTCATGATGAGGAGCTTGTAGCTCCCAGAATTGCAGATGCAGAGGGAGACAAGAATATTGCACAAGAAGAATGTGATCCAGAAGATCATGACATGGCAGAACCACAAAGACTTGAGTATGTCCCTCAAGATAATTCTAGGAGGATAAGACCAGCTTCGGCTCATGAAATCACTCAGGACGCAGAAAAGTATGGTGCCCCAAATGGAACCTTTAGAGAAAGCAAGAGACCAAAACCATACTCTAGTTATGTGGCATTGTTAAGTGGCATCATTGATGTTGAGACTACTTGTTATGAAGATGTTGCAGAGAAGAAAGAATGGAAGGATGCCATGGTTGAAGAATATCAATCCATAGTAAAGAATTATGTCTGGTATGTGATTCCTAGACCTAAAGAAAAGACAGTTGTAAGTCCCAAGTGGATTTACAAGAGGAAGCATTCAGCAAACGGAAGTATCGAGAAATACAAAGCAAGGTTTGTAGCACGTGGCTTCTCCTGGAAAGAAGGAATTGATTATGAGCAGACGTTTGCTCATGTGGAAATATACACCTCAATTAGAACCATACTTGCGCTAGCAACCAAGATAAAGTGGAAGGTACACCAGATGGACGTGAAGATTGCCTTTCTAAATGGTGTAATAGAAGAGGAAGTGTATGTGGAGAAACCACAAGGATTTGAGACACATGATAGTAAGACACATGTGTGCAGATTGAATAAATATTTGTATGGGTTAAATCAAGCACCCAGAGCATGGTACAGAAGAATTGACAGTTTCCTTATGAGCTTGGGCTTTACCAAGAGTAAAGAAAATTCCAACCTTTACTTCAAGGTTGTGAATGGAGGACCAGTGATATTGTTACTGTACGTGGATGACTTGATCCTTATAGGTGTCAAGAAACTCATTAATGAAAGTAAGAGGAAGCTTGTTGTTGAGTTTGAGATGAAATACCTAGGTATTATGCATTATTTCTTAGGTCTGGAGGTATGGAAAAGACTGTGTGAGATTTTCCTTAACTAAGGAAAATATGCAGTAGAAATTCTAAAGAGATTTCGAATGATGGATTGTAAATCCATGCCTACTCTGATGGTGACAAATCTGAAGTTGTTGGGTGATACATCTTCAAAGGTTGTAGATGCCACCTTGTATAGATAGATAATTGGTTTGTTAATGTACTTAATGAACAGGAGGCCAGATATATGTTTTGCGGTGAACAAATTGAGTCAGTATATGGTTGAGTCGAGACGTGTTCACTTAATTGAGGCAAAACATGTGATGAGGTACATGAAGGGTATAATTGATTATGGTCTCAAATATTCCTCAGATTGTGAGATAATCCTACAAGGCTTTACTGATTCAGATTTGGTCAGTAGCATTGAGGACTGGAAGAGTACATCTGGATGTTGCTTTAGTTTGGGATCAGCTATGATCTCATGGTTTAGTAGGAAGAAGACTAGTGTGGTGCTTAGTACAGCTGAGGCAGAGTACATAGCAGTGTGTTCAGCATGTAGCGAAGCAGTGTGGCTTCGAAAGCTACTTGCAGGTTTGCTTGATCTCGAGTTAGAGGCAACCTGCATTTGGTGTGATAACCAGAGCTGTGTGAAGTTGTCAAAGAACCCGGTGTTCCATGACAAGTCCAAGCACATCGAGATCAAGTACCATTATATTAGAGATATGGTACATAAGGGAGCAGTGAATCTCCAATATGTTGCTACAGATGAGCAAGTAGTAGATGTGTTGACCAAGCCCCTGTCGAGAGTGAAGTTTTTATACTTCAGAGGCAAGCTTGGTGTGGTCTAGAAGGACATCCCTTTTAATGGGAGAGTTGAGTTTTTATGCATTTCTAGGGCAGCATGTGATCCCTCTTCAGAGGAAGTATTCTCATCCAACATGAAAAAGGGTTGGCAGTGAGACATATGTATTCTCATCCAGCATGAAAAATGGTTGGCAATGAGACAGGTGAAAATCATCCAACATGAAAAAGGGTTGGCACTGAGTATTCTCATCCAACATGAAAAAGGGTTGGCACTAAGACATGTGGAACTCATCCAACATGAAAAAGGGTTGGCACTGAATGTTACTACTACTCCAGTGAGCTTCGACAAAAGTCTGGTACGCAGAGGCTACTCTAGTGGGCTTCGACAAAATTCTGGTACGCCTGATTACTGGTTCTCATGAAAAAGATGTCAGATTTTGTTTGAACTGACAAGTTATTGCTACTCCAGTGAGCGTTGGAAAAATTTTGGTACGCAAAGGCTACTCCAGTGAGCTATGGAAAAATTTTGGTACGCCTAGTTACTAGTTCTCACAAACTAGATGCCAGACTCTGTGTGAGCTGGTGAGTTGAAGTTCAGTTAAGATGTGATGTTGCTAAAGACCCTGGATACATGACATGGTTACAAAAATTCTTTGGTATAGATTCGTGGAATTCAACAAGTCTATGATCATGTGTACAAAAGTGTAGAAGTATCTGTGATGATCGTGCCATGAGAATAGCTTCCTTGCTAATAGGGAGTGTTGAAGATTGAGTAGCTTCGGAAGATATTATTATTATATTTGTAATGACAAAACCCTAAGAGACATTATTATATTGTATTTGTAAAATTCGGCCCTATTGAGCCTTGGAAAAAAGTCAAATGTAAATTAAAAGGGTGAAATTGTCAAGTGACCCTGGTCTAATTTAGGGAAGTCCAACTTGTATTTATAAGAGGCATCAATGCCTCGCTTGAAATATAAAATGCACAAGCTCTCTAGCTCAAGACTATAGTGCGCAAGTTTGAGGAGGAAAACCAGTGACAAGAAGAAGACGTCTTGGTGACCTATCTTGGTATAGTGGTGTGCTACTCTGTTATGGTAAAGGTATTCTAGTTTATCTTCTGTTATGGTGAGATCTCTCCTATAAAGATATTGTACTTGTTGAAGAATCTATGCTAAATAAGTTTTGTTGGGTTTTCTTCCCCATGAGGGTTTCCCAGGATAAATATTGTGTAATGTTGTGGATTTATTTCTTTCAGTGATCCTTATTGTTATGGTTATTGTGTTAATGCTATAAAGTTAAAGAATACATAACACACTTAATTGGTTAAGAGAAATTTTAACACTGGGAAATGCCTCAAACTGCTCCACTTTATGGGAAAATAGTCTATCTTGGGATTAATCCTCTGATTCTTTGCCCTATTCTTTGGGGAGAGAACCATTTTTTCTTAGATAATGGGCCTCCCCATGGGTTGGAGTTGTTTTTGGTGGGTTGGGGTGCAACCTGGTTAAATATTTAGGGCCCGTTCAGGAGGGAAAAAAATCATCCCTTAAACATGCCCAAGAGCGATCATCTAGAGAAGTATCATAAGGTTGACAATGACTTATCTCTTAGGTTCTTAGAGCAGGAAAACCCCTCCTCTAGTGAACCCATGAAAATTCTATTAGTCAACTTTTGTGGTCTTGGGAGGAGGGCCAGAAATTATCCCTTCATCACCTTATTGAAAATGATATTTCATCTATGGTTTTAGTTCAACAATCAATGCGTGCTTGTGATATTTTGATCCTATACATGGAGAATTTACTTCCGAGATTGATTCTATAGGGAATTTAGGGGGTTTGAGTACGGGTTTGTCTCCATAGTGTAATTTGATCAATTTTTTTTCCATCACTTAGGGTATTTGTACTGAATTATTTAGTTTGGAAAGGAATCATAGGTTTATTGTTCTCAACTTATATGGGTCTTATGAGGGCAGAGAGGCTTTCTTGTATCGAATCATTGATATGTAGTGTTTGAGTTTTGATGAGTTAATTATTGGAGGTGACTTAAATTTTACGATCAACAAGGAGGAGATCTAGGGATTTGCGGCTAGAGAAGAGACTCTCGGTCCTTTATTCTAGGATTTAATCAAGCGGCATGGCTTGATTGATGTTGAACCAGTGCTCCTTCGACCTACGTGGCTAAATAATCGGAAAGGGGAGGTTGTTATTGCAAATCAATTAGATCATTTTTGGGCTTATATTGATCTGCTAAAATATGTTGGGTTATACCAAACATGGGTGGGTTTGGTTCGGGTGTCTGACCGTTATCATATCCTCCTCAAAGTTGAGCATCCTTCTGAGAGACCTGATTCTACATTCAATTACAATTCATCTTGAGTGGATTTGGATGAGTTTAATATATTGGTTAGAGATAATTGGCAAGCATATCGTGTGGACCCTACAAATTCAGCAAGTGTTCAATTTGTTGCAAATATGAAACGTCTTAAGTGTATCATCGGTGCATGGGATAAAGAAAGGCGAAGGAAATCATACTTGGAGTTACAATCTATTGAGGATCGGTTAGCCAACAACCCCAATAGTCATAGGGGGTATGACATTATTGTGGGTGAATACATATCTCTAGAATCTCGTAGGCTAGCTCTATTATTAGAAAAGGACAAGACATGGAGACTTAAAAGTCCAACAGTATGGAAGGAAGCGGGTGACCAAAACAATTTTTTCATAGATTCAACAATCACATAAAAAATAAAAAAATCCATCTAGAAATTGGAGGATGAGAATAGAAATGTGGTTAAGGGGTTCAAAACTCTTGTTGTGCTTGGTGTCAACCACTTCAAAGGCCTTTTCAATGAACCAAAACAAACTCGGTTGGACTTTGTTCTTAAGTAATTAGCTTATTTTCCTTCTCTTATTGTTGAAGATACTAATGTAGAATTTCTCTATGAGATCTCCATTGAAGAATTAAAGGGGGTTATCTCGTCCTTCAAAAAGGACAAAAGTCTTGGACTAGATGGTTGGTCCATCGAATTCTTTGACCATTTCTTTAAAATCATGGGAGTCAACTTGTTGCGGGTGGTAGAGGAGGTCTGAATCTCAGGAAAGATTCTCCAAAGCATCAATGCCACTTTTATAATGGTCACTCCCAAATTGTATCACCTGGTTACTTTTAGTGATTTTGGACAGATTTCTCTTTGCAATAGTCTTTGCAAAATTATTGCTAAGATCATAGCAATTTGTTTAAAATTGGTTTTTGCAAATGTCATATCTGTGGAACAGTTTGGATTTTTAAAAGGTTGCCTAATACATAAATTAGATGAGTCCACTCAAGAAGTAGTCCACACGATTAAAACCCATAAATTTCTTGTATCTATATTTAAGATCGATCTGTCGAAATCCTATGACATAGATTCTTGATTATTCTTGCACCTCATGTTTCTTCATATGGGGTTTGAACTTGCTTTGGTAAAGTGGATCATCGCTTGTGTCTCTTCTATCTCTTTTGCAGTGCTAATACATGGGGCGGGGTCACCTTTCTTCTTACCATCATGAGACCTTCATCAAGGTTTCCCCTGAGTCTCCCCATATTTATTCTTACTAGTACCTGACGACCTTAGCAAGGCGATCTCAGAAGAAAAAAGACTCAATGTTTTTCATGGTATCTACATGGGTCAATATGAAACTATTTCTCGTTTACTTTTTGTAGATGATATTCTCATGTTTTTTTCATGTGCAGAATCAGATGTAAGGTGCTTTAAATATATCTCATTTCTTTTTTGTGAGGCGATGAGTATGGTCATCAACTCTAAAAAATCAATTATTTTATTACCGGATGGTTGGGATTAGCCTCGTCATATTTTCTCTCCCCTTTTTTAATTCTAAAAGCAAGAGTTGGGTGATGGTTTCAAATACTTAGGATTCAATATCAAACAAAATCAATATGGTGTTAGGGATTGGGCCTGATTGGTGGCTCAGATTGAAAAAGGGATTCATTTCTAGTGCAATAAATGGCTATCCCATGGGGGTCGAATAGTTATTATCAATCGATCCTCGAGGCAATTCCAATTTACTAGCATTTGTTGACTAGTATCCCAAAATGGGTGCTAGTCTGTATCTGCAAATTTTGTTTCAATCACTTTTGGAAGGGTGACTCAGAGTATAAAGTTTCACATCTAGCTAATTGGAAAGTGATATCAAATCCCACATCTCTTGGAGGTTGGGGCCTCAAGGACCTTGGCTCTTTTGGAAGAGTCTTGGTAACAAAATCATTATGGGTCTTTTTATCTAGTAAGAGTCTCTGGAGGTGCACTATTATTAAAAAATACATTGATCCAGGTTCCATTTTGGATTGGATCCCTCAATCTATCAAAAATGTGGCTAGTACTTCGAATTAGTGATGGGTAGTCTCGTGGGATTTCCCATTGATTAATAAATACTTGGCGTGGAAAGTAGGATCAGGGCACAAAGTTCAAATTGGGGTCGATGTAATTATTGGTGTTGGGGAGCATATGCAAAGTTAAAGAGCATAGATTACCACACTACCAAAGCATCTCCAAAGTTAAAGAGCATATATTATTACTTCCACTAGAAAATGATTATAGCAGAGTATGAGGTTTTTTCTATGGAGCATGCTAGGGTCAAGAACAATCATGTGGAGCGGGTTTTACTTTTCATTTCTCAAAAAATCACTACATAGCTGGAAAAAATAACTTGGATCATGGCACAATTAATAGAGCATAATTCTTGACATTACTTGTTGGGTCTGACTGGGATTTATAATGTGGATTTGTTAATGATTGGTGTGCACTTAAAATTGATTGTCAGAGCCTTCCAGTCTATCAGTTTTAAGCATATTTTTCAAGAGATTAATGGCCCTGTTGATTTACTTTCTAAAGAAACGCTAAGATTACAGACTCAAAGCATGATTTTTAGAGAATACTTGGATGAGGTGGCTATTTTCAAGTGTGAGGAGCCTCTCTTTTTGGCCTAAGTTTTTTGAAGCATGGTGAATGTTTGTAAAAGTTTCATTTCTGAACTGTTTTCAGGACATTTTGTATCTTTGATATGTTTGTAAAAAAAATCTACTAGTTGAGCTATATGTCGGAAACTACAACATAGAAGATGGCCTTTTCAATGGTGTTGATGGAGCATTCAAAGGTTATTCAAAGAGAAAAAAAAAAATCAAATGTCATCTGGATAGAATTTGTCGATCTAGTGGTTGGAAAGTTGCAAAGAACAAATTGCCATGAATTATATGACACGAATATTTCACCAACTTGGACAATACACAGAGCACAAGGATTGACTTTAGGCAGGCTTGCATTTTATCCAAGTTGCATTTTATCCAAGAAACATTAGAACACATGGATTAGTGTACACAGCCTTATCACAAGCCAAAACTATGGATTCATTTTTTCTAATCCAAAAGTTAACACAAGAAAACTTGTGTCTGAACAGAAAAGTGTCAACATAAATGAAACGAAATGGTTTTTTACAAATGCATCCTAGACATTAGACTATTTGCAAAGTTCAATTACAGATTGAAATAGAATTTCAATCGTGACTTTGAACACACGTAGTCTACATGCACATCTTGATGACATTCTACAAGATGAATACCTTATGAACAATATGATCCTTTGTTTCCAACAGACACAAACAAATTTCCCACCAAGCAAAAGTAAATTTTCCAGATTCAATTTTAATGCAACATACTCTATCCATGGTGTGCTTACTTGTATAGAAAAAAACATAGACATTGTTGCAACTAAAAGCTTTGTCAATAAAAAAGTTGAAATTGTGATATCAGAGTTGTATGTCCAACAACATGTTTGCATAATGAACATATGTGTTGCTCCATTTTCATTTTCTTCAACAATCATTGAAACAATTTCAATAGTCAAAGCACAAATGTTTCATAGTCAATGTATTTTGATAGTCACTGGTGATTTCAATATTGACATTCATGCAAATAGCCAAAGAAGCAAACAAATAGTAGACTATATGCATTCACAACAATTGCAAGAGATAACAAACAAATTTACTCCGAAAATAGAAACTCAAATTGGCCACATTTGGACAAATTTGGATTTTAACTATTGTGAAATCAATATATTGTATGCATATTGGATTTTGCAAAAAGAAGTTAACATTGTGTCTATTCTTATTTCAAAAATACAAAGACCAAAGAACATAAAGTATTATATTTGGATTCTATCTTGACTCTTTTGATTTGCTATCTGTTTTTTCAAATTTAGTCATTTTGTTTTATGCAATTGTAAAAAATTGTGTAAAATGAATAATGAAACCTATGTATTATTTGATATTAATCAACATCTACTTACAATCATTGTTCAAATTCTCTTATTCTAAATTGTTATTAGAATAAACTACATTTAAAATTAGTTATATTGAAAAAAATGATGATTGTTAATTTGTTTTCAAAATACTAACTCAAACATGTTATATTGTAGACAAAATTATTTTTTGTTATCTAGATTAATATGTTCTTTTTTGTTTCCTTTATTTTAGATTCTAGTTATTGGATTCTTTGAAGTTATTTGTAACTAAATTGTAAAATTATCTGAAAACATGTGTATGGTAACTAGCTTTCAAATTATCTAAATGACTTTTGTTATAACTTTTGGCTCCTTAACAAAAAGTTGCTACTTGAGATTTGTTAAAAATCTTCTTTTCTAGAATTAACTAGAGTTCCAATAAACAAACATAAATAAAATCTTGGATCATTTGTCGATATGTATTTTGACCATGCATAAAAAGTTCATATGAGCACAGTCTACATTGTATAGTTGACAAAATAAATGACAACATCAATTGTACTTTTCCAATAGAACTTCAACATTTTTTCTTAAAACTTGTTGAGATAACATTTGCATAATAAAAACAAAATATTTTAGAAATTATTTTCTTGATAAGGGATTCTCAATAAAAGGAACTTTTTCATTATTGTTGATGTCAAAAAAAAAGAAGCTACATTTGCAAAACAAAAAAAAACTGCAGAAAAAATCTTACGCGGTAGCTACTTTAAAAATGTTTTGAAAGCAAACCAAGAGAAACCAAGTTGATCTGCTACATGCCATCCACATTCTGGAAGGCAAATTCGATCTATATGGCAGATCTTAGCACGGTATTAAATTTCAAGTTATTCAGGGAGGGCAACAGCGGGAGCGCCGAGAAACTAGTCCAGTGGAGTAGAGTTCCCCAAGTTCGTTCAACTTCCCCATAGAAGAAACTAGTCCAGTGGATGAAGACTGTGAGAACTTGGGATAAAAGAACACTTACTTGAATCTAGAGTGCCTGCACCAAGCTGAGGAGGTCATACTGGTAATATTCCATTGGTTCCCTTCTCCTATGTGAGCTACCAGTACCACCCTTAGCCATAATTTAGAGTGCACAGAAGACTGGAGAATGAATAAGCTTGTGTGTCTCGGTAAGTACGAACAGGTCTCAGGGCATGTCCATAAATTGATGCAAATGCTTCTGAGATGATCCCGATTTCAAATCTGTTAAAATGCAACTCGAGCGAATGTGAAACCACATCTAGGGAGGATAAATCGAGACTCTCGTCATATCCATAAGGTGAGAGATACGATCACATGAATAAATCTTGCCTTGCTGAGTTGGATTAGGCTCTGCGTCTTGCGTGGGTTATGTCAATGGAGGCAAAGGTGATGTCAACCATTGAAGGCAGAGTACCCGGACCATTATGTCAATGCAATGTCGAGCCAGGTACTATGGAAAACGTTATCCACCATGCAGCAGCCCAATGATTGGGAGGTTGTTGCATGGTCCTCGATCTCACAGCCATCACATAGACATAGCCATACATAACGCTTCCGATCGTAAATGGCTCGCTTCCGTGGATATTTTCAGATCTCGTCGTTCTGTCACTTCAAGATTTTCATTAAATTGCTACGATATACGATATGGCATCTATGATATACGACATGGATCATCGATGGACGGCCAATTCAACGCATTAATGCCATGATCTTTTGAATTTTGTAATGGTGCCTAGAATCGATGCCCATTCAAATTCAAATTCAAATTTTAAATTTTTATATCCGCCCAGCCTATATTGTGTTGAATTTTTAAATCCATGTCGTATGTGATGGTTGTGAGATCGAGGACCATGCAGCAGCCTCCTAATCATTGAAATTTTGCATGGTGGATAGCATTCGCCAAGTGACTACATCCTTGTTGAGGGGTGAATAACACATGTGCACATGAGAAGGAGGTACAAACAATTAAGGTCGAGACAAGGGGAGGAGGAAGCAGGTCTAGAACATTCCTCATATGAGCAGCAGAGCACCCAACGTGTCCAAAAAACCATGCCATGCGTCCCACCCTTGAACTCTTGACGTGGCTTGAGTGCCTTGGTGAATTTCACATTGCGTGAGATGTGAATTTTTCCCTTAATCATGATCATGGGATATGAATCAAGGAAGCCTACCCATTTATCCTCGATGTCCCTAACATTTCCCGAATGGCCAGATTGTCTTGTCGATCTGCTATTGAATTATTTTTCCAGAGAATGTGGAAAGGAACCAAGATTTGGAAGGTTTCTATCTCTTGTTGAATTCGACGAAATATTGGACTTCGACGGTTATCAGATGGCAGAGACTTCAACCTCACATGATTTATGACAATTTCTAAATCTCCTAGAAAATTAATAGTGTTTATGCCTTGTTGCCTTTCCAATTGCAAACCTTGTAGAAGTGGATACACCACAGTCTGGTTGTTCATGGCATACCCAATATTCCATGAGTATAAAAGCTTTATATTTCCTCTTGGGTTAAGGATTACCCCTCTCGCACCTATCGCCCTGGGGTTTCCTTTAGAGGCTCTGTCAAAACTGAAGATGTGCCCAAGTTGAGTTCTTCTCCGTCCTTCAAACTCCTGAGGTGATAGATGTAGCTACCAAAGTGTTCTAGAGGAGTAGGAGATGATATCTCTTGGAATGATGAGCGATAAAGAAGGAAAAACTAAATTGAGTTTTTGGAACCAAATTGCTTCATCCTAATTTAGTTGCTACCGGGGGGGACATATTTTTCTTTCTTAAGTTGAAATTCTCTACTAGCAGACCCGGGATTTTAGAATCCATTGAAGCAGGGATATGTTTTTCATCTAAGAAGAGGGCTCAATTTATTTCTAACCAAATACTCCATGTTATAAATTTGGGAAGGGCCAAGAAGGCTGCTTTGAATTCTTGCGTATTCTCCATGGAGCCCCTGTAGGAAGCCTCCCATCTGCTAAAAATATTGCTTGGGGTATGTGGGCCCTGGAATCCCTTGTTTTTGGACATTTTCCCCTCTGAGAATTTTTCCATGGTCCAAAGTCTAGAAAAACATATTGATTTTTCGGAAGATTATATGTGTTCCATATTTTTTTCCACAAATTGTATTTAGGTGGGAGCGCATATCCGGATAAGAGAGACGTGTATCCCTTCTTTATTGAGTATAAACCCTCCCCCCATCCACGTGAGTTCTTAAGCGCTTTATGAGTGGGAGCATATCTTATTAAGTTGATGAAGAGGGATTGCAAGGGCCCCTGGAGACGACTAGGGATGTCAGTGAACTACCAACCAAACTAGTTACCAGAAGATTTCCACTTTGAAATATCAAATAGATTATTTATGCCATTTTCTTGAAACTGAGTGAACAGTGCAGTAAGGGAGTGCAGTAAGGGTGGGGTCTTGTTGTAGAGGTATCTTTCCTAGGATTGTATCCACCTAAATAGATATTTTTCGGCCATTCCCTAGAATCCAAGTGGCCTTTCTTTAGAATAGAAGAAGAGAGACCTTCAAAAACCTCCAAACATGGTAATCGTTCCTTCCTTAAGGGGTGTCATCCAAACATCTAAGTCTATCTCCAGCTAGGTATTTGTGAAGTAATACTTTCTTCCACCATTTTGTTCTTCTAGAGACCAATCTCCAAAGGAACTTTGCACCAAGAGCCCCATTAGAAAGGGATGGGTCAAGGATTCCAAGCCCTCAATGTGCCTTAGGCGCCCTAACTATGTTCCAATTCACCAAATGCATTGTCTTAGTTTTATATTTCCCTCCAAGCTAGAGGAATATCCTTAGCTCTTGGGCGATTGATAGCTTAAAATTTGCTAGAGCGAGAAGGGAGGAGAACTGAAAAATTGGGAGGGATGAGAGCATCGACTTTATTAATATCACTCTTCCTGCAAGGTTAATCCAATGAGATCCCCATTGGGTGAACTTTGATTTGATTTTGTCTATAATGGGTGCCCAAGAAGAACTAGGGAGGGATTTGAGATAGATGGGGATTCCCAAGTATCTGAAACATTTCCACTTATCCAGGAAAGGGAAGTGAAGAATTCTTTCTATATTTGTGGTTTTCATAGTGTTGGTATTCCAAACATAGATTTGACTCTTCTTTCTATTGATCTTACCACTCGATGCCCTCATAAACTCCTCAAGTACCTCCTTGAATCTCTTGGAAATGATTGTGGATTCCCCTCCCATTAGGAGAGTATCATCTGCAATCTGGGAGTGATTGATTCTCCTTGCTCCTTGTGTTATTTTTATTCTTGGTATAGCTTTTTGAATTCTCACATTTTCCAGCCGCTTGCTTAGAGATTTTACCATCAGAATGTAAAGAATGTGGGATAAGGGGAATCCCTCCCTAATCCCCTTGAGATTTTAAAGAAGTATGTTGGTCTCCTATTAACCATCGGAGAGATCCATGGGTCACTAATACACGAAGAGATCCATGCAAGAATGTCTGCCCCAAACCCAAATCTTGTCAAAACAGCAAAGAGAAAGTTGTGCCTTACTTTGTCAAAGGTGTTTTCCATATCAATTTTTATGACCATTCCCTTTTCTACTCTCCTCCTGCTGGAATGGATCACATCCTGGACTAAAATAATGTTATCCAACATCTTTCTTCTTTCCACAAAGCCCCCTGGTTTGGGGAAATTAATTTGGGCAGAAGGGGCTTTATTCTATTGGCGATTATTTTTGAGATAATTTTGTAAGAGACATTGCACAAGGAAATTAAGCAGAATTCAATAGAGGAGGAGGGGTTGGTTTCTTTGGGGATGAGGGATAGGAATGAGGAGTTTGTATCTCCTCCCATTATGGTCGACTTTCGAACATATTGGACCATTATGATAAGATCTTGTTTGATGGTGTTCCAACATTTGAGGTAAAAATGGTCTGAGAATCTATCTGGGCATGGGGTCTTGTCTAGATTCATTTGATGCATAACCCCAAATATTTCAGCTTCTAAACTTGGTTGGAAAAGTGCATCGTTATCTTTCGAGCTAATGAGCAAGGGGATATTATAAAGGAGGCTCTCTTCTACATTTATAACCCACATTCTTTCTTCTGAGTACATGTTCTCGAAAAAAAAAATTATTGCTACCTTTACTTGGTCTTGGCTAAAAATCAGGGTGCCATCAGAGTCCATAATCTCTCATATTTTGTTTTTCCAAATTCTGGCCTTTGCTTGTCTATGGAAGAATTTTGTACTTTTGTCCCCCGTCTGGAGCTAGAGGATTTGGAATTTGAGGTGTCATTTCTCTTCATTTGTTATCAATTCTTTTTGATACTCCATGAAGTTGTGTTGTTAATCATTTAAAAGCGTTGGGATTATGGGGTCTAATTCTAATGTGCTTCATACCTCCTCCATTTTCCTTTCTAGCTCCATTAGATCTTTCTTGTATTTTGCTTCTTTGAGTATTGTGCAATTCTTAATAGCCAATTTTGTTTTCTTTAATTGTTGTTCCCAAATGAAAATAGAGGATCCCTGGACCCAAGAACTCTAGGTAGAAGACACTAGATCCATGAAGGAGGGATTACGAGACCAGGTGGGATAGAACCAGAAGGGGATTGGGCTAAGAGAATCAAGATAGGACAACCCAAGAGAAATGGGGCGATGATTTGAACCTGCCTAGGGAAAGATGTAGGACAAGGGTAGAACTGAGTCTTCCAGTACACTACCATTGATGAGGAATCAATCTAACATGGTCGTAATATGCCCCAGGCCATGACATTTATTGGACCAAGTAAAACGGTTTTTTGAGGTTTTTATGTCCAGCAAGTCCAAGCAGACCATGCGATCTTCCATGTATTCACGAGAGGATTCTCGCACTGTGTTTCTTCCTTTATTTCAGTTGGTATGCAGGGTTGTGTTGAAGTGGCCCACTATGATGAAAGGGGCTAGGTTGTTACTTTCCTATAGACTTAGTAGAGAGTTCCAACATGATACCTTTTCTTGATATACAGAGGACATATAAACATTAAGAATATAAAATACTTACCATATGGGAGGTGGGTCAAGGTCACCTACAGCCAGTGTGTCGAACTTGTCCAACCTTCCAACATGAGCATCTGAGGGTTCTAGAGCATGCATAGACCACCTAAGGCCCCTATCGAGCTTACTACCAATCATGTGCTTGTGTGAAAAATGAATCTTCATTCTTGAAGGACTTTAGTATCCTTTAACTTCAGTAGCCATGATATCTTCCATGTATTCACAAGAGGAGTCTTGCACTATGCTTCCTCCTTTCTTTTCCTTGGTGTGCAGGGTTGTTTTGAAGTCCCCCACTATGATGAAGGGGGATGGGATATTAATTTCCTATAGAATTAGTAAAAATTTCCAACAAGCTACCTTTTCCTGATATACAGAGGGCATATAAACATTAAGAATAGAAAAATACTTACTAGATGGGAGGTGGGTCAGGGTCACCTGCAGCCAGTGTGTCGAACTTGTCAAAACTTCAAATCTGAGCATCTGAGGGTTTCATAGTGTGCATAGGACACCTGAGGTCCCTCTCGAGATTACTACCAACCATGTGGCTTGTGTTCCAAATAAATCTACTTTCTGGAAGAACTTCAGTATCCTTCAGCTTCATTTCCTGGAGAAGGAGAACATGGGGGAATTTTGATCTGACTAGATTTCTGACTATTAACACTTTGTTCCCACTTCCATGTCCTCTACAATTCCAGGAAATGACCTTTATCATTTTTATGTGGATTTAGGGATTCCCCCCTTGGGGGGATTGGATCCACTCTAATTTCTTAAAATTCTAGGTTCTTTTTTTGTGTGTCCATCCAGAGTACCCTGCTTTCCAAGTTCTATTTCCCTTCGTGTTGCAGTTTCTCACCTCTAGATATTCAATTTCCTCGTTATCTTTCTAGCTGAAGGGTTTTGGGTGGAATCCTGATATGTATCCTCTTCCAATCTTTCTATTATTTCACCTTCTTCTTGGTCCATTTGAGGGTTTGAAGGAGGAACTTCTAGGGTGTCTTGAGGAACTCCTTCCACTTCCATATTTCCCTATGGATTTGACTTTGACACATCTTCTGGATCTCCCTTCAAGTTCGAGAGGATCTCATACTGATTTTTGGTTGCAATTGGGTTGTTTCCTTTGCATGTTGATGAGGATGCAGGGTCAACTTGGGACTTTGGATTTCAAGGAGCTCCCTCTTGGGATGGATATTTTTTTGGCTGACTTCCTTGTTTGGTGGCTTTTCTTTTCCTTCGGGGTTGTTTCTATTGCTCATTGACTTCTCCCGTGGGGGGGTCTGCAAGGGATTTTGGGTAGTTCTTTGTGAAGTGTGCATATTCATGGAAACACTTACATTTGAAGGGCAGTTGCTTGTAATCCACTTCCTTAAGATAAGTCCAGTTATCCAAAGTGATTTTAATGGCCTCTAGGAGGCCCTTTTTTAGATCGACCTCAACACAAATGTGGGCAGATGCTTGCAAACCCTATTTTAGTTTTTCTCGATAAATATATTTCTCGAGGGTGTTACCAATATTTCGAATTGTCGTCATTCTAGTAGTGGAGGGGAAGAAAGGGAAGGCGAACCCAAACATGAACCGCAGAGGGAATATCTTCTCTAGGTTGATTTTTGGGGTCCAACGATTCAAATACATCCCTCTCGAACCCATGAAGTATGGACCACTTCTAAATATCAGATCTCAATCTGTCTTTTCTTCAAACAGGAAAGAAAAGAAAAAGCATGCCACGGAAAGAGTGGGAGATTACCTTTCGGATGGGGTTCCCACTGGTTCTTATCCACCCACAATGTCATGGCTCGAGGGGAGGGCCAAATGCCCGAGAACTGACCAATCAAGGTATTCTCTGCAAACTTCAGGGCAAGCGATCTAGAGCTTGCTTGAACCAAAAATGGCGGGATTTCATCTAGTTTCTTAACAAAATGCAATTAGGTGTACTTGGTCAAGTTGGGAAGGGTTGCAATCAGGGAGGCAAATGCATCAATATATGAAAAGGGAAGGGGAAGGCAATCGAATCCCCCTCTAGGGGGAGGCCATGGAAGTCACCAGCAGAAAGTGTGCAAGCTAGGAATTCAAGATTGCAAAGTTCAGGCATTCATAAATACAATATGGGTTCCTTTAATTATATTATTAATATTGATTGTTTTTATTATTATCATTCATCACATATTATCATAGATTTTAATTTATTACAATTTTTAATAATATATATAGAGTTGTAATTAATCAATTTTATAATATCTCATATTTTATTACCAATTTAAATAATATATTCCATCATATTATTATGAAATCACTTTTATTACATTCCATACTTTATTACAACTCCAATGTATTCCATTTTATTGTTATAATTAATTAATTTATAATGTTTTATTACTAATTTAGATGATATATATCTTTGTTATAAGATCACTTTTACTATTATAATGTATGCTCTCTATTACAGTGTAAAGAAACACTTAAATGATGTGCAATGTTCCATTTTTTAAATTATAATTATATATATATTGAAACTTTAATAATGATAATATATTTTATTATACTTATTATTAATTCTCGTCAAAGATCAATGTTTTTTTAAATTAAAATTAAATAAACATTCATATTATATGCTATTAATCTTAATCAAAATTTGATGTTTCAGTTTTGGATTAAAATTGTGTTAATGTTTTTAACTGTCGTATATGCCAAATTTCACAACCTATGCCCATTGGCCAAAGTATTACAATATTTTTAAAAGACTTAAAAACATAAAATATCATGCCAAATTTTGCAATGTTGAGAGAGCCAAAGTATTATACCATTTTAACCTTTATAAAGTAAACATTATTTCTTTAGACTTCAAGAAAGAAAGAAAAAATAATAATATATATATATATATATATATATTCCCTTGGAGGATGGGTTTATGTGATCAATATGATGGGTTGTGGTAAAAATATCCAAATAAAATTTACAATTTGGCTCACCTTCACATGTCCAAAGGATGGCTTGGGCCGACAAGGATCATTGGCATTGTTAGTGGTAGGCAATGTGTAGGTTAACACAAATCGATAACAGCATACGGTTGTATGCAAAATCCAAGGTAAGAGCAAGTTCATTGGTGTTGTTGGTTTGGTTGGATTGTTGGTGGCAATGAGTTATGGATAATTTCAGTATAGTGACATCACAAGATTTTTACTTAGTGAACATGTGTCATAGCATGTGTGTTTATGGGATATTGAATATTACCCCTAATTTCACTAGATATTTATAAATATTTTCCAAAATCCTTTTGTTGGACCATCCTTTCAATACATCTTTCCAATAGAAAAACATGTTATTTTTACTAGATACACTTTCTATACTCCCAAATACCTATAAGTTTATGATGTCCCTCTTCCCCCAATACCTACAAAATCTAGTAGGGATAAATGGCATCATGGTGGGTTAAATTCCAAACAGAGGGTACAATCATGAAGGAATCTATGCTACCATTCAATCTCAGTAAAAAAAATCCTTTCATGATTTTGAGAATTGGTTGTGCCATTGGATAATTCTTGCTTGGAAATTATTCCAATGAATGTTACCAATAGCTTATTTCGAATTGGTCCACAATTTGGGATTGAGTTTTTTTCCTACATGAGTTTGAGGATTGGTTGTGCAATTGGATAATGCATGCCTGGAAATTTTTCCAAGGAATGTTAGGATCAAAATTGAACCTTTTCCAACCCTTCGAAGGGATTCAAACCCATCATAGAAGGGTAATTCAAATACCACCCTTCCAGAAAAATATAAGTCTTTGAATTCACTTGTCATTTATAAAGGAAAAAAATATTGTGAAATTTCAAAAAGAGTGTTACATTTTCAACAATTGATCTCTCAATGCTTAGGTGCTAAATTATCATTATAATTTTCTCCCAACTCTTAGGTGTTCAACGATAAATGTACTCTCAGTATCAGATGAGGATGGATGTGAACAATGATCAATAGGATGGATCTGAACAATGATCAATATTCAAGGTTCAACGCCCACTACTTGCCTTTGGCATTTAAAAATTAAAATCATCTTTGTTTTTTTTCCAAGGAAGTAACCTTGTGGATACAATGTACACTTCCAAAACATTAAATCCATCACATATCTCACACCCAGAGAATCCTACCACCATATTAGTGTATCCACCATTTAAGTGTCACTTTTTTTTTTGAAATACTTCTTGTATTTACAAAAAAAATATTTACAAGAGAGAATAAACAATTCAATGGAAGGGTACGTACAAAGGTATTTACCCCTTCATCCTTAAAGAAACTAAACCAATGGGAGGGTGTGTACAAATGAATTTACAATATCTTTCTAAAAGAAACTAAAACAACAACAAAATCCAAATAGGGATTGTATCCAACCCCTTTGCATATTTGATCAACAAAAATCCTTTAACTAATCACTACATATGTCAACTAATCATGGCATGCGTACATCTTCCTTCCATAACTAACAAAATGCAGACAAATAACTAACTTTGTTTCCAAAAACATATTTGCACCAAAGTTTCCAAAGAAAAAGCAAGGTTGAAATCCTCAAGTATTGCTAGACACCACTGAGTGAGGACTAGACCAAAGGTCTAGAATCATATGGTTATGGGTCAGAACCACAATAGAGAAAAACCCTAAAAGACAACTCTCGAACTCAAATCAGACAATCAATAGAGAATAACTACTTCGCAATAACTAACTTTCAAGGGAAAGAGAAGGAAACAAACATGGACTGCAACATATGATGTAGATCCCACGTGAAGACTTTTGCTCCAACACTTCTTCTGCAAAATCCTTTGAAATATCCTACACACAAAGAGAAGAGCAACTACAAAGAAGTAGTTATCTGATAATTAACCAAAATTTCAATAGATGAACATTATAACTTTCATAATAGATTCAAATTAAGAGATGTAAAATAAATTAGCAACATGAATCAACATATGAAATTGGACAAGAAAGAGAGATCTTTTATTATGAACAGCATAAAAAGGTGGTTACAACTTGTAACCATTGTGGCACGGCCCTGAAACTGGACTCTGATTTCCCCCACCCCAAGCCAGAGGTGATAAGCAATACCGCCAATACTATGTTCTCAAACAAGTCCAAGGAAGGCTAGGGGTTACTTCCTGACAAGATAAGGAGAACACAAATTCTGAAAGCAATGGTTTCCATATGGAAGGGACAATCTCATATACAAGGGGAAAAGAGGACTTGCAATACTGAAATGAAAATGCCAGCATAAGGATGTATTTCTATGTTCTGTCTTTCCTCCACCCCAAGGCTCTAATTTATACTCCTTTTTTACAGTTGGAGTAGTTATAGACATGCTACAGGAGGTCAGGAACCTGAGGAACCCGTCAAATCTGCCCAAAAAGTTGGGATTATTTTTTTTATCCAAATTAACATGTATGTGGGTTGCTAACTAGCAACTAGAGTACATACATGATATGCTTTAAGGATAGTCATGTACATCAACAAAAATGGGGTATTTTTAAGTATTTTGAAGGAGGAAAGGGGGAAAATGGTCGTGCAAGCAAGGAAAGGGATGCAACTTAGGCCAATAAGTCATCATTAGCATATGTGGTGGCAAATGACACTATAAAAATCCCCTGCAAAATCACTACATGCTCACACTGAACAAAATCCCAACAAGACCTCACAAAGGAACAATCCCAAAGGAGGTGCTTCATTCTTTCTAGCCTGAGGCAGGAAGAAAAAACTACATCCAAGATATTGCTTTTGAACAACTATGCCTTGGTAGAAATGCCCTAGTAAATCACTAGCCACACGAACGCTTGAATTTTGTACCTAACCCGAATCGACCACACATTATGCAATCCCCTGATCCACCATCTCTTTGTGTCAATGCACACCCATTGTGAATTAAAAACAAGGTTGAGCATGAATAAAAGAGTACAACCTCCGAGAATATTACTATACCAAGGGGTGCCTAAAGCTCTACTCCCAATCATGCCAAGAGGGACCAAGCATGTTTATATTCATTTTGAAGAGGTCCTCCTATGGAATAAGACCAATAATATTTATAATAATATGTCGATCCGCAGAAGATAGAATAAATTCATGAGTAGTGGCTTGCTAATGCTTTCAAGAGAGAGTACTAGCATCCCACAAATCCCTCCAATGAAAAATCTTTTTATTCAGTTGTTACCCCTAAAAATGAGGAATGTCTACAACACACGTGCCATACACCTTCCAACTCCAAATCAATCTTGTGGTCAAATCCCATCTTGCCTGACTTGACATTTTCCACCGCACCAATCTTAGCAACAATGACCATCTCTTAGCATTCTTAGCAACAATGACCATCTCTACAAAGGGAAAAGGAGAAAATATACATTGAAAATGATCACCAAACAAACCTCGAATCCTCAAGAAAACCATTGTCTCTGCAAAGACCAACCACTCTATCTGCTAATACTTTCTTCTTTAAGAAATCAAAGAAGAACTTGGAGCCCTTATCCCCCTCATGAATCCATTGTAATCAGGCATGGACCCTAGATCCTCTAGCACTATACTCCTCCCAACACACATCTAGCTCCAAGCACACTTCATATCCTAAAGGGCAGTGTTATGTAGGTCTTCCTCAAAGAAGATATGTACCTCCACTAACTTTCACCTAGCCTCTTGGAACTCTCATCTACACTTACAAGCAATCATGATGTGGGACAAGTTCCCAAACATGATGAATTAGAGCATGAAAATTGAGGGGATTCAAATGAGAAACTTTCAACATGTACAAGGCAAGTGGCTTGGAATATAACATAACCCATCGAAATGGAAGTATGAATGGGCAGATGATCCAAGCCAGTTGCAATCGATATATCAATCAATAAAATCCTACTAGAAAAATGTAGATTTTCCTGAGGCCCGAACACCCTATGTAGTCTCCCTTGCACCATCTCCTTCACTTGATGAAAATTGGACCAAGTGAACTAGCCTCGATAGTCCAGCCAATTTTTTCCTTAATTAGGATCGAAACACTAAAGAGTAGCCTTACACCTTGACAATCCATGTGTCTCCGCACTACAAGACACCAATACTACACCACCACCTCGAGCACCCGTCCATTCCACCATTTTGAAGTCACTACCCACAAACCATTTTGTATTTGGCAAAGAAAAATCTATCCACTCCAAAAGAAAAGCCCAAGTCGAGCTAACACTCGGCACGTACACTGAACAAAATCTAAGCAACCTCTCTTATATCACTAGCATAGATCCATCTTAAACCTGAATTTTTCAAGCGCCGAGATTAATCAAATTTCTCAAGGTGTAAATTATTTTATCATTTAATTCCATACAATGTATTAATTCCTTCATATTAAATGATAAAAAAATTACACCTTAAAAATTTTGATCCCTCTCGGTGCTTGATAGATCCAGGTTTAAGATGAATCTACGTTGGTTTATTTTTTTATATGTCACACAAATATGTATGTATGTAGTTATTTATTTTTTATTTAATTTTTCTTTTGTTGTCACGTAATGCAGTGTTACATAACAACATCTCCCCCATACTAGGTTGTAGAGAACATGGATGAATATTCCAAGTCACAACCACATATTGCAACAAAATTATGAAGATAAGGGGATATAGCAAGCACTACGCCC
>ML788662.1:102191-137919 GCA_009831015.1 Picea engelmannii
CCCCCAAAAAAAAAAAAAAAACGTGCTTTTTGGTTCAAATGGTACCATTCCACACATGGCTCATGCCACTACGAAGATCAAAACCAATAGACTTCACTTCTTGGAGAAATACTGTATATAGATTCACCTTCTGCAAAACTCCCGGAACAAATTACCTACGTCATGGGATATTCATCTCTCTCACATTACAAGAAAGAATAGAAAGCTTCATTCCAACAAATAGAGCGTTCCCTAGAGTATTTAATATGTTTCTCAATGCCACATTATACAAAGAAGATGCACCCTTGTCTAGGAAACGGGCCACAACTTCCTTCAATGATTTTTCTCGAGGAGAAAGACTCGTTACTCTCCTAGGCTTTCCCAAAGGAGTAGCAGTCAAAACACCCTTCCTCTTGTTAGAATTAACCTACCAATATTCATCAACATCCATACCTTGAATTTGATCAATGAAACTTGCCACAAAATCCAACATAACACTTTATCGTCATGAGCTATAAATAGGTCTAGAGTAAAATCCCAAACTAGTGAGCTAGGAAACCCAGTGTTCCTAGAAAACTCCTGAGCCACCCCCTACTTGTAATGCCCTTGATATGGAACCCTTTGTAATTGTACATATAGGCTAGTGAGTTGTTGGAACCAAGTATAAATGTAATGTATATTTAGGTTGGTGATCCATTGACACCTAGTTTTTGTGTTGCGCACATCTAAGCAAGTGCACGGAGAATTGTTATAAAAACAGGGTGTGCACATTTTGTGTGTTTCACTCACATGGGTAAGTGCGCACATTGCACCATGTTGTGTGCACTTGGGTATGGCGCAGTAATGACTTGGATGTGTACAGTGCTGAGTTATATAAATGCATATATTATTGTTTATGTTTTGAGGCTCGAGAGCCTGTGTGACTATGAGTATGGTGAGTCGAGAAGAAGATAGGTCAATGTGCCTATCCATGTAAATATAATCACAGTTATTAATATAGCATTACATCGCTACGCGCACATTGGATCAAACAAAAAGATATGGGGGCCCTACTCCACCAAAAAAGGGAAAAGGGGGTGAGTCGTAAGTCTTGGGGAATATTTTAATAATATTTCCAGTAAAGGGTAATGTGGATATGTTTTATCCTAAGTTCCCAAGGGTTGGGGACGAGTCACCAAGTGGCTTAAAGCTACTTCAAAAGATGAAAAGTGTCAAGTGGAAGGCATGCAATATATATTGTTGTCCTTAGTGTATTTGGGCATTAATTGCATGGGGGATCCATTATTGGAAGGAGGTATTTGATGTAGCAGGCTCTCATGAGTAGAAGGGGTCAGACTGTATGGAAAATCTGATTATTACCTTATCTGAATAGAGAAGCTTTTCAGGAGTTGTGGTGTTGCAATCAGATATATTGTTGAGGAGACGGGTTGACAGACCATGAGAAATCTCTCTGGGTGAGAGATTGGTTGTTGAGAAGTGGTTGTCAGACCTGGGAGCATACTCTCCAGGTGAGAGTATTGTCGAGAATTGTTCCCTGGTGTGTTGGGAATTAGTCACAGGGCTCGGAGACTTCATGTTCGGCCTGTTACTGGTAACCCTGGGAAGGGAAGTGGGGTAGCCGATGGACTATTGAGAAGAGAAGGAGCACAATTTCTTGGGTGTGACAAGTGCGCATGGGGAATGAGGGACTGTGAGATAGTTTCAGCAGTAGGCACCTAGGATTGAGAAATTATGTTGAGTTTCAGACATTAGCTTATCACTAGGAACCCTTTTTCCCTGGTGGAGTTAAGCCCCAGCTTGGGGGTGACATGTTGTTAAAATATTATGAGAAACAACATCTATGGTTGGGAGAAACATATTAGTCAAGGTCGCAGTTGGTGAATTTTATAAAAGATAAGTGTTCTTCATGTGTTTGTCTTGTTTATTGTGTGCATATTTGTTTATGTTTGTCATCGGTTAATTCTTGTATGTTGTTTCATATAAGTATTTTTCGTTATTATGTTTATTATTGCTTTCACTTGTATGTATGATGCTTATAGTTGTATTTGTAGTTGAGCTTGAGTATGTCAGTGGATGATAGCCTTGCATGCTAAGATAATCTGGTAAAATTGGTTATGAGTATTGCAATAAGAGGATTGAGTGGTCGGGTGTGTAGGATTGTAGCCTGTGTGTATCAAGAGGTTGGGGATTTGTGTGTGTGGGCAGAGAATTAGATTATGCACACAGTGAAACATGATTTGGCGCATGACACCTAGATGGTTTTCCGAGCAGTTGCGCGATGTGATATGAATGTTAGTGCACACAATTGGTACACATAGTTTTGATTTATTTCCGCTCCTTACGTTTTCATTAAAAGAGAATGTTGATTTCGTTGTTATAAGTTGCATGGCACGACTCAAGTTTGGGTTGAGTGCATTACTTCAATAGATATTGCGTGGATTTTGTTTAAAATATATTCTACGGGGTGTACTTCTAGAGTAACATTGGTCAGTGATAGGCTGGGAATGTTACAATTTGGTTGACTTAGTGCTTCTGAATTTGAGGTTGTGTGGCGTGGACCATTCTGGTGTGACTGGGTACATTACAAAGTGTTATCAGATCTTTTTCATAGTGTTTTATGGAGTAGCATGGTCCATCCTGGGTGGTTGGGGATGCAACACTACTAGAAATTTATCTCGATCTATACAACGGACGAGACACATGATAACCATCTTGGGCCTGAGAGTCAACCTCCTTTCCCATTTAGCCATAACCAACTAACGACCCACCTCCAATGGCTAGGGCGACCAATGTTGCAACACATGTACCTAGAGAAATTTATTGAAGGTGGATTTCCAATCTGGATAGTCATGGATGAGATGGTCGTAAGATTAAAAGACAAAATAAGTATTTGACATATTTAGATAATACACCTTCTGCTGACGAGCCCCATCACTTTCATCACCGTAATAAAAGGGAGGAAACTTTTTCAAATCTTCTACACAAACCCTAGGACTACCTTGAAATGAATTGCATCAACCATCAAATATCAATACTTTTCCATACCTATTGGAAAACAAGTCTACAAAAGGTTGTAGGTTAGCCAAAAGAAAAGGTAACTCCAACCACAAACAATAGTGGACTTGTCCTTGATCCTCTAGATTAAAATCTGCCATCTATGACTAAACGTAGGCTATAGAATAGGCAATGTTCCATGTACCATATTGCGAGACCTGTCTCATTGCTACCTCGAAATTGAACAACAAGAAAACATATTTGAACCCAAATCCCTAATAGGAATTTAATGACATCCCTTTCAACATTCAATAGAGAAATCACAAGACCACTCTCGTGTGCTCAAGATTTTGTCACCTTTTAGAATACTCCTTATTGTTGCCCAGAAAAAAAATTAAATTCACCTTCCTCAAGGTCATGACTAACTTGGGGTTTAGACTCACTATTCTTCAAAACCAAGGATACCTAAGAAGAAAAGGAGAGGTTCTCTCCAGCAACGCCATTTTCTCGATTAAAAGCTTTCCATTGGTACGAATTCTTGTAGCCAAGGCTTTAATATGCTTAACTCCACCCACATAATCGAAAATGAACATTGGAACACTCAATACTACTGCTAAATATTTAGAAGCTCCAATTATCTAGGTTTCCTGGATCACTTCAACCATCTAGGACTCTGTATTTGCAATTAGACTAACCACCAATTCCTTCTTTGTGGGTTTGAAATCTAAAAATTTCTAGAGGTAAAAGGAGACCATTCTTATTATGATTTGGGAGCCAAGCTTGCAAATCCATCAAACCTAGTATTTAAAAAATACACCACCTTTCTCCCAAATACATTCAAATCTTTGAAATCCAACAACAAAAACTCCAATGGGGAACAATCTTTAGATTGATTCTTTCTAGAGAAAATCGAACCTTCATCTTCAATTTCTCATGTGGTGGAACATCCTCTGAGTCCAATTACAACAACCTCATCAAGGGATTGTGCAATGCTTGACCATGATGGATGAGAATCACCAAGGCTGACAACCATCTCCACACAATCCTTATAGTTGCAAATCCTTAAAAGGAATATTTGAAGTTTTGAACAGTTGTAACCCTAGATTTTTGTGCACAAATGGAACCTTAGAATTCTAAATAATTGAAACCACAAAAATGCACAACATGAGTGTAAGCCTATGTGAAATCATATTTATAATGAGCTCTACAATCACCTAAGCAATCACATGTGTGAAATTATCTCAACAATCACATATGTGCAACTTTAGAATCCCCTATGTAGAACCCTAGAATCGTAACTGTCTCCCAACAAATCCATGTGCAATCACCTCTGCAAATCCACATGCAACCTAGAATCCCATGTGTGGAACCCTAGAACCACAATCATCACTTTGCAACTCTGTATGCAATAGCCTCTTCACAAATCCATGTGCAATCAACTCTCAACAAATTCGTTTGAAAGCTCTTCTTAGCAAAGCCATGTGCAATTGCCTCTACACATCACATCTCAATAAATATATGTTCCTTTAAGTGTCACTTAATGAAATCTTTCTTGAAAAGTGTTATCACTAAGACACTCCCTAAAGGAAAAGTCCAACCTTACTACAAGGGGAACGCCTAAACAATGGAGTGAATCACATAGGTGACAGGTAGTGATTCACTTGATAGTTACTCCCTTTACAAATTGTCAAAGGATTCATCAAGAGTTGTCAAAATTTTGGAAAATGTACAATTAAGAGTATCTTTAGAGCAAAAGCAACCTGGTGGGTTTATAGATTTGGATAAGAACTTGGAATGTGAAAATTGTAAAAAAATATTCCTTATCTAGATGAAGTTGAGGACTCAATGAATTATGCCCCTTGTTAGAATATTGAGTTGTATGATCCATCATTTTATAATGATGAAGGGGTAAAATGTGGGGAAGGATTAGTGGAATCTTCCTTATTCTATAACGAAAACTTTGATAACTTTGTCCACATCAACAAACATGACCGGGATATGAAATGTGTTTATTTTAAAGGGGATCCCATTTATGACATTGACCATGAGAGTGGAATTGACATGCTTGAAATTGAATCTTACGAAGAAACTCACTTAGGAAGTTTCTCGGAAGAAGTTGATGATCCAAATATTGAAGAGAATGAAGTTGAATGGTTACTACACGATTTACTCGGTCCTTTGGATTTTTCAGGAATCCAAGGATACCCGAATGATTTTCAGGATTGGAGAGGTTAATTGCCAAGATCCCATGGACTTTGTGATTCACCTAATTCACACATTTCATCTTTTAGTGATGTTATTTTGAAGCTCAACATTAACCACAAATATGTTTATATGAAGATGTTATTATTGTCCTTGGATTTTTTTGACGATGAGAAAATGGATTTTTGTATGGAAAACTTAATGAAGGAAAGATCTTGTCACTTTTGGATTTCTTCAAGATATCTCTTGAGATTTGGTATCCTCTTTATGACAAGGTTGAATATTAAAGGGTTGACATGGATGTTGAGTGTCCCTTGACTTGTTCCTCTTCCTTACATTTGACCTATGAGTACCCTTGCCATCTTTACCCTCCTTTGACTCATGAGCATTACCTTCCTTGACTTTGATCGAGAGAGACCTAGAAATTCAACCATTTTCCCAACTAGAGTCGCCTTATAAGCCTCTCTTCCTCGATTATTTGACAAGTGAATTCAGTAGGTTGGCCCACTTTTATGTTTATATTATCCCTATTGACTTTTCAATGGAGTAAGATTACAAAGGTATGAACCAACCCTGGGGCACTCTAGGTATTTACCTTCATATGTATGACCTTACCTTGTTTCGTGACTTAAGAGTGACCCAAACTCTTCCAGAGACCCACTTTATGCTTGACATATCCTTGTTTTTGTTGATAACCAAACACAAGAGAATTTTTCTAGCTATTGATAAGTTCCTTAACTG
Source organism: Picea engelmannii (assembly GCA_009831015.1). Taxonomy (NCBI): domain Eukaryota; kingdom Viridiplantae; phylum Streptophyta; class Pinopsida; order Pinales; family Pinaceae; genus Picea; species Picea engelmannii. Next base: position 108,108 of record ML788662.1, read on the forward strand.
GTTGCACTGCATTTTTTATTTCACCTAGCAAGCACATCCCTTAGTTAGCCAGTGGGGTAGACACAAATAAGCTCCATGGGCAGCAATTAGAATGAAATTTGTTTTTCATGCATGTTTTTCTTTCATTAGTGTTTACTTCCATGCATTGATTGATCTGCTCGATGCATCTACTTTTCTTTAGAATAATTTCTTGCATATTTTTGTTTTAGTTTCATGTTTAGACTTAGTGAAAACTTTTGATTTCTGCAAAGTAATTTTTATTACTAACTGGCGGTGGTAGATTTTCCTTTGAAATTTACAATATTTGTCAACTTTCATGGTGCGTAGGTCACGGGTCTGCGAAGATTCTGGAGTTCTCATACACTCTCGCATAGAGTACATGTCAACAAGTAGGATCCATATGTTACTCTTTCAGAGGTAACAACCTTTGGATGCCCTCACAAGGGTGTCATATTATTGTTTGCATGAGGTGTCAAGCTCATATTCACTAGATCCAAACAATTTTTTTCTTTATATATACCATGATACATGATTGTTCTAGATCTATTATGGTGTAGCTCACTTTCATTCACAATGGCACCAAAATGTTATCACTCAAATACTCCCTAAAGAAAAATTCCAACCTTGTTTCAAGGGGAATGCCTAAGGATACTATCAAATGAATCACTACATGTCACCTATATGAGTCACTCCACTCTTTATGATAGAAAAATCAATCCAAGGGGGGAATCACAAAGTTAAGTCCTATAATTCTAATTAGAAAAAGTGAGGACAAGGGCTAAATATAGAACCATAAAGAACGCTCCTAGAAAATCTAAGTTATCAATAAGAGAACCAACGGATAAAGAGGTCTTCCCATAACCAACATTTGGAATATGTCTATTCCCAAATCCTTACTAGTGGAGGTGTGAAACAAAGTTACGGTAACCTGCTCACAACATTCACCTATGGTGAAAGTACCCTCGTAAAGATGAACACCCTGCCTAAGAACTAAAACAACAATAATGTGTTTGATTCAAGTATTGCAGGTACTTCCAACCCGTAGTCACCTCTGTAGATGTCCTAGGAATGGCCATTATGGATACCACTTCACAATCGACAATCAGATAGAACAATCGTAGGTTGGGACCATGTGTATGGGCACAAAAATTGACTGAAATTTCGAGAAGTGATTCCACCTGGGGGGCTTGCACTTTTGGAATCCACATACATGTAGTAGTCCACAAACACAAGAAAAATCAACTAGTGGATGTCACCCCACTTTCTCTAAGTGAGACCTCGTGCTTAACTCCTGTGTGAGAGGAGATTTCTCGATGAGCGCTCCTTGTTACTAATGGATTTATCTCTCACTAGTGAATTCTAGTTTTGGTTTTATGGCCTTGGAGAATTTCCTCTCCAACCTACACCAAGGCCCTAAATTCTATTCTAATGTTGGTTTGCTACAAAAGAAAAAAGTCTTTAAATTAATGTTTGTTTTAAGGTTGTTGATTGCTCAAAGGGTTCTGTTATCACATCAACTTGTCAGAGTCCTGTGGGTTTGTGGTTTATACCTAAGTCTGTAGTTTTCCCCTATCTCTATCCTTTTCACAGGCGGAGTCTTGAAGTTTTTCCCCCTTCGGCCGATAAAATCATTTTTTGTTTGCCCTTGTTCATTTGTGTGCCCTGGTCTCCCTATTTTCTCAACTCACATCCAGTCGTCCAAATCATTGATCGTGTAGGTCGCAGCCATGAACAAAAAGTGCAGATTTCTTAAACAATTAGTTTCGATATTGAAGCATAAGCAAAAGACAGTTTTAATCTTTCAGCAGCGAAGATTCCGGGAACAGTCCAGATCAACGGCTCACGGACGTTCGGGAGTGCAAACTTGCATGAAGTATAGCGCCAAAACAAAAGGCCCTGAAGTGAATACGAGTGGCCTCGAAGGGAATACGAGTCGTTGATCTTAAAGGGGACAGATGACAATTGATCCAAGACTTCAGGGAAATGAGCTTCGGGAGATTTGAAATGAGAAGTGCTTAGAAATCCTGAAGGGCCGAAGTCTCGAAGGCCCGAAATAGATCTGATCCGTCGATCTAAAGTGCCAAAGCTGGGTCATTGATCAGGAAGCCTCATCTCGGATTACAATATCAACGGTCATGCTCCATTGTGGGGTCGGAAGGTGCACACGTTTTAAAATTTCAAGGGCGGGCTGCAATCAGAACCGTGGTTTTTTTGAAAGGGATGTGTGGCAGTTCATGGTGAATTATGGGGACAAAAGTGGTCTTCTTTCAAACCATCCTTGGTCACGCCCGCAATCGTGCAATTGCATAGGTTCATGGCCCTAGGTCACATTGAATATGGAGCAATGGAAAGGATTTTCGCCAAAGACTGAAAGAGTCCATATTGGTCACAGAAGAAGATCTGCTTGGCCTCGAGACGTCGGGATTAACTCGAAAAATTCATATGGTACCGCCTGGAAACATTCATGAGTGTCAAGCCTTGTCCTGATACCAATGAAGGTATTTATTAAAGATTGGGGGCGGCATTTGAGACCTCATCTCACCCCATAAATGGAACGCGTTACAAAGCGCAGCCATGAAGGCACGTTGACGATCTGAAGCTTCCTTATGGGCAATTTTTCATGTAAAGCACATAACTGCACCTGCCTCGCATCTGACATGAGAAAACTTGCATAATCTAACAGAGAAGGCACCGACTGAAGGCTTTGAAGGTAGTGGTACGATCGCACTCCTGGTGGTTGCAGCATTTCTGGGTATTTATAGACAGTTTTTTATATTTTGTTAAGGTCGAATGGTTGAGCTAGGCTCCCTGCTATTATAATATTTTTATGAAGAACGATGGTTCTTTGGTTATGTATTTGTTTTTGAGACATCTTGGTTAATATAAGTCATCTTTATTGCTCCATCTTATTTTCCTCTAATACTGAGAGAGTTCATGATTGACTGATTCACATGAATTGTTATGATTGTATTATGATGAATGTTACATTATAGTGTTGTTATAATTTCTTTCAATTTCTTTGAGATTTGAATTCAATAGAATCTTGTGTTTAAATTTTTCCTCCTTAGGCTGCTGGAAGACCTGATGTCCACAGCAAACCTCTACACTCTCCTCACTAAAGTCTTCCCTCTATTCACCCTTAATCCAACTTACTGACTGAAGTTGATTCCAGAACTCAATTGTGTATGCATGCTAGTCCAGATTTCTGAGTTAGAACATTATTATCATTGATTCCTCTCTATTTGACCACCTAAAACTCATTTACATTGACTGTATAAATTGATGGGTGCTGGGCTTACCTTCTATGCAATTTGAAGGTGACTTCTAGTGCTAACAGGTTCTTTTGGTGAGCTTGAGAAGACAAGTGTGTGAGGGTTAAGAATTTCTTGCAAAAAATACCCAATGACACATTATCCAATAGCATACAAAGTGTAATATCCAAAGCACAAAGAATTTTTCATCATTTTATTCATTTCAAGTTTGCAAGATCATTTCAATTAATAACCAATTATCACAAATAACCAATGGCAATCAATTGCAATTAATGTAGAATATCTCACATATAAGTTGCTAAGTAAAATACAATGTATTGTTTATAAGGTCAAATTCATACACCATTACTTTTAAATGAACCATCAACTTATATATGCCAAGCACAAAATTTCATCAAGTCTTCATGAGATTATTTGAGCAAATTGAATGACATGGTAGTAATTGGCTAGGGCAGTGTTACAGCGGGTTTAGGCCAATACACAAAGTATGTCATGAACCACGCAACAGTATACCATTGTAATAGATGAATGCACGGTGAGATCATCATAAATGAAATGTTACCGAATCAAATAATGTTATTACCAAATTTCAATTATATCATCCAAGAGGATTGTCACTTTTCAAGCTTGACTTGTCCTTGGCCATACAAACTAGTGCTTTGAAAACTTTAGATGTGGCTAAACGACCTCCCAACAGCAAGAAAAGAGGGAGTGATACACATGTTAGAAGGTAATCTGAAATTATTTTGAGATAGTGTGTGCAAGGACATGAAAACTAACCAATGTTACCTTGAAAATTTGTAAAACGAACCTCGGATTTGTTCACTATATGCCTCTACATATTTTGATAGTTATATTACAATGACCAAGTATATTGCTTAGATAGAAACGATGACTCTCAATTATGATGACAGTAGATCAAAGGGTGTGAACTAACAAATCTCAAAGGGTAAGGGATCATGAACATACTGGAATTTTTGTTGTGTTAGGGTGTCAGCTCCTTAAATCTCAGAATCTATGGAATGATAAGTGTGATTACTTCAGTGCCTGAGGTAATTTGGGATGGAAAAACTGTTGGGTATGTGTTATATTATTTACACGAGTAGTAGTGTCATGTATTTAGGTGGTTTTTTCGGCACATGGTTTTTGCCGATGGTTTTCTATTTCCGGTTAAGGAATTAGGGTTTTGGACTAATCCAGGTCATTGGGTTAGGGTTTTGGATGTCGTTGGCTCCTATATGTATATTTTATTGTAAACAATGTAACACAATGAATGAATATAATATATGTTGGTTTTCCCGGTTTGGGTTTCCAGGCGAAAACTCTCTGTGTAATGTTTGTATTTGCCATTGTATCTTTTCTATTCTTTTCTGAATATCTGTTTATAGTAGACATTGTACAAGGTTATAATTTACAAAAACAAGGGGATAAATGATCATGCAAGGACACCTTCAAACTATCCCTTGAATGGTAGTCTAAGGGACAGTTTTTACTCATTGGTGTAGCTACAAATATTGACAGTGAAAGGAAATAATATGTAGTTAAGATGGAGCAAAGACCTACACCATTAATAAATTGTTGGAATCACTTAGAAAATGGTCAGATGCCAAGAATAATCTAGGATAAAAATTACCTTGAATTTCTCTTCCTAATTTTGATAACAAACCTTGGGTATGTCTCTGGAAAACATTGCAAAGGTTTAACAATGAATTTACCTGGGGTATGACAAATGAAGAAAATGGAACAATCCAAGGAAAGATAAAATCATTGGGGAAGATCTTTGAATGGATTAATAGTTGGCATGACTAGGACCAAAGCACCTACAATAATCTTCAAGATGGATAACATTCTTCAGATCTGAAAGTTAGATACCCTCTAGATTTGGCATTGTGACAAGATTGGCTTAAAGGGAGTGAGTTAGGGCTATCACCACAATATATTAGGCTTGCAAAACAAAATATATATCCTTAGGGTTTGATAGGAAGTGATATGCAACAATAAAACCATTTCAAAACCCTTATACAACTAGTTGATGATAACAAATCAAAATCAACCAAGAAGTAAATTGATGAAAGATACAATAATTAAGCTCAAAAAATTTGAAAAAGGTGATGGATGAAATTTTAGTTTTTTTATTGAAGAGATTGATGAAGGTGCATTCCTACCACTGGGCCATGGAGTCATTTTGTCTTGATGATATTCCCTGACTGAAATGTTGATGTTTTCTCCCACCTAGGAATGAGAGAAAAATATCAAACTAGAGAAAAAATAGGCTTACCAAATTTGAAGGGGACTAAATCTAACTGTAGCAAATAACTAGTGCAAGCAAAGTTTTCTTCAGCAAACAATGAAGTAATAAGAGTAAACCATGAAGATATTCCTCATAGATACATCAATAGACATCCCTAAAGAATACTTGGAAAAGCAAAGGCTTAGAAATAAATCTTATTTCTTTGGTTTGTCCTTCATTACAAAAACCATTTCCACATCAAAAGTTACAACCCAATCGATCTCCTTTGAATAACATGGAGCATTACTTGAATAAAAATAACTTGAGACAAATAGTAAGAAGGTTTCTTTCTTTATGCTCCAATGAGAATTAAATGGAGGGGGACTTCACCTTCTTTATATGATAACTCTACTCAAATACATTACAAAACCATGTGCTAACCCTTTTGGAGCCGACGCATGCCTTCTTGAGAGGACTTATTTTCTTGAATGGCTCACATGTTGAAGATGATGTCATCCTTTTTCTAGATCATCTCTCCACCTTTTGGACCATTCCTTGGATTGAGGAAGAATCTATGTGAACGTTGGACCTACTTTGACCATGTTGACTTGACATTTGGACCATCTCCCAAAAATTGGCACCACTTCTTGAGGGGTGGACCTCTTCTAGCATCTAATTTTTCCATGCATAGGCTCACGCATTCTATTTTTGGATTCTTTCTTTATGCTCCAATGAGAATTAAATGGAGGGGGACTTATTCTTCTATAGATGAGAAGTCTTCTCAAAAACATTACAAAACCGTGTGCTAACTCTTTTGGAGCCCACACATGCCTTCTTGAGAGGACTTAATTGCTTGAACGACTCACATGTTGAAGATGACATCATCATTTTCTAGATTGTCTCTCCACCTTTTGGACCAGTCCTTGGATTGAGGAAGAATTTATGTGAACGTTTGACCTACTTTGACTATGTTGACTTGACATTTGGACCATCTCCCAAACATTGGCACCACTTCTCTCTTCTAGCATCTATTTTTTCCACGCATGGGCTCACACATTGTATTTTGACCCTTTCTAGAGGGACATTGTACTCCATGAAAAGATCATTAACGTATTTTAATATTACTTGTATTTTTCTCATGGTTTTATCAAGCAAATGGTTTTGAGCTCATGGTTTTTGAACTAGCACATGGTTTTGTAATGTATTTGAGAAGACTTCTCACCTATAAAATGATGAGAATTTTTCCTTTCATTTTCATTGGAGAATAAAGAAATTCTTCTTACTATGTCTCAAGTTATTTTTATTCAAATAATATTATATGCTCTTCAAAAGGAGATCGGTTGGATTGTAACTTTTGATGCAGAAAGGGTTTTTGCAGGGAAGGACAAGCCAAAGAGGTAAAAATTATTTCTATGTCATTGTTTTTCCAAATATTTTTTAAGGATGTCTACTGATGTATCTAGGAGGAAGATCTTCATGGTTTTCTCTTATTACTTCATTGTTTGTTAAAGAAAACATTGTTTGAACTAGTTGTTTGCTACATTTAGATTCAACCCCTTCAAATATGGTAACCCTCTTCTTTCTCTAGTTTTATGTTTTTCTCTCGACCCTAAGTGAAAGAAAACATCAGCATTTCAGCAAGGGAATATCATCAATATAAAAGGACCCCATGGCCCAATAGTATAAAATCACCTTCATCAATCTCTTCAATTAAAAAACTAAAATTTCATCAGTCATCTTTTCCGATTTTTTTGAACTTAAACATTGTATCTTTCATCAGTTTGCTTGCTGACCAATTTTCATTTTTCATCATCAACCAGTTGTATAAAGGTTTTGAAATAGTTTTAATGTTGCATATCACTACCTATCAAACCCTAGGGATATTTCTTTTGTTTTGTGGGTTTGATATATTGTGGTGATATCCCTAACTCACTCCCCTTAATCCAATCTTGTCACAGTGCCAAATTTACAAGGTATCTAACTTTCATATCTAAATAATGTCGTCCATCTTGAAGATTATTCCAGGTCATTTGGTCCTAGTCATCTCCAATTATTAAGCCATTCATATCTACCCCAATAGTTTTATCGTTCCTTGGATTGATTCTTTTTCTTCATTTGTCATATCACAAGTCAATACATTGTTAAACTTTAGCAAGGTTTCCAAAGACATACCCAAGGTTTGTTATCATAATTTGGAAAAGCAATTCTAGGTATTTTTTATCCCAGATTATTCTTGACATGTGGCCATTTGCTAAGTGATTCCAATGAATCATTAATGGTCTAGGGTGTTGCTCCACATTAACTTCATACATCTACCTTTCACTATCAATATTTCCAACGACACCAGTTATTAAATATTGTCCCTTACACTTCCATTCAAGTGATAGTTTGAAGGTGTCTTCATTTTTCAGAGCACTAGTTTGTATGCACAATAATAAATCAAGCCTAAAAAGTGACAATCCTCTTGGATGATATAATTGAAATAGGGTAATAACATTGTTTGATATGATGACATTTCATTTACATTGACCTCCTCATTATGAATTCCTCTATTACAACAGTATAATCTTGTGTGGTTCATGACACACTTTGTTGATTGACCTAATCGTGTTGTAGCACTGCCCTATCCAATCACTACAATGTCATTCAATTTATGATCAAATCCTCTCATGAAGACTTGATGACATTTCACGATTGGCATATATAAGTTGATGGTTCATTTAATGGTAATGGTTTGGTGTATGAATTTGACATTATAAACAACACATTGACTTTTACTTAGCAAATTATATGTGAGATACTCTACATTATTGCAATTGATTGTCATTGGTAATTTGTGATAATTGGTTCATAATTGAAATGACCTTGCAAACTTGAAATGAATTAAATGATGCAAAATTATTTGTGCCTTGGATATTACACTTTGTATGCTATTGAATATTGTGTCGTTGAATGTTTCTTGCAAGCAACCCTTAACTATCACACACTTGTCTTCTCAAGCTCACCAAAAGCAACCCTTAACTCTCACACGCTTGTCTTCTCAAGCTCACCAAAACCAACCCTTTGAGTAATCAACAACCTTAAAACAAACACTAATTTTTTTTTAAATTTAGTTTGTAGCAAACCAACATTATAATAAGATTTAGGCCCTTGATATAAGTTGGAGAAAAAATTCTCCAAAACCATAAAACCAAAACTAGAAGTCACTAGTGAAAGAAACATCCATTAGTAGCAAGAAGCGCTCGTTGGGAAAGCTCCTCTCACACGGGAGTTAAGCACAAGGTCGCATTTAGAGAAAAAGGTGTGATATCCCCTATCTGTTTGTTATGATGTCCATGGACTATTAAGTGTACAGAAATTTCATAGGTGCAAGGTTCCTTGGGTAGGATTGCTTCTTGGAATTTTGAGCTTAATTTGCATGCCCATACGTGTGGTCCCAACCTGCCATTGTTCCACCCGAACGTTGATTTTGAAATGGTATATATAGTGGTCATTCCCAAAACATCTACAAAGATGAGGGTGGAAAGTACATGTAGTACCTGAGGCAAACACATAATCGTCATTTTGGCTCCTAGAGAGGGTGTCGATCTTCATGAGGATACTTGCACCTTAGGTAAACGTTGCAAGCAAGTTATTGTAACCGTCTCACACATTTTCTAGCCATGTTATGGGGACTTGACATTCCCCAAGGGTTGGTTCTCGAAAGACCCATTTAACCTCTAGTTTCTTTGTTGATAACGTAGATTTGCTAGGAGCGTGCTATGTGATTGTGTGTCTAGTTTTTGTCCTCATTTTTCCCAATTACAACAATAGGACTTAATTTGACCACGCAAGATTTCCCCCCCTTGGATTCTTTTTCCTAGTCTAAAGAGTGGAGTGAATCACATAGGTGACAGGTAATGATTCACTTGATAGTATCCCTAGATGTTCCCCTCACAACAAGGTTGGACTTTTTCTTCAATAAGTTTCTAAGCAATAACAATAAGCCTATAAACCTCATCTTTCTAAATCCTCACTTGAATCCATGTGTTATGAGCATTGGTGATCCTTTGTCAATACGATACTTGGCATCGCATTCACTATCAATTTGTTATATTTGTGTCTGCCTTTGGCATTGCAAAACACCAAAACAATTAGTCACAGGTTATGCGTGTAAATTGTAAGGGAATTGGAAACATATTAGTAAGATTAATTGCAAATATGTGTGGATTAATAACAATTTTGAAGAGAAAATAACAAACATTGAGTAAACCCAATTCCTGCATTTGCCAAAATTCCACTCAATTTATCATATTTGCCTCTATTTTTGACATTACAAAGCACCAAAACAATTAGTCATTGGGTTATGGGTGTAAATTGTAATGGAATTGGAGAATATTAGTAACATTTAGCTACAAAATATATGGCTTAATAACAGTTTAAAAGGAAAAGAATAAACATTGAGCAAACCCAAAAAAATGAGGTTGTCTCTCTTTCTTCATGTTCACAGCTTCCCTCTCTCTAAAGTTATCTATCATGTTCATTCATAGTTGTTTTGTTGCATTTGTAATGTTGTGTCCATCTATCATCAAGATAGACAACAATAAGTTATGATTATATTCATTCAATCTTTAGCATTATTGTCAAATCGCCCCTTATTTGTTGTTCAAAATGAGCATTCTCTTCTTGATTATAGAAATCTTTATCTATCACACACTTGCAAGTGATTCATGTTGTTTCTAACATTAATATCAATGTGACAATGCTCCATGTGTCAATATTTTTAGAATGCCCCATAGCTCTATTTCCTTGTGCCTCAAGCCCAATATCTATAAGACATATCAATTGCAAAATTAATGCTTGTAGCAACATTTTATATCCTTTGATGAGAATGCATGCCATGAAAAATGTGACATAATTGTTACTAGCATTAGATCTATACATAAGGGATTTTACTTTAGCATTCACTTCAACATGCATTCTTGAGTGGTTTGAGAGACAAGTGAACAAACACATCATTGGTACAAATAACGTATTGGATGGTCTCATAACATAATTTAGCTTTGTGTTTGCTTGGATCTTAGAAAGATTCAAATCATAAACATCTTAGTCTAACCATTAAACGATGGCAATGGATGCAATCATGATAAATTTGTATATTCCTAGAGACCTGTAATGCAGTAGGCTCTTTACATGTCTCTAATAGTGTTTCAATAGAATTATCACCAATCAACAATAACCTTGAAGTTCACAACAATGTTCTAGTTGGATTTATTTTGACTCCTATGGTTAAACATGATTGTGAATATGCTTAAGATATTAATCCAAGATATAGTCCTCAAGCATCATATAGATACATAGGACAAGTCCTCATTTTGCATGGGTGTCCACAAAAATATTTTATTTAACATTATGCATGAAGCTTTACAATGTTATTATTAACACTTTGAAATTTCTCCAAAAGAAAATAGTGGTACCTCAACTTTTATAAAATTTCTTTTTAGAATAATTTTTTTAATGAAGTGTATACCTAGTTCATTCTCATCAATTGAAATACAACTACTTTTGCAATTTTTCGTCATAGAAGAATTGAAAAAATATATACCCTTCAACTTGAAATTAAGAGTAGTTATTCAAATTTGACCACCAATTATTTCAAATTGGCTCATGAACTAGGATTGACACTCAATGCATCAATGCCAAGGAAATGGTTACAAGGATGCATCTTCCATTGAGTCATTAATTCTTCTTGCCATTTTATCTTAAGAAAGAGAAAGCAAAAACAAGATGCAACAATTTCAACAAAAACATCTATATTTTCTTATCTCTAATTTGTTTTCAAGTCCCACTTTGCCTTATTTTTCTTGAGCTTTAATTTACTTTTCTTTTTCCAAAACATCTGTATTTTACCATCTCTAATTTGTTCTCAAGTCCAACTTTGCCTTCATTTTCTTGGGCTTTAATTTACTTTTCCCTTTCTATCACTTATATTTTCACATCTCTAATTTGTTTTGAAAACCGACTTTTCTTGGGCTTTAATTTACTTTTCATTTTCTATCACTTTTTCTTTCAATTGAAAAAAAATGCATTGTGTTCCAATCATCAATGTAATAAAATATAAAATACACTTTTGAAAACAAAACTCATTGGCATTACGTTCTCAAAAAAAAATTACCCATGACCTCCCCAAGGCATTGGCTTAAGAGAATGCACCAGGAAAATTGTGAGAGAAAATTTACTTAATTTACTTGTGAGATTTAATTTACTTTTCCATTTCTATCACTTAAATTTTTGCATCTCTAATTTGTTTCCCATACCAACTTTGCATTCTTTCTATCACTTATATTTTGTAATATCCCCAAGTATGCTAGGCAGGGAATTTAGTGTTTTTAATGCACAAATTATGTTGTTCTTGGTCTTGTGCCTTTGTCAAATAGTTTGCACTCATATATATATATATATATATATATATATATATATATATATATATATATATATTGGAAATTTTGATATAATACTTTTCACAAACAGTTTCCATGCATTACATCAAGTGAATCTATGTCAATCATATCACTAATCCAAGTACACAAATGATGAATGTGACAACATTGGCATCCTTTATTATGAATGGAGACTGGAAATACAACAACAGTAAAACCCTAGTGCTTGTTGCAGCGACTTCAACAAATACTACAAACTCAAACAAAACCCTGGAATGGTGCCAATAAATGATGTCAATTGCTCCAAGGCTCTCCTAGCCCTAAATCAATCTGCTCCAGCACTATTCCTCTCTGCAAATAGCCTTCCAAACTCACAAATCTAACACAAATGTCCTGTTGCAACCGCTAAAACCCCTTACATAGGTCCTCGCAAAATAAGGTTGTGTCAAACAAGGCCTTGCGGGACCCCCATGTTCAACCAACGGGGATGCCCCCTAAAACCCTCATGTAACAATCTTAAGTGTGCAACGATCCTCGTGGGGCAAGGTCGTGCGTCAAGCGGATCCTCGCAGGACCCTTGTGTTTGACTAGCAAGGATGTCTCTCGGTATGCCTTCCCGAAACTCTCTTTGTACCTGCAAAATATGAAATTGGCCTCCTCCAAAAAGCTTCGCGATCTCCTGCACAAGTCGATACGTCCAACTAAAAACCAAACCCCAAATTGAAGCCCTAATGGAACCCGGATGCATCCCTCTCTTGTCTAGCTAGGGTGGATATTGCACTACTGAAACCAAATTGAAATGATGGAAGGGTTTTGTTAAACCCTAACGAAACAATGGCTCCAAGAGAACTCCAAAATGAGAGATCAAATTAATGTCAAAGCAAAGTATTATCCTTCTATTTATTCTTCCTCCAAGCCTTCTAGATATTTCCTTTTTTTTACCAAATCAAACCCTTCTTTATTTTCCCTCTAAACAAAATTATTCTAGTTTTATTTAATGTCACTTTCGAATTTGTCACATTTTAACCCATTGACACTAAATAAATCTTCGTGACTCCCATTTTCTTGTTAAATATAGCCTATGGGTGTCGTATAGGCTACTAATTCATCCTCTGTCATGATCAATTGGAAGGGGACATTACAACCCTCCCTTCCCGAAATTTTTTGTCCTCAAGCAACTCCAAATCATGGTGTTATAAGATCTATTCTCCTTCCCAAGTAGCATCCTCGACAGAAAACCCTCTCCATACCACCGGGTACTCTCAAATGAATCTGCTCCTCAACCTCCACTCCCTGACATCAACAATCCTCTCAGGAGTCAGAACCAACTGCCCTTCCTCATCTAGTGGAGAAAGATCTGTCGAAGTGGTAACTTACAGTCCCAATGCCTTCTTGAGGCAGGATAAACGAAAGATGTTGAGGATCCTGCTACCCTCTGGTAGCTTCAACTCGTATGCTACCTCCCCCAACTCTCCTGATCACTTTGTAAGGTCCATAAAATTGAGGCTTCAGCTTCTCTACGCCACTCTTCTTCAACGATGAATGTTTGTAAGGATGCAACTTGAGAAAGACTAAATCCCCAACCTCAAAACTATGCTCTACCCTGTGTCTATTTGCATTCATCTTCTGTTGATTTTGAGCGATCTGCATATTCTCCTTCGGTACTTTCAATATGTCATGTCTCTCCTGCAACCAAACTTTGGCCTTGGGGACTCTGCTCTCCCCAAACGCCAAATCTACAAACGATGGGGCATCGTAGCCATACAATGCCTTTAATGGGCTCATCCCGATGGACATGTGATGAGTGGTATTGTAGCAATGCTCCTCGAGATTCAACCACTTTATACATGCCCTTTATTACCCTGACACAGTTCCTCGAGTACCCCTCAATCCACTTGTTTACTATCTTGGTCTACCCATCTGTCTGGGGGTGGTAGTTGGTACTACATGTAAACTCCATCCCGGATAACATGAACAGCTCCTATCAAAACACACTGAGAAACTTACTATCTCGATCATTGATTATGTTCCTTGGAAGACCATGTAGTTTGAACACCTTCCTGAAGAATATGTCCACTACCTGAGATGCATTGTACTCTGAAGGAATGGCAAAGAAGTGCGCATATTTAGCCAACATGTCCACTACCACGTAGATACAATCCATGCACTGCACATTTGGCAACCTTGTAATGAAGTCCATGGAAATGTTATCCCACTTTTTCTCGGGAATCGACAATGGTTGAAGTAGTCCCGCAAAATGTGTAAGCTCTGACTTTTTCTGCTGGCAAGTCATGCACTCGCTCACATGTCGAAGTATATCCTCCTCAAGACCCTTCCAGGAGAATCTCTCACTCACCTACCTGTAGGTCTTCAGATACCCCGGATGTCCTGCTAGTGGTGCATCATGTACTGCCCTAAAAATATTATCCTTAAGTGTGGACTCGGGGAAAAGATAGATCATATTTTTGTAAAAGATGATGTCATCCACTACCCTATACTTGTCATCCTAAATAATTCCCTCCATCAATGCACAGATGAAGGTATTCTTGGAGTATTCCACCAAGAGAAGCGACTTCCAATCTGTTGAGATATTTATCATGGAGAAGGCTACAAGTCTCTTGGATAGGGAATCAACAACTATGTTCTTCCCTTTTACATACTCAATGTCAAAATCATATGTCTGCACCTTACTCACCCATTTGTCGCCTCTCATTTAGATCCCACTACTCTAAGAAATATCTCAAGTTGTTGTGGCCAGTCTTAACCACAAAGCGTCCTCCCACCAGGTACTGTCTGAACTTGCTCAGTGCATGCATGATGGCCAACTTCTCCTTATCGTAGATCAAATAAAGCTTCTCTGACTTCCTTAGCTTTTTGCTCTCGAAAGCTATCAAGTGTCGGTTCTGCATCAACATCGCTCTTATCCCCTCACCAGATGCATCACGCTCTAGGGCAAAGGGCTATGTGAAATTCGGGAGTGCTAATATCGGGTAGGTGCTCATCTCCTTCGGCATCCTGTTGAATGCTACCCGTACATCTTTCGACCATCAGAACGCCCCTTTCTTGGTGAGGTTTGTCAATGGCGCAACCAATTGTGAAAATCCTTTCACAAAGCGCCTGTAATAGTTGAATATCCCGTAGAATCCTTGTAGCTTTGTGAGTGATCTCGAGGTGGGCCAATCTAAGATCGTCTAGATATTCTCCTGATGCACCTTTACTCCCTCAACATCAATCACATGCCCCAAATAGAGGTTCTATGTCAACCCAAACTCACATTTTACCTCCTTCGCAAAAAGAGATCGCTCCTCCATAATGGTGAGAATCTCGTCCACGTGTTTCAGATGTTCCTCCAAAGTCTTGTTGTCGATTAGAAGATCGTCAAAGAACACCAGTAAGAAATTCCTCAACTGCTTGTTGAAGATGTGGTTCATACATCACTGAAAGGTAGCAGGTGCGTTAGTTAGCCCGAAGGGCATGACTAGAAACTCATAGTGCCCATAGTAACATCTGAAGGTTGTCTTTTAGATGTCCTCTCTGACCTAAATCTAATGGTATCTTGATCAAAGATCAATCTTTGAGAAGTATGTCGCACCATGCAACTCATCAATCCTGAGTATCGAGTAACTGTTTTTTATGGTCTTCTTGTTCAATGCCCCGTAGTCGATGCACATCCTCATCATGCCATCTTTCTTCTTCACCAATGCCACAGAGGAAACGAAAGGACTAAAACTAGGCCTGGTGTGCCCCATCTCCAACAACTCCTTTATGGCCTTCTCTATTTCGTCCTTGAACTTCTTTGAATACATGTATGGTGTGGTGATCACAGGCTTCAACCCCTCTTCTAGCTCAATGACATGCTCAAATCCCCTGTCAAGTGGTCTCCCCACTGGTAATGGTTCAAACACTCATAGTCATGCTTTCCAAGAAATGCCTAGATGTCTGCATGGTAGTGCTAGCGATCCTGTGATGGCGCTTCTCCATGGAGATCAAGCACTATGTTGCGCAAGCCATGTCCCCATGTCTGAAAAGGGCCTCCATGCATTAGTTAGACACGATCCTAGGGGGCACCTGTCGACATACCTCTTAGGATGACTCATTGTCCACCTTTGTTCCTGAACTCCATCCTCATCGTGACATCCTTCTTCTTCACCAGTACCGCAAAATAAACGAAGGGACTAGAACTAACCCTAGTGTACCCCATCTCCAGCAACTCCTTTATGGTCTTCTCTATTTTGTTATTGAACTTCTTCGAATACATGTATGGTTTGGTGATCACGAGCTTCGACCCCTCTTCTAACTCAATGGCATGCTCAAATCCCATGTCAGGTGGTCTCCCTGCTGGTAATGGTTCAAACACTCAGAGTCATGCTTTCCAAGCAATCCCTGGACGTCTGCATGGTAGCGCTAGCGATCTTGTGATGTCTTCTCCATGATGATCAAGCACTTTGTTGCACAAGCCACAACCTGTGTCTGAAAAAGGCCTCCATGCATTGGTTAAACACGATCCTAGGAGCACCTATCAACATACCTCTTAGGATGACTCGTTGTCCACCTTTTTCCCTAAATTTCATCCTCGTGTCCTGATAGTTCATGTGGATATCTCCCAACAAGTACAACCACTTAACTCCTAGCACCACATGGGTGTCCGCCAAATCTATAACATAAAAGCCATCGGTCAACATATAGTTGTCCAATGTTACTTCCAATCCCTTGATCCTCTAAGCACACGCCATGTTGTACCTATCTTCTACTACCACATTGAATCCCTTGAAGTCCTCTACAAGGATTTGTCTCCGGGTGACATGTGCAACATCAAATGAAGTTGTGGGTGGCCCCACCATCAATCAGTGCCATAAACCTTTGTCTCTGCAAAATGCCTTTGACCCTGAAGGTGTAATATTTGGGAACTCTTGAAAGTGTGGCAATGGTTTTTCCCTTTGGTGCTATCCTACAATGGTGCATGTTTTGTAGCATTGAGGTGTGAAGGCTCACAATTGTTTTGTCCAATGCCCTCATCATCACTGTCATCCTCCTCGTTGAAAACTACCTCAATATAATGAACTTTACCTTTGCTCGTACATCGATGACCTGATTCCCACTACTCTTTCAACTGTAGCAAAGCTTCTTCGTCTTTAGCTCTCTCTGAGTTTCCTCGTCCAACATGTCCTTCCCCGTCCATGTCTTCTAGGGAGACTTTGACCCTTGACCTTTCTATGGGATAAATGTTTTTGTCGATGTCTTCTTGGGGACTTTGTCTGCCATATCCTATATCTTCATGATAACTTTCTATAGTGTGTTTGCCATGAAAGCTTTCACCAAACCTCTTAAGGGTTCAGCGAAGCCCTTTGTGAATAACATCACTAGTCTCTGCTCAAAAATTTCAATCACCATAACCGCCATCCACTGGAACTCTATGGCATAAGCCTATGGTGTCCCTGTATGTCTCAGCTACACCAACTCCTTGAAATGGATCTCAAGATCATTCCTATCGAACATGTCCATCAGTCTCTATGTGAAATCCTCATATGATGTGATGGTGGAATGCCCCATTGTTAATAGCCCATGGTACCACCACTCATGAGCCTCTCCATCCAAGTGTATGATGGCAAACTTAATTGCCTTTGCCTCTTTCATCCGGTTAAATACGTGTCCAACTTATGTACCCATGCTCATGTTGTGCACCTGTTAGATCCATCAAAAGATGAGATAATCATCTTCCCCAATTTGCACAAAAGATTGATTTTTTGTTGAGTCTAGCTCGTCCTAGGCTTGTTCCTCATCTTAAGGTTGCAGTAGTCGTTGTAAGACATGGTTGCTTGGGCTCCTTCTAGCAATTGATACACATTAAAGTAGGAGTTGATCTCGCCAATCGACCCCTATTGTTCATGTGCTCCTCTAGGCTACTCCTCAAGGAATGGTGGCAATAATGGTCTGGGTACCTTTATGTTACCTGCCTGGAAGACACTTTGTGAGGAAACATAGGTATTACTCCCTTCGAGAGCCCTACCGCCTCTATGGCTGGCCTCTGCATGGTTTCCATTAGTTCCTCCATGGTTTTGATTTGCTTGGTTGGCAGTGAAACACTGTGTTATGAATTGTATTAATTGTTGTTGCCCATTGACCATGGTTTCCAACAGGTATATGGTCATATCTTTAGGATGATCACCCATAACTCCTACTTCCACATATTTTGATGACTCTGATCCTAAGGTGGGTTGTTTCCCTCGCCCTCTTCCATGGTATCAATGCCTAAGAAATCACAGGCTGGCAAGATCACGAGCTTTGATACCACTGTAATATCCCCAAGTATGCTAGGCAAGGAATTTAGTGTTTTTAATGTGCAAATTATGTTGTTGTTGGTCTTGTACCTTTGTTAAACCATTTGCACTCATGTGTATATATAGAGAGAGAGAGAGAATGGAAAATCTAATATAAGACGTTTCACAATCAGTTTGCATGCATTACATCAAGTGAAAATCTATCAATCATATCATTAATCCAAGCACACAAATGATGAATGTGACAACATTGGCATCTTTTATTATGAATGGAGACTCGAAATACAACAACAGTTAAACCCTTGTGGCTATTGTAGCAGCTTCAACAAACACTACATACTCAAACAAAAACCTAAAATGATGCCAATAAATGATGTCAACTACCCCAAGGCTCTCCTAACCCTACAACAATCTGCTCCAGCATTGTCGGCTCTGCAAATTGTCTTCCAAACTCATGGATTTGACCCAAATGGTCTGCTTCAATAGCCAAAACCCCTTACAGAGATCCTCACGAAATAAGCTTGGGCATCAAATGAAGCCTTGGGAGACCCTCTCGTTCAACTAGTGGGGATGCCTCCCAAAACCCTCCTGTAGCAATCTTCAGTGTGCAGCGATCCTCACAAGACAAGGTAGTGCATCAAGTAGGGATGTCTCCAAGTATGCCTTCCCAAAACCCTCCTGGTACCTGCAAAATCTGAAATTGACCTCCTCCGAAAAGGTTCACGATCTCCTAGACAAGCCAACACCTCCAATTGAAAACCAAACCCCAAATTGAAGCTCCAATGGAATCCCAAATGGATCCCTCTCTTGTCTAGCCAGGGTGGATGTCACACCACCAAAACCAAATTGCAATGATGGAAGGGTTCTACTAAACCCTACCGAAACAATGGCTCCAAGGGCACTCCAAAATGAAATATTGAATTATAATGTCAAAGTAAAGAATTATCTATTTATTTATAGTTCCTCGAAGCCTTCTAGATCTTTTTCTTTTTTTGACCAAATCAACCCTTATTTTCCCTCCAAACAAAATTATTTTACTTTTATTTGATGTCACTTTAGAATATGTCACCTTTTAACCCATTGACACTAAATAAATCTTGGTGACTCCCCTTTTCTTGCTGACTATAGCCTACTAGAGTGTTATAGGCTTCTAGGTCAAGGCACCCAGAAGATATTTGAAAGAGTTACAGCCAGATAAAAACTTTATGGACAAAGGAGAAAAAGATAGACTGGATTTCTAATGCTGCTCACTGATATAGACTAGTATTTTGTTTTTGATATATGTAAAAAAAGTATTAACATTCTGGCTGAAAGTAGTCTTTTATGGAGGACCAGAATTGTATGATTGTAAGTATAATGTGAAAGTTCAGAACTGTTTTGAACTATACAGCCCTGCAAAAGATGTATGAGTTTTGGAGCAGAACATTTATATTCACTAATTTTTTTTGGATAAAAAAGTCATCCGCCATCATGATCAATTCTAAAAGGGCATTACATGTTTTCACATCTCTAATGTGTTTCCAAGCCTTTCTTTGTCTTTATTTATATTTCTTGGGCTTTAATTTACTTTGCCTTAATTTTCTTGAGCTTTGATTTACTTTGTTTCCAAGCCTTGCTTTGCCTTTATTTAATTTTCTTGGGCTTTAATTACTTTGCCTAGGCTTTAATTTACTTTGACTTAAATGTTATTGAGCTTTAATTTATTTTGCCTTGAATTTTAGCAGGCTTTAATTTACTTTCTTGGCCTTTGCCTTACTTTATACTTTCTCTCACTTATTTGCCTTACTTTTTCCTTTCTCTCACTTATATTTTCTCATCTCTAATTTGTTTCCAAGATGCTTTGTCTTCATTTTCTTGGGATTTGATTCACTTATTGAGTCACTTATATTTTCTCATCTCTAATTTGTTTCCAAGATGGGTTGTCTTCATTTTCTTGGGCTTTAATTCACTTTATTGAGTTGTTTCCATGATGCTGTCTTAATTTTCTTGGGCTTTAATTCACTTTATTGAGTTGTCTTCCTTTTTCCTTTCGATCACTTATATTTTCAGATTTCTAACTTGTTTTTGAGACGGGCTTTGTCTTCATTTTCTTGGGCTTTCATTTACTTTTCATTTTCTACAACTTTTTCTTTCAATTTGAGAAAAAAATAATTATAAGTATAAAAAACAATTCTTAATAAATAAAAATTATCCATGACCTTCCCAAACATTGGATTAAGAGAATGCAATGGGAAAATGCGTGTGAGAAAAAATTTACTGAATTTACTTGTGATCTTTAATTTAGTATTCTTTTTCTTATCATAGAAACTTCTTTAAGAAAAAATTAACTTAATTTACTTGTGAGCTTTAATTTAGTATTCTATTTCTTATCATGGGAAAACTTCTCCTAGAAAAAATTAACTTAATTTACTTCCTAGTTTTAATTTACTTTTCTTTTTCTTATCACTTTATCTTTTAGTTGAAAGAAGATTCAGTGTGTTGCAATTTTCTTTTTCTCGTCACTTTCTTTTTTAGTTGAAATTAACTTAATTTACTTGTGAGTTTTAATTTACTTTTATTTTTCTTATTACTTCTCTTTTAATTGAAAGAAGATTCGGTAGGTTGCAATTTTATTTTTCTCATCACTCTTTTAGTTGAAATTAACTTATTGTGAACTTTTTTAATTTACTTTTCATTTTCTTATCACTTTTCTTTTAGTTAAAAGAAGATTCACTATGTTGATATTTTCTTTTTCTCATCAGTCTTTTAGTCCAAAGAAGATTGAGTATGTTACAATCATGGATGTAATAAAGCATAAAATACTTTAACAAACTCTCATTGGCATTTTGTTTTGAGAAAAAAAAAGGTTTTATGATAAATCCTAGCATCTTCATCACCATGGATGTATAGTAAATAGGGTGAATTATTAAAGTTTCACATCCTAAAACTAAAGATGGATAGTAAATAGGGTAAATTATTAAAATTTCTCATCCTAGAACTAAACCATGATCATCTATAACCATGGATAGAGATAGTAAATATTAAATAAGTTAATTATTAAAATTCCTCATCTCAGAATTAAAGAGAATCAAACCCATGACCATCTCAAAACCATGGATGAATATAAGGATGGATAGAAAATAGTAAATAAAATTAATTATTAAAATTTCTCATCCTAGAATTAAAGAGAATCTCCAATGAAAATTTATATCCACCATGGGGTGAATCAAACCCATGACCATCTCCAATGAAAATTTATATCCACCATGGGGTGAATCAAACCCATGACCATCTCCAAAGAAAATTTATATCCACCATGGGGTGAATCAATTATTGATTTAAAGAGAGTCAGTGATCTTTCCCAAGGCAATTTATATCCATTACATTTTTTTAAGCAAATGAATAATGTTTTTAAAAAACCAAAACAAATGTATAAATATTTTGAAAAAACTTTCGTTTGGTAAATGACCATATGACAAATGTAAATAGTAACATAAATTATTAACATAAATTAACCCAAAACAAATGTAAATAGTAACATAAATTATTAAAATTTCTCATCCTAGAATTAATGAGAATCAAACCCATGTCCAAAGTCAATTATTGAATTAATGAGAATCAAACCATGCCCAAAGTCAATTATTGAATTAATGAAAATCAAACCCATACCCAATCAATTATTGACTTTAAAAAATGCAATAGAAAAATTAAATAAAGTACATCATTAAAATTCCTCATCCAAATTCCTCATCCAAGAGAGTCAAACCAGTGAACTTCCCCAAAGGAAATTTATATCCACACCATACTCAAGTTTATTATTGAGTCAAACCAGTGAACTTCCCCAAAGGAAATTTATATCCACACCATAAAGTTTATTATTGGATTAAACAAAACAAATGCAATGGAAAATGCTTGTTAAAACTTTTCCATACTTGTGAAGATCTTTCCTAAAGCCAATGATTAACTTAATTAATTAGCTTAACTTAATTGATTAGCTTAAAGCATGATGGTTATAAAAAGGGATTATTAATCGCAAATGTAAATGTGTAAATGTTTATTATTGAGTCAAACCAATGAACTTCCCCAAAGGAAATTTATATCCACACCATAAAGTTTATTATTGGATTAAACAAAACAAATGCAATGGAAAATGCTTGTTAAAACTTTTCCATACTTGTGAAGATCTTTCCTAAAGCCAATGATTAACTTAATTAATTAGCTTAACTTAATTGATTAACTTAAAGCATGATGGTTATAAAAAGGGATTATTAATCGCAAATGTAAATGTGTAAATGTTTTGAAAAAATCTTTCATAAAGTCAATGATTAACTTAATTAATTAGCTTTACTTAATTGATTAGCTTAGAGCATGAGGGTTATAAAAAGGGACTATTAATCCCAAAACAAATGTAAATGTGTAAATGTTTTGAAAAACTTTTATTTGGTAAATGACCACCCACCAAGTGATTAAACTCAAAACAAATGTAAATAGTAAAGGTAAATTATTAAAAATTATCATCGTAAAATCAAAGAGAATCAAACCCAAAACAAATGTAAATAGTAAATAAGGTAAATTATTAAAATCTCTCATCTTAAAAATAAAGAAAAACTAACACATCAAATGTAAATAGTAAAGGTAAATTATTAAACCCAAAACAAATGTAAATAGTAAATAAGGTGAATTATTAAAATTTCTCATTTCAAAATTAAAGAGAATCAAACATGACCATCTCCAAAGAGAATTTATAATCAGCATGCAATGGAAAAATTAAACATGACCATCTCCGAAAAGAATTTATAATCACCATTCAATGAAAAAATTAAGTAAGGCAAGGTGGAGTCTTGCCTTCCTTCAAGGTGAGGTTTATTGCCTCATGACTGGAAAAGTAGTGAGGTCGCTTTCCTCGTGACTGGCATAGTAGTTAGGTTGCCTTCCTCATGACTGGCAGAGTAGTTAGGTTGCTTGCCTCATGGCTTAATGAAAGGGGACGATTGCTAGTTTCAATCCCAGTTTAAAGAGCTCATGATTGACTTTAAAAAATACAATAGAAAAATTAAATGAGGTACATCATTAAAATTCCTCATCCAAGAGAATCAAACCAGTGAACTTCCCCAAAGGAAATTTATATCCACACCATACTCAAGTTTATTATTGGATTAAACAAAACAAATGCAATGGAAAATGCTTGTTAAAACTTTTTCATGCTTGTAAAGATCTTTCCTAAAGCCAATGATTAACTTAATTAAGTAGCTTAACTTAATTAATTAGCTTAAAGTATGATGGTTATAAAAAGGGGATATAAAAAGGGGTTATTAATCACAAATGTAAATGTGTAAATGTTTTAGAGGATATAAAAAGAGGTTATTAATCACAAATGTAAATGTGTAAATGTTTTGAAAAAATCTTTCATAAAGTTAATGATTAACTTAATTAATTAACTCAACTTAATTGATTAGCTTAGAGCATGAGGATTATAAAAAGAGACTATTAATCCCACAGCAAATGTAAATGTGTAAATGTTTTGAAAAAACTTTTAATTGGTAAATGATCACCCACCAAGTGATTAAACCCAAAACAAATGTAAATAGTAAAGGTAAACTATTAAAAATTCTCATTATAAAATTAAAGAAAATCAAAACTTTTATTAAGTAAATGTGTTAAATGTTTTGAAAAAACTTTTATTTGGTAAATGACCACCCACCAAGTGATTAAACCCAAAACAAATGTAAATAGTAAAGATAAATTATCAAAAATTCTCATCTTAAAATTAAAAAGAATCAAACCCAAAACAAATGTCAATAGTAAATAAGGTAAATTATCTCTTCAGAAATCTTACCTTCCAGCATATCTTCAGGGAAGCAAATAACGAAGCAGACACGCTCTCAAAAAAAGCTCTTCACCTCACCCCAAATCAGATACTCTATTCTTTTTGGGTGGACGGGCATAAAGGCAATTCATATAAGATAAACCTTTGAAAGTTTTTCATGTTAGTATATTTCAGAACTTTGGCATTAATCAATGTAGTTGTGGGACCATAGACAAAATTGACCCAAGTAGAGGTGGAATTGAATTGATCCGCGGTTGATTTTTCGATCTCCTTATTGTACACATATCCTTTTTGAATATAAAGAGTAATTTTTTCTCGTGGAAAAAAAATAAGGTAAATTATTAAAATTTCTTCTTAAAAATAAAGAGAAACTAACACATCAAATGTAAATAGTAAAGGTAAATTATTAAACCCAAAATAAATGTAAATAGTAAAGGTAAATTATTAAACCCAAAATAAATGTAAATAGTAAATAAGGTAAATTATTAAAATTTCTCTCAAAATTAAAGAATCAAACATGACCATCTCCAAAAAGAATTTATAATCACCATGCAATGGAAAAATTAAACATGACCATCTCCAAAGAGAATTTATAATCACCATTCAATGGAAAAATTAAGCAAGGTAAATCATTTATGTTTATTGAAAAAAATTAAGCAAGGTAAATCATTTATGTTTATTGAAGTTCCTCATCTTAAAGAAAGTTAAATCCAAGAGAGGAAAAATTAAACATGACCATCTCCAAAGAGAATTTATAATAACCATGCAATGGAAAAATTAAACATGACCATCTCCAAAGAGAATTTATAATAACCATGCAATGGAAAAATTAATCGACCATCTCCAAAGAATTTATAATCACCATGCAATGGAAAAATTAAACATGACCATCTCCAAAGAGAATTTATAATCACCAATTAAGCAAGGTAAATCATTTATGTTTATTGAGAAAAATTAAGCAAGACAAATCATTTATGTTTATTGAAGTTCCTCATCTTAAAGAAAGTTAATCTTAAAGAAAGTTAAATCCAAGAGAGGAAAAATTAAACATGACCATCACCAAAGAGAATTTATAATCACCATTCAATGGAAAAATTAAGCAAGGTAAATCATTTATGTTTAATGAAGTTCCTCATCTTAAAGAAAGTTAAATCCAAGAGAGTCAAATCCATGACCTTTCCAAAAACAATTTATATCAAGCAATCTATATCCACACCATACTTTAAGTTAATTATTGGTTTAAAAAAATGTAATGGAAAAATGCTTATGAAAACTTTTCAATATTTAAAGATCTTTCCTTAAACCAATGATTAACTTAATTAATTAAAATATTTTAAAGATCTTTCCTTAAACCAATGATTAACTTAATTAATTAAATTATAGTGCATTATTTAAATCGTTAAAATTACTTTAAGTTGATTATTGGTTTAAAAAAATGTAATGGAAAAATGCTTATGAAAACTTTCCAATATTTTAAAGATCTTTCCTTAAACCAATGATTAACTTAATTAATTAAATTATAGTGCATTATTTAAATCATTAAAATTTAAGTTGATTATTGGTTTAAAAAAATGTAATGGAAAAATGCTTATGAAAACTTTCCAATATTTTAAAGATCTTTCCTTAAACCAATGATTAACTTAATTAATTAAATTATAGTGCATTATTTAAATCATTAAAATTCCTCACCAAAAAGTCAAACCCATGACCTTAATCTATATCCACACCATAAGCTAAGTTAATTATTGGCTTAAAAAATGCAATGGAAAAATGCTTATGAAAACTTTTCCATACTTCGAAGATCTTTCGTTAAGCCAATGATTAACTTAATTGATTAGTTATAGTGCATGGTGGTTAGTGACTAAACCCAAAGCAAATGTAAATGTGTAAATGTTCATGAGAAATGACTCATAAGAAGTGACTAAACCAAGAGCAAATGTAAATGTTCATGAGAAAACCCAAAAGCAAATGTAAATGATTAAATGTTTTGAAAAAAATCTTCATTTGCTTAAATGTTTTGAAAAAAGACTTTTATTTGATAAATCACCACCCAAGTGACTAAACACCCAGAAAATGTTTTGAAAAAAATCTTCATTTGCTTAAATGTTTTGAAAAAAGACTTTTATTTGATAAATCACCACCCAAGTGACTAAACACCCAGAAAATGTTTTGAAAAAAATCTTCATTTGCTTAAATGTTTTGAAAAAAGACTTTTATTTGGTAAATCACCACCCAAGTGACTAAACACCCAGAGCAAATGTAAATGTTTGGAAAAACCTTTTATTTGGTAAATAAAATATTTTTGCGATATTATTTATTGTTAATATATAACCCAAAGCAAATGTTTTGAAAATACTTTTATTTAGTAAATAAAAAAATTTTGCAATAATATTGTTTGAAAAAGTATTTTGTATTATATTAGAAACTGTAAGATAATGGACTTTTAATTTGAAACTTATTTATTGTTAATATATAACCCAATAATATATTGTTTGAAAAAGTAGGGCTTTTAATTTGAAAATTATTTATTGTTAATATATAACCCAATAATATTGTTTGAAAAAGTATTTTGTATTATACTTGAAACTGTAAGATAATGGGCTTTTAATTTGAAATTTATTTATTGTTAATATATAACCCAAAGAAAGTAAATAAAATATTTTTGCAATATTATTGTTTGAAAAAGTATTTTGTATTATATTTGAAACTGTAAGATAAATGGGCTTTTAATTTGGAAAAGCAAGTTTAAATGCTGTATATAACCTTTTAATCTTTGAATAATGGGGCTTTTAATTTAATCACAAAGCGATGCAGAGTACCATATTGAAATCATGATGACAATTTTAATCGTAGTTAACCCTAATGGTAGGCAATCTGGTCTAACTTCCAGGCCCTAGAATAAAACCTAGGTCCTCCAGTTGTAGTCGCCTTTTTGCGTAAAAGCACAGTTAACCCTAGGCATCTGGTCTAAAGGCTTCGATCCAGGGACCGGGGAGTTAGACCAGATGCCTGCCATTAGGGTTAACTGTGATTTTTCACAAAAAGACACGAGTACAAATGAAAAAAGTCGATCAACACTAAGAGGTATAACCTACGGATAAAAGATACACAGCGGATTATAATGAGATGGAGCCGATTATAATGAGATAGAGTTGTAGTTGACTTTCTAATTTCACAAAAAAGGCAACTACAACTGGAGGTACCAGGCTTCATTGCAGGACCATGGAGTTAGACCAGATGCATAAGCAGGCTTCATATCATTCCAGGACAGCGAAGTTAGACCAGATACCTACCATCTGGTCTAACTGTGATTTTTCTCAAAAAGGCGACTACAAATAAAAAAGACTCGATTAACACTAAAAGGTAACCGACAGATAAAACCAATAAAACAGACGGATAAAAGATACACAGAACCGATTATAATGAGATGGAATTGTCAGTCAGAAATCTCGTGTGGAAATAGAAGCGGGCTCATTGCACCCAAAGATGCTCTCCACATTAAATTCATCACTCTGACCTGAAACATATTTAAACGCAGCTGCCTGCAAATATCTGTCGCGGAGCTTATTGAGGGATATAAAGATTGAACCCTAAGCAAGAATCCTCTTCTACCCCATTGCTACCGTTTATAAGGACTTGGCGAAACCTTGCCCTCCGTTCAAAATAGGACAACAATTTCAAGACATTTTTCTGATTATGATCTTCAAGAAAATCTTAACAAACAAAATAAGCACCAAATAATACGCAACTGATTCTGACAATAGATTACATGGCATGAAGAGACAAGAGCTGCGATAAAACTACAGTAAAAATCATACAAGAGGATCCCATACAAGAGTATGGATGTTATCATTTTTAACGAGAAAATCAGTAACAACTAAAAAAACCACAATAAAATTCAAGTTTCTTAAAAAATGTCATGCAAAAATGGATTGGACTGAATAAATACATACAAGTATTCTGCAATCGCCAGTTGGTGTAGGGCACTTATAATTAAAATAAAATACTTAATTTCACATAATGGAACGATGCAGGACGACTATTCAAGGTTAAATATATTAACCGACATAATGCCCTTTTCTTAAAAGAGGGTCGTTTCAAAACCCAAAACAAACCTGAAACAATTTGCACTAAAACCACACAATATACAAGCAAAAATATTTATACAGGCAATTTCAAAACTGAAAAACTCTGAAAAATACAGAACTCCTTCACATCATTACTTAAAGAAAGCCTAGCCAAAAAAAACATATAATTTTCCAATGTCTGAAACAGGCTCGGACCCCAACCATAACCCTATCTGGAAAGCTCAAAAACTCGAACCCTACACAGGATTGCTAAAGCTTCTCCACAATGAAAGCGACAGAGGCAACAGAATTTTTTTAACTATCGAAACGAAAAGGAAAAGGCGACAGAGGCAAAGGATATAAAATATAACTATCGAAACGAAAAGGAAATGTTTCTTGATGGTATAATACAATTAAATTTCTGGAAGTTGGCTTCAGACACTAATTCAGACTAGAAAAATCATGGACTGCTCAGTCAATGTAGGTAAGTATGATGATGTCATCACCAGCCAACTTCTAGATAAACATAGCTGATTAAGAAAAATGTCCCAGCAACAGTATATGAAGAAAACTAAGCCAAAAACCTATTAAAAACAAAATACCTAAAGAAAAGAAGAAAAAATTGGCTATAAACTTTACAGGAAAAGCTCGAAACCCGTCAACACTGTGAAATAGTTAATCTCACAACATCCGGCCCCTCTTTCAATCCAGGCAACGTAGTGCGCTGCGTGTACTACCGGACTAAAGCACAGCCGTGACTCTAATTTGTTGCGGACAATACATAGAAACCCAAATTCAATATAAACGTACACAGAAATCTGAGCTGATTACCTGCTTTTCGAATTAGATATAAACAATCGAGCCCCATCAAAATTGCAGTGCATATTGACTATAAGAAGTTTTGTTGCGTCTGCCTCACTATAAAGAACTGTCAAGCCCTAACCCTGCCACACCATTAAGGAATGTGAAACCCTAACCCTAATCCTCGCAGATTTATCAAAATTGCAGTGCATATTGACTATAAGAAGTTTTGTTGCGTCTGCCTCATTATAAAGAACTGTCAAGCCCTAACCCTGCCACACAATTAAGGAATGTGAAACCCTAACCCTAACCCTCGCAGATTTGGTAATTTCGAAACTCTGCGTGATTATAAGTGAATGCTCAACCCTAATTTAAACTCAACCCTGGAGACCGTTTATGTGTGTGGGGGGACGCCATGAGGGTCATGGTGTTTTTAACCTCATGGTGTTTTTAAATGTAATAGGAAAAAAAATCATAATCTATTCATAAAAAAAGATTGGAAATTATATTCTGCTAGTACACTATAAATATATGTGTTTTTTTTTAGGTATTTAAAAATATTCAATTATATGAATTTATTTTTATTTTAATTTAAAACATGTATAAGTATTTTCAAATTATATATAAAAAAGAGTTTATAGCAAAGTTTGGTATAGGGAATACTATAATAAATGGTATCGTGATCCGTGCACACATAAGTGGATCAAAGCCCACCCCCATGTCCTTCAACTTTAAAGCCCCCGGGGGGCAGCTCAATTGGCAAGTGCCGTGAAAATGAAGTTCCATGAGGTTTCGAGTTCAATTCCCCCCGATTTACCTTGTGTGCCATGTAAGGGGCATCGTGGGCACACCTGGAGGTTATAGTGGTAGCGGTTGGATAACACGGCCACGTGTAACGCGAGCACGTGCCCAACTAGTTGTTGATTCCTCCAGACACAA
>ML788662.1:138544-213267 GCA_009831015.1 Picea engelmannii
TTGTAGAGCTTGATGGTTGCGAGTCTCCATCCAGTATGATGAGATTCTCTTGTGTTCCTTTCAAACCATGTGAGCTTTGCTTGTGGGTAGTAACTTCAGCTTCCTCGATGACTTGTGAGATGGAGATTCCAATTATGAACACTACTTTGCATATTGCCTCAAACTTCCCTTCAAATATCCTTATTGTATGGAGAATGTCTTGGTGTTGTTCCTCCTGGTTTGACACAACCTCAACTATCAAGGCTTTAACTAGCCAATAGGTTTATGTGATCCTGAAGAACTTAGTATCGCAAGTATGAGAGAAGATATGGCCTTGAAACTACCCCTCGAGCTCTTCAAGGACCTGGTTGTCACTCAATATCTCCCTCTTTTGTTTTACCCTGTCTTTCATCTCTTCTATTTTAGCTTTTGCTGACTCAAAGCATTTTTCCTCAAAGAGTCAGTCTACTTTATAGCTTCCTTCTCTACTTGGGACCAATGTTGGGGCTTTCCTAAGGCTTATGCCTTGAGAGAACAACCCTGTGGTTTTTGCTTCACCCACCCCTACACCTATTAACATTACTCTCCATCATGTTAGAAAAACACAAACTTACAACCTGGATGAATGTTAAGTATTGTGAAAACAAAGCTTGTTGCACACAACAGGTAATCTTCCTGAAAGAGTCTTGAGGCTCAACACTCCTTGCAAAAAGCACCATTCTCTCGACCTGGCCCGTGTGAGTAGAGAATCGAAAAAATTCCCCATCCCGCACCAAAAGCCAAACACAGGTGATTAAGGAGAGAAACTAAGGAACAATGGGGGTGTTTCCTAAGATACAGACAGTCAGAGGCTCAAGAAAATTCCAGACACAGATTGACAGAGGTGGCCCTTCATCTTTCCCTAGACTTCTCATGCACGATCAGGTCTCCACTTCGAAGTAAAAATAGAGGACCTCCTTGCAAACCAAATATGTCATCCATGCCATTTGTTGGAATCCCCACTTATCCATATTTTCATCATGGAAACTCCCTTTAGAACAATGGCCACCTGCAATATTTTCCTGAAGCAAATGTCAAGAGAGCTCACAATACCTCGTCATTAAGTCATGGGGTGGGTCCATCATTTTACCAATTGGTTGAAAGGAGTTCATACTCTTCACAAGTCTCCCTCTTATTCTCCCCCTGCGCCTCATCGATATTCTTTGTGTTCCTGGATTATGATCCATTATGGTTTGGCAAGGTGACATTCGATTAACATGCATGAATGATCACAACTCCACCTATTAACACCCCATCCAAGGATTGATTATCAAAGTCTCTTAGATGCATGTAGTCCTCTTTAATCTAATGGGGTATGTTCTCGTTCCAGAACCTTACATTTAGTATGTTTGTTTGAGAGACCCCTTCATTTGCCATCCAATCAGCTAGGGCATTAGCCTTGCATTTAACATGATATGGGATGATCATTGGGATTTGTTGTATGAGGTTTGCTATTTTTGGAGACTGGAGGATAGTCGCTAGTGTGTTGACACCTTGTCTAGGTGTGTTCCATTGATGATCTATTTGACTACATTGATGAGGAGCTAAGAGTCACCTTTGACAATAAGATTGTTGTATCCCATATGCTTGGCCAGTTGAATGCCTTTTAACATGCATGTTAATTATGTTCCATTATTAGTAGTGTTTCCCATCCTTGAGGAGAAGATCATCCACGTGTTACCTTTTTGGTTTAGGAATCATCCCCCTGCTCTTGAGGGACTTGGACTCCCTTTAAAAGTTCCATCAAAAATTAGTTTTAAATGGTTAGCCAGTGGGGGAATATGATTCTCGTTTGATTCTTTTGTAGGAGGGGTTTTGGTCCTGGCCTTAACCTTGTTGCATATATCCAATTTCCAATGACAAAAAATTATGGACTCGTATCCAGAGTGTTTCCAATCCTCATTTGACTAGGACACCACATTGATAGATTCACGCATATTGCTTTGGATTGCCTTGCATACCAAGTCTTCTTTTTGTTGTTGTTGTTTAAAGATCCTCATATCGTGTTCTTTCCAAAGGTTCCAAAGCAACAATCCTAGAAAGGTGTTCCACACTCTATTTAGGATGAGGTCTTTAAATGGATCTGCTCTCCAGCCCTCCATGGTTTGGATTAAGTTTCCTCTGATCCTATATGATTATCTGAATAGGGTATCTCCTCTATCCAAAAGAATTAAGGCCTCACTATAATCATTGAATAAGTACTCTATGGTTTCTCCTTTTGCTCTGCACATTAGACAAATGGATGGTCCTTCATAACATTTTATGATGAGTCAATCCCAAGTTCAAGTTTTACAATTCACCACGAGTCATAGAAAGATAGATATTTTCAACTAGATTTGAGGGTTCCAAATATTTCCCCATATTTTTCCCTTATCTCTCTGATCCCAACCAGCTGCCAACCTGTAGGCATATCTAAATTTGAAATTTCCATCCCCTTTATATCCCCGTCTCAAAATGTCCTTTTCTATCGAATATATTGTATGTCATGAACTGAGACAAGCCTCCATTTCCCGTCAACTCTTTGCTTCCCATGTTACTAGCCACTCCTCACATTATTTCCAAAATCTTGTTGAGAGAGGTAAGGGATTGATGCCATCTTCCCAATAATGTGAGATCATCGTCCAACCATTCTCCAACGTAGTTGCCTTGATTTATTGAAATGAATCTTGTTTTATTCGAATGGGCTCTTATTGCTACATACCATCCCATAGTAAAGTTGAATGACCATTTTGAATTTCCCAAAAGCACTATTATTGGACTAGACCTCTATTACACCATGCATTATTCCAGATTAATGATCTTTGCATCTCACCATCCATGCAAATTAAGGCTTCTTCATGGATGTTGGTTGCATACTTGGCTTTCCATATCTTTGCCCATAGTTCACTCTATCCTTTAATCCATCTCCTCCAAGTATTTGCTACCAATGATTTTCCCATGGATGGTGGATCTCTAATACCTAAACCTCCTATAGACTTGGGATTACAAACCTTCTCCAAGGCCACTAAAGCCCATTTCTTCTCCTTCAAAGGTCCTCTCCATAGGAAGGTTGTCTACAAATTTCGTATTCTTTTGATTATTTTTGTAGGAGCCGCGAGGATTGAAAAAAGGTAACGGGTCATAGAAAACAACACATATTTGATGAGCAAGATCCTACTAGGGAGGGTGAGAAAGAAAAAAGTCCAACTTGAAATCTTGGCTTCAAGTTTGGCCAAAAGATGTTCCTGGGAGGTATTTTGCGGAGCCTTATCTAGCAGAGGCACCCCTAGGTATTTAAAAGGCAGTGTATCTCATTGAAAACCCAAAATTATGTCAATGTTTTGCTGAATTGAGAGAGGAGCATTGAAGAAACAAATTTGAGATTTGGTGTGATTGATTAGGACTCTATAAGCTATCATGAATTTATCTGGGATTGATTTGAAATCCAAAGCATCTCCAACAGAAGGTAGACCCATCAAGAGGGTATCATCAACAAATTTAAGGTGTGAGAGGGGATCTGCATTAGGATGAACTGAAAGTCCTTTGATGTTTCTAGCTTCCAAGACCTTTTTTAAAGACCTTCCCAAACCTTCAACCATAATGAGGTATAAGAAAGGAGAGAGGAGATCACCTTGCCTAATCCCTCAGGAGGGGTTGAAAGTAGAGGAAGGTGTACCATTTATTAGGATAGAGAAAAAAATAGATGAAGCCATAATCTGGATCCAAGGGACCCATTCTTGGCAAAAGCCAAAGGCTGCAAGCATGCAATGGATAAATGTAGATTTTTGAGGAACTAAGAGGGTGCCCAAAAGGCCTGTTAGATGGCCTCTTGTTGGGCTCTAAGTTATGTCAACAAGTTTGTCTTTTGTTGTTGTTTTAGGACAACAAATAGTCAAGTACTTTTATGCCCCCAAACTAATGGTTATATGCTCTTTTAAGGTGCCCTTGCAAGTAGTTTTAGTAACCAAGTGTTAGTACATGCAAACCTCAAAACATATAACACTCCTCTAGGATATTTAATAGCTCCTACAATTGTGTTAAACACTAAGCATACATGATAAATGAACACATGTATTTTTGGTCAACATGACCCTAGATAACACCCCCCCCACCCGGGGTAAACCGATTTAGAATGAAAGTGTATATATGTGATGTCTAAAGCATGAGATACAACAAGTACGAAAATACAATGGAACTTGATACAATAGCAACTCCTCTCGAGATTCTTTGGAGTTCCCAGAAGAGATATGCGCCCAAGCTTAGTGCACCCTCTTCCCTTGTTGCCAATCTTACTGAAACAATATTGCGACATTGACCCTCTGACCTCAGATGAAGAAACCCTTTCACACAAACAAGTTGTTGTGTGCTACCTCCATGTTGAATCTAATAGATTTGTAATCATCCAAGTGTAGCTAGTGCCTACTAAGTGTGTGCCCTCCTCCTATAATGCGGCCTCCTCCAAGCAAGAACAACCACCACAAAATAATGAGGGTCTAAGTGATCTGGAAATGGAATGAATATATTTCCAATAGATCTTTAAAATGAAGAAGACTTATCTCTTTAAATTGTAAGTGTATAAATGGTATGTGTTTGGATAATTGGATCAAGTTACTAACACATGAATTAAGTGAGTTTTACCTAAACAGGAGCAGCATATCAGACAGATAAAAACCATCAATAATGAACACATAACACAACAAATGATAAAGGAGTTCACCCCTCTCTTGGGCTACATCTCCTGGTCCAGCTTCCCTTGGATCATTTTCATTATGCTTAAATAGTGCTCAGAATAAAAAATAGATGGCTCCAATGGCCTCAGAACATCCAAAAACCCCTAGTTGAGGTTTTTAGGCACCTGGTTTGGCTAAAAAATGAAGAAGTTACACCTCTTGGAAGTTTTCCCCTTCAAGCTTGTTGTACCTACTCGCCAAAACGCACCCACTGACAGACCAACCTGGCTCCTGCAACGTTATTGGGCCTAAAACCCAACACACACGTGCATCCCACAAAATCAGGCATTATGTCGAACAGTTAGCGCGAATAGCGCCCCTTAGAGCAGGGGTGTTGGTCGCATGGGGGGCATATGGCCACGTCCCAATGCCTATCTCAGGCCCATTTGCAAGAGTGAATGTTGTGTTGACAGTGGCGGGTGTGTGACACGCTGCCCATTGAATAGTGTTAACCCCCTGCGCCAAACATTAAAGGTATGGTCGCATGGCATTGATAAAATTGGGGGCTTTAAACTCGGGCTATAGGCTGGAGGTTCCCGCGCCAAGTCTAAAGGAGTGGTCGTATGGCAGAGTGTTTAGAACCGAGATCTATACCCATACAAACCCCGCGTGCCAAACAAAATCCATGCAACAAAACTCTTGCGCCAACACATATGCAAAGGCTTAATGCAATGGGCATATGGTGTATGTAATATGTCAGGGGTTGGGGCTAGGCCCCAACCCTTTACTTCGCGGACTATACGAACATTACAATTCAAATAATTGATTTAAACCTTAGGATTTAAGAACCACAGTGGGCGGGTCGGTAGACCAGCCCTGCCAAAACGCTCCCCCCCCCGCTTGGAGGTTGCAGGTTCGACTCCTATGGAGTCACAAACTTTTGCCAACTGCCAACAAACTGGAGGGTACCATGTGGCAGCCCACGACTGGGCCATGTGGCACCATTA
The DNA here is from genome assembly GCA_009831015.1 of Picea engelmannii. Lineage (NCBI taxonomy): Eukaryota > Viridiplantae > Streptophyta > Pinopsida > Pinales > Pinaceae > Picea > Picea engelmannii. The sequence continues at coordinate 144,219 of ML788662.1, forward strand.
CATTCGCCCACAACAATGACACTTGTCACAAAATGATTCGCCCGTGTCTGCCACCGAGCCTGTTGAGTCAACATGCCAACTCCTATGCCACGTCATTGTACAGTCAGTTGCCACGCCAGGACTGTATGGACTGCACAGTCAGCAAAATTTTACTTGTTTGCAAAATGAACAGAACGCGTTATCTTGCTCATACGACGTCTGTTTGAGCTCGTTCAAGTTGTGTTGGGTTCGTAACAACGAGGCCTACACACGTGTCTGTTTTGAAGCGATTCCGAGCACTTTTATTTTTGAGCAAAAATTTGATCTCCTGGATCACTAAGCCTCCATGAGTCCTCCACGAAAGGAGGTGCCCAAACTTCCCTCAACCATAGCCTCCATCCTCATCTCAAAGCTCTCTCTCGAACTCTCCAAGTGAACAAATGAGTGAATGAGCCTCCTTTGGCCTCTTAAACCATCCATAAGGAAACCTAAGATTGGATGGCTAGGATCACCCCAAGCCATCTCTAATCCATGGTTGAGATCTCTCCAAAAGTACTTCAACTCAAACCCCACTTTGGGTTAAGTTTTCTAAGTTTACTTTATGTCCCTTCATTCACCCACCTTGTGAATAAAATGTCATTTTTGCCTTAAGTGACAAAATCCCAACTTTTCTACTTAAGTGAAGTCAAAGTGGAAGTAAACATAAAGTATAAGGAACATAGTCCCAATGAATTTCCCACTTGTGGTTAGAGACCCAAAACCACAAGGGGACCACTTCCTAAGGTACACCAAAACTAGACACTCCCTCTTAATGAGGAAAGTGTTTCTCACCAAGCCCATATTGTCTCTGAAGTAGAAATGTTTTCCCTTTGGCAGGGCCTCGGTGAGAATATCTACAACTTGCTCATCAGTTGGAATATACTGAAGTTGTACTGCCCCTCGCTGAACCCAATCTTTGATGAAGTGGTATCTGATCTCTATATGTTTCAACCTGTCATGGAACACTGGATTCTCATAGAGTTTGATACAACTCTGATTATCGCAGTGAATGAAAGTCAGAGGCAACTCCTGACCAAATAAACCTACCAACAACTTACAAAGCCAAATGACCTCACAATTGGCCCGACTGGCTGCCATATACTCTGCCTCAGTTGAACTCAAAGTAACTGACTTTTGTTTCTGGTTGTACTAAGAAAAAAGTCCTAACCACAACCCAAAACAACACCCTGAGGTGCTCTTCCTGTCAATAGCACATCCTGCCCAGACTGAGTCTGTGTAGCCAACCAAACTCACTCCACCCTCTTTGGCATAGTCTGGGCCATAATCCATTGAACCTGCGATGTACCTCAAAACATGTTTTTCCCCAATCCAATGAACACTCCTCGGCTCCACCATGTACTAGTTGAGAGTGTTCATGGCAAAACAAATATATGGTCGAGTGTTGACCATATACATCAATTATCTGATCAACTATCTATATCATGTAGCATCCACCAACTGGGAATATGAAGTGCTAAGCTTCTTCCAGTTGGGGACCATGGGTGTCGACATAGGTCTGCAATCCTCCATTTGAAACCTACTCAAAATGTATGCAACATATTTCCCCTGTCCTAGGAAGATGTGACCCTCCTCCTACCATACCTCCATGCCCAAGAAATAATGCATCAACCCGATGTCACTCATCTCAAACTCTGATGCAAGACCCCGCTTGCACTCAGCTATGAGATGATCTGCTCACGTGATGAACAAGTCATCCACATATAAAATGAGAATGAGCGTGGCCTCACCTCTAATGATGTAATAGAGGTTATATCAACATCGCTCTTCTCAAATCCCATCTGAGGCAACTACGAGTCAATGCATGAATACCAAGCCCTGGGAGCTTGCTTCAAACCATATAGTGCCTTTCTCAGAAGGCACACGTGAGACTCTCTCTCACACACCCCAAACCCCTATGGTTGTTCAATGTACACCTCCTCCTCAATAAAGACATTGAGAAAGGTGGTATTTACATCCATCTAATGTATCCTACAACCCATCTCTATCGCTATGGAAATAATACTCTAAATGGAAGTGTATCTTGCAACTGGTGCAAATGTCTCATCATAATCAACTCCCTCTACCTAAGAGAATCCACACTACACAAATCGGGCCTTTTGTTTCTCTATGATGCCATCTGCAACATACTTAGTCTTGTACAACCATCTAGAAGTCACAACCGACTTCCCCTCTGGCCTCTACACCACCTCCCATACATCAATGCGCATAATGGACTCATACTCCTCTAACATGGCCTCTCCCCAAACTTGTTGTTCAACTGCCTGCACAAATGTTTCGAGCTCTGCATCTGTGATGCTCGTCACCATCGCCAAGTAGGACCCAAGCCCCTATGGTGCTCTTCTCTCTCTGAATTGTCTCTTGGGATCTCCTACATTCTTCTTGGCTTCCTTGAGGGTCTGTTGAAACCATCTCATTTTTCTCTTCCCTGGAGTAACCAAAGGAGAAGTAATATCTCTTCGCCCAAGAGTCTCTGCCTCATATCTAATCCCAACACTCTGGGATCCTGAAGCCTCTGCACCCTCTTCCTGAACCCCCTGCAATTGTGAACCTGAAGTTGTGCAAGGTGACCCTATCACCTCTGAAACTGGTGTACTCGACACTTGAGGTTGTGCTCCCTCTGAAACATCAATCTGTGTCTCTGGAAACTCCTCATTGTTGTCTCTCGACTCGAGAGACCTCCTGAAGGCTCTACCCTCCTCAAATCTAACATCTTTGCTCACCACCACTCTCCATTGCAATGGAATGTAGATTTGGTAGGCCTTTGAGACCTCTAAGTAACCAACTAGAATCCCACGTTCGGTTGTGGGGTCTAGCTTTGTCCTCTTATCTGAGGGGACATGAGAGTATGTCAAGCATCCAAAAATCTTGATATGCTCAACATTGGGCCTCCTACCAGTGAAGGCCTCCTTAGGATTCTTCTTCCCCAAAAATCTATGGGAACTCTTCTTCTACAGATAAACTGCAACAACACTCGCCTTAGCCAAAGGCATAAAGGCAAAGTTTGATCATGCAACATAGATCTCATTGCACCTCTAATGGCCCTGTTCTTCCTCTCGACAACCCCGTTCTGCTAGGGGTTGTAAGGCACGATCATTTGTCTTTTGATCCCTACACGGGTACAAAATTCTACAAAGTTTGTGGAGGCATACTCACCTCCATTGTCTTACCACAAGACCTTGATCCTCTTTCCTATCTTGTTCTCCACAAGAGCTTTGAACTCTTGGAACCTCTTGAAGACCTCACTCTTAGCCTTCAAAAAATAGATCCAGGTCTTCCTTGAGTGGTCATATATGAATGTAAGATAGTACTCACAACCACTCAAGGACGAACGAGACATGGGCCCACACACATCTGTGTGTACTAAATCTAGTATCCCAACTGACCTAGTGTCACTGCTGGGGAAGACGACCTTGGTAAATTTACCAAGCACACATCCTCTGCACACATCTTGATGCTCTGAACTGAACTATGGCACTATTTTCACAACCTCTCTTACCCCTCCAAGAGCCCCACATTGAAGGTGAGCCATCCTCCGATGCCACAACTCACACAATTGGTTGTTGTTGTCACTACTCGCTACCAAAGCATGTAGGGGCTGAAAAAGTAATCTGTATAGTTTACCATCCCTCACTCCAATCACCTGCCCTGAGGTGAGACGGGACCCCTTAGCATGTATGAGGACCTCTGTCCCTTTGAAGGACACCTCGAGACCCTATCCTAGAGGGTGGAAATTGATATCATGTTCTTCTTCAACCCAGGGACATACAATACATCTTTGAACGAAATGGGTGGCAAACTCTTCCTCTGAAAAGTAACTGTGCCACGCCCAACAACTCTGACTATGGTGTCATCACCAAGATAAATCTCCATCATGATCTCTAGATCTCTGAGGTCAGAGAAATGATCTCTAACACCATTCATGTGGCTTGAAGCCTTGTTGTCTATGTACCAAATGCTAGGTATCGTCTCAACTGAAGTGCAACAAATAAGGAAGGCACACTCCCTCTCAAACTGTTCCTCGAACTCTACCTCATCTGTTGTAGTTTTTGTACCACCTGACCTCTTCTTCTTGTTGGGACACTGTCCAACATAGTGCCCCATCTTCTTACAATCAAAGAACTTCACTTTTCTCATATCCCTCTTCTACCCACTACCACTACCTTTGTCGACCTTCTTCTTGCTCTTTGTCCAAAGAGAAAGATCCTCATCACCCTTAGATATATGTTGATGTCCCGAAGACCGAGATCTGCATCTCAACTCCTCTTGTATGAAGTCGTCCCAGAGTCTCTCCCAACTGGGCATGAGCTAACGAGCCACAATATCTCATACAAATGAACCCCAAGGTTTGGAGAAGTTGTTTAAGGTTGCCCTCACCAAAAATTATGGATCCACAATCTCTCTTACTGCTACTAACTCATCTCCAAACTCTATAAATCTGCCAAGGTATGAAAGTCATCGATTATGACTTGAGCATCTGAATGCTCCTAAGTTTTTCCTATAGAACCATCTTCTGGTTCTAGTTGGGACTCTGGTAAAGCTTGCACAGTGAGGCCCACATCTCAAAGGCATAGTCTTTTGCAGTCAAATGGGGTATGACGTGGTCTCTCACTGCATCACAAATAGTCATCTTCGCCTTGGTGTTCTTTTTCCTGAAATCTACATCCAATAATGGATATGGAGTAGGTGCAGGAGGAATCACCACGAGAGCTTGAACTATATCCCATAGCTCAAGATCCTCTAAGATGAATATGATATTGGTCTTCCAAGGGGATGAGTTGCTAGCTCCAGTTAGCCTATCCTCTGCCCTCATATGAGACACTGACATGGTTTTCCACTGAAACTCACACTGATGTTACACACTGCAAAAGAGTACAACCTCAGTCCTCTCAACACAGGTGTGAAAAGAGGTTGTCCAACTGCAATGTCACTCCTATCAACAGAGGTGTGAAAAGAGGTTGTCCAACTACAACCTCACTCCTGTCAACACATGTGTGAAAAGAGGTTGTCCACAAATGCCCCAAACAGTCCCATAAAATTGCCCTCTGAATGCTCTAGAAACCAATCAAACTTAGCCACCAAGGCTATGATACCATGTAGATTTTTGAGGAACTATGAGGGTGCCCAACATGCCTGTAAGATGACCTCTTGTTTGGCTCTAAGTTATGTCAACAAGGTTGTCCTTTGTTGTTGTTTTAGGACAACAAACAATCAAGTACTTTTCTGCCCCCAAACTGATGGTTATATGCTCTTTTAAGGCCCCCTTGCAAGTATTTTTAGTAACCAAGTGTTAGTACATGCAAACCTCAAAACACATAGCACTTCTCTAGGATCTTTACAAGCTCCTACAACTGATTTAAACACTAAGCATACACGATAAATGAACACAGGTATTTCTGGTCAACATGACCCTAGATAAAACCCCCCCGGGGAAAACCAGTTTAGAATGAAAGTGTATATATGTGATGTCTAAAGCATGAGATACAACAAGTAAGCAAATACAATGGAACTTGATACAGTAACAACTCCTCTTGATATGCTTTGGAGTTCCAAGAAGAGATATGCGCCCAAGCTTAGTGCGCCCTCTTCCCTTGTTGCCAATCTCACTGAAACAATGCACCCTTGACCCTTTGACCTCAGATGAAGAAACCATTGCACACAAACAATATGTTGTGTGCTACCTCCATGTTGAATCTGTTAGGGTCCTAACCCGCACATAGGTAGAGCAATATATTCGGATGTAATAAAGGTCAATATTAAGAAGGCCTTTCAATAAAATAGAATAAGGTGGATGTAAGAAGACCTAATAGAAGCTTCTGCTTCTAGAAGGATCTTCCTCTAGATGCTTCTCTAGATAGACATATTTAGTATAAATAAGCGTCGAGGGTATGAAAACCCTAGCTTGGAGATTATTGTAACAGAGCGCTGCTCGACTGGAGGTTGCCCCCTCGAAGAGGCCCGTGAACATTACTTTCTGAATCAAAGTGTTATTTCTGTTGTTGTTCTTATATCATTTCTGTGTTATTGTGGAGATTATGTTGGTTATGTTACTGTTATTCTACCATTTCTAGCATTTTATTTCTGTTCTGCATACTTTTTATATCTGGAATATTACAAGTGGTATCAGAGCACTTTCCTTGGCAGAAATTGTGGGAATTTTTTTTTCAGGGTAGAGACGTATTCCGACGTCTTTAAGCCACAAATATCTGTCGTTACGCGCATAAACCCGCGATTGAGGGATTCATACACGCAGGAAATACAAGTGGTTCTTAAGCACGCATCTGTTGACCACCTTTGTAACCCCTGTTGGTACCCCTTCGAGTGGTAGTGCATCAGACAACACCTGTGTATGGATCGGCCTAGATTTCCTGAAGCCCTCATTATATAAACCAATCGGCCACCTGACTGCTATAGTGCCATCGAGAACAACACTCGGGAAGATACTCTCTAGTACCTGGGTATTCGGATAGTACGGCTAAGGGTACGGTCTATCCTCCTTAGAGCGCTACTCGACTGGAGGTTGCCTCCTCGAAGAGGCCCGTGAACATTGCTTTCTAAATCAAAGTGTTATTTATGTTGTTGTTCTTATATCATTTCTGTGTTATTGTGGAGATTATGCTGGTTATATTACTATTATTCTGCCATTTCTAGCATTTTATTTATGTTCTACATACTTTTTATATCTGGTATATTACAGAATCTGAAATATTTGCATTCATCCAAGTGTAGCTAGTGTATGCTAAGTGTGTACTCTCCTCTTATAGTCTGCCCTCCTCCAAGCAAGAACAACCACCACAAAATAATGAGGGTCTAAGCCTCCATGAGTCCTCCATGAAAGGAGGCACCCAAGCTTCCCTCAACCATAGCCTCCATCCTCATCTCAAAGCTCTCTCTCAAACTCTCCAAGTGAACAAATGAGTGAATGAGCCTCCTTTAGCCCTATGCGCCCCTCTCGAACCATCCATAAGAAAACCTAAGATTGGATGGCTAGGATCACCCCAAGCCATCTCTAATCCATGGTTGAGATTCTCCAAAAGTATATCAACTCAAAACCCACTTTGGGTTAAGTTTCCTAAGTTCACTTTATGTCCTTTCATTCACCCACCTAGTGAATAAAATGTCACTTTTGCCTTAAGTGACAAAATTCCAACTTTTTGACTTAAGTGAAGTCAAAGTGGAATTAAACATAAAGTACAAGGCACATAGTCCTAATGAATTTCTCACTTGTGGTTAGAGACCCAAAACCACAAGGGGACCACTTCCCAAGGTACACCAAAGCTCAACAATAAAATCTTATATTAGACGATCATAGGCCTTAGACATGTCCAGTTTGATAAGCATTCCAGGTTTTTATTAGTTTTTAGTGAGTGAATGGATTCGTAGGATAGGATTGTACCGTCCAAGATTTGCCTTCCTTCCGCAAACGCTCCTTGTTCAAGGGATATTATCTTGTTCATTATTGGCATTAACTAGTTTTTGATAATTGTTGACGCCCAAAAGCGCAACATAAAATTCGTGCATGTAAATGGGTTGCAATGCATATTACTTATATATATTTATTAATAATACTAAATAGGTGGGACTCCTTTTTGAAAAATAATAAGAGAAATGACTCATCTTGTTACGCTCATGATTACCTTACGAGAAAGATTTCACAGATTGAGAATAAAGATGGAAATCCTAACTTGTTTCCATGTGCAATTGATGGATGTTGAGTGTGCTATCAATTTGATTTTAAAAGGAGAAAATGTTTATTTAATTAGACATTTTAGTTTATTCTTGTTGCACCTAGATTTTGATATATTATTCAAACTGTGTATCAACCACATGCAACTTGTGGCATATTTGTTATATATATGGATGATTGATTAGTATGTGTAATTGTAATACTCGACTAGCAAGGAATGTGGGACATGTTATTTTGGGTGTTAAGTATTTGAAGGGCATATAATAACTATGAAATTCATGTGGGAGGTCAATTCGACTTTGAGCTTGGAAATGATATGTGGCAATTGGATATTGATTGCTGAATGGTATGGTTATCCTCCATTAGCCATTGTGTTTAAGCTAAGTAGTGTAACAAGCATATAATGGATTGGATCCATATATCATCCTTGAGCTCGATTTTGGTGTTAAAAATGTTTGTGGCAAGTAGCTAAAGTATGGTTAATATGAGTATTGGAGGCTAAGTGTGCTCCATAGTTGGTTGTGGTTGATGGCATTTAATGTGGAAAGAGGGGAAGTGATGTGCATTTACTGCATGTCATTCTTACCCTACCTTGAAGCAACCACCTTCACTATTCTCCTCGTGCTTATTTTGGTTGCTCTGGTTAGTAACGCCTCCATTGTGCTTGGCCTCGGCAGAAAATAATTGCGCTCTGTTAATTGTTTTAGCATTCTTCTTATAGGTATGGTCTTTTACCTCTTCATTCATGAATTGTTATCTCTGCTCCAGATAAAATCATTTTGTTGGCTCTTAGAGTTTGCATGCAGAATGTGTTTGTTTTCCAAAGTTTACAGTGGATTGTTTGTGGGCATTCTGGCCATGTAAAATACATTTCGATTTGGGTTTCTTCCTATTGGCATTTAAGTGTTTCAAATGAAATTATTATTCGATATTATATTCTATTTGAAGTATATGGTCGTATGGTGCCTGTAGCAAAGGTGGTATTATTGTGGTATGACTGTTGGAAAATGTCTGTGGGTGAATGTGTTTGGTTTCACTCATTTCATATGACTAATTTTGAGGGTTTCCTCCGTAAAATAAAAACAACAGTCGATTTTTGTGATTACTGTATTGTACCCTCACTGTGTATCCACACTTTTGAATTTTTACAACCCTTTCGTATTATCCTTACCACTGTTTAAAAAGTTATGGAGCCATGTGTATTGTATTGTAGTCACTTTGGGAAGTTTGTGAAGAAGGTTTTTTGATGGGAAGGAAATGTTTTGGCTTTGCTTGCAGCCATTCCTCAAGACCAATACATATTTGTCTACTCTAGGCCTTGTTTTTCCCATCCAATATATGGCCAAGTAAATAAATGCAATCCCAGGTTTGAATTTGTGTTTATGGTCTGGACCCAACAATGGAAGATTGATTAGACTCGCAAAATCGTGGCTCACTTATTGTTTACCCATGAGGGAATTATGTCAACTTGAAGTTGTTGTGGGTTTGATGCTCACTAGGTTTGCACAGGGGTTTTGAACCTGATTTGTTTTTGTAGTTGTTATTTGGGGTTGTAATGTAAATTGTATGTGATGCACAGTGGAAAGGTTTTACGATTGTTTTCCTATGAGCATCTCATGCCAACTTGAGGCATTCTGGTTATGGTTATGACTAAGTCAAATTGCTTTGTTGACAATCTCATGTAGAACGCTTTACCAGTTTAAAGGATATCTATGGTTTAAAAAAAAAAGAGAATGAAACTTGCAAGTTTGATAATCTTGTATTTTTTCTTGAGATTGGTATTGGGCAGTTTAAAGAAAATGTTGCCATTTTATGGATATTGTATGTTAAAGAGAAATGTTGTCTTCACAAATAAAATGTTGTGGATTCTATGTATTGAAGTTTGAAAAGAATGTTATGGCACAAACAAAATTTGGTGGGAGTTTTGGAAATAAATGGGCATGGTAAACAGTGGATATTCAAATGATTTTTGTTGAATGATGGTAATGATGATTTTTAAATTAATAAATGTTATTTATGGTAACATAACAATAATCGTCTCATTCCCATTCATTGTCTCATTTTTCGCTCATTATATGCCCTCCACCTTCCCAATAACATTTAAATTATCCCCTGTTTTGTTATCTTGAATTTCATTATTAAAGAAAAAGTATTAAAGAGGATTGGATGATGATTTTAGTTGGAAATTGTGATATGGAGACATTGTTTTTGGAAGAAAAGGGCTACGCATTTTGCTTGAACAACATTGATTTGTTGGTTCCCATCCATACTAACATTTTTCATTCATAACAAAGCCCCTCATATTCCCAATGACCCTATCATTCCCTGTTCAAATTGCAATTGATTATTGAATTCGAAATGTGGTGAGTTATATCAATGGAGGGATTGCATATGCTTTTGTTGTGAATGATAGAGCCAACATCTTGATTTTATTTAGGTAGAGTATTAGTGAATGGATTGTTAAAAGTTTTCACATTCTGATTGGAGTATTGCTTCAGGATGAGTTTCTTTAGTAGGGGTAGCAATGGCAGAGGTGCAAACAGAGGTAGAGGAAATAATTGGCAAAGAGACCATAGAAGGCCACAATTTTCAATACATTTTGACGTTGATCCACAAGAACTAAATCAACTTTTCCAAGTTGGGTTTTTCAATCTAGTTGGCCAAGGAATTATGCAACCTAGACCTGAGAGGCCTCCTTTCCAACCACATCAAAATTTCTCTAGTATTTGTGTTCCCCCTCATGTTTCTATGCAACCAGAACCACCTGCCAATGATGGTTGGCAAGAGATTGTCCATCAGCCTGTTGCACATCATCATGGTTGGCCTACAGTATCATTGCCATTGCCCCCCCCCACCTCCACCACCATTCAACCCAAATTCCCAAGATGATTGTGTTGCCTTGCCAATACAATCCTCTCATGCAAGCAAGAGATTAAAAACTACCATCCCTGAGCCATAATTAGATAAAGTAAAAGGGGTGGCTAATCCCTCCAAGTCTTCCAAAGACTCTTATGAATCAATGTCCTCTCATCTCCACCTTAAATATAGTTTCTTCTCATGTCATCAGTGAAATCCACCCACAAGGTTCCAATCAATTAAAGGTTGTTGCACAGGATAAATAAGAAAAGGGATCAAGAGAAGGCAGTAGTGAAAAGAGGCAAAACGCCTCTCACAACAAATATGGTTTTTAATGCTTTTTAATGTTTTTTTTTTTAGGATAGATTTTATTGGTATGATGACAGAATGTTTTGGACAACAAAGACACATTTAGACATAATGTTTTGGACAACATGGATATGGTTCTATTTTTGGCTATAGTCATGTTTTATTTTGATACTAAAATATTTTACTATTTATACGAGGATGGGAGTTACAAGGCAAATAGTTGAGTTAATTTTTGGGGTATTATATTTCATATTTTGATATTCATTAAAGAAATGAAAATTGGAGTGACAATGGGTCCCACCTATTTAGTTATTATTTAAATAGACCTTTATCTATGTATTATTATTTATTTGTCTCAACTAATTAGTTAAGTTAATTAAGCTTAACCAAAGAAAGGTAGTTGAACTACCATAACTTATTGGGAAAGAATAAAAACTCAATCAAAAGAAGAGACAAAGGGAGAGAGAACAAAAGGGAAACTTCTTATATAAGGTCTACTCTATACCTGTGAGATAATTCTTTTCTTCATTCATTCCGAGTTTACTAGAAAGCCAAACCATCTTGATGACAATAGGGTCTTGTTGAAGGCAACAAGATTCAAAATTGAATCATATCTTTCAACAACTTGTTTCTAAAGGTGTATGATCTATCTTTGGCAGTCTACGTGTTCTTGTTTGTTTATGGATTAGATTTCATGAATGATAAAGAATATTTTGCATAGTCAAGTGACAACATTTTTATGGCAAGTTGATCCAGATCTTTAGCTTAAGTTTTATTTTGTTGCTAGAGTCTTTTTGTATGGTGCCCATTGTTGGAACACATATATATTTATAAAACTTTAGACTTTAATAGATTTCATTCTTTTTCAAATAAAAGAAACGCGTGCTTGAGTCTCGTCGTATTGAACGATCCTAAACTTTTGAAATTTATGGAGCCACCTATTCATTAAAGAGTCAAATTACTAACAATTGTTTTCGAAATGTCGGGTTTCCGAGTTTTGCGATACAAACAATTCAACATGTAGTAGCTCCAAAATCCCGATATCCGAAATCGCGAAACTGTCTTAAGTATTTAAACCAGATTAAATAAGGATTAAAAATGATTAACTGTTAATTAATCGTATCGCGATTTCACATTTTGGGGATCCTGCCTTGAGCAATTATCACAGTCTTGATGTACGAAATTGCGAAACTGTCTTAGGTTAATCATGATTATTTAAAAGGGTTAAACATGATTAAAATTAACTAATCACATCGTGATTTCGCGTTTCGAAAGTCATACCTTGAAACGTTATAGGATATCCCGATATTCGAAATTCTGAAATTTACTTAACGATAAGTGTGATTAACTAATACATTAATGATGATTATCACGTAATTAATCCTCCATTGAATAACGACTCGGATAAATTCAAATTTTATCTGTGCTTTTTCCGAAATTTAATGACATTAATAATTGATTTACGAAAATCTTTCCAAATGAGATCTTAGACCACCGCTTAAATCTCATTCATTAAGGAAAGTAAATGCTTCGTCAGTAGAAGTATTGGTAAATCAATATAATTAAAGGAAAAGGATATCGAATTTTGAATTTCATTGTGCAGTAAGTTTTCAAGGTGATGAACTTTGTGCATTTCCTGTGACAGATAGCAGAGTTCTGAGGCCTGATACCATGGCTCCTCGAAAAACAACTAAAATGCCTGGTGAAGGATCGAGCCAGAACACAAATATCCTTTCCGACACTTCGCCCAGAAGCATAGACGTCGTTAAATCCTGGACGCAAGTATTCAATATTCTAGTGTATGAATTCGTCAATTGCCCGAATGACTTGGGTGATGATGAGACAGAGGCCCTAGCTACCAAATACAAAATTGTTGCCCAATCAAAGCTACATAAGATAGCGACAAGGCCTAGACTCTTTCCTTACGATGATATGATCAGTTGGGTGCTGGAGATTGATATCCCTACTAGGACCATATTCAATTCACAAAAGGTCACAGTTGGGTCTTTCCGGCCAGAACATCTACATGTGATGTACAAATTTTCTACAACACCAAATTTCATTTACAATGCCAATTTCCTAGTAGACTTTGACAAGAAGGAATGTGCCCAATATGGAAAAAACCTTCCTGATTTAATTAAGGACTGGTACTCTCACCCTGAGAAGTTCATAGTTGATTCTCACGGCATATACATAGTTTCCACACTAGAACCTCACCTAATGTATATAGCAATGATTATGTGTAGACTCTACGAGAAGGAAAACACAACCCATTTCTTTTTACCATGGGTGCCTCTTATGCACACAGTAGCAGAGGGATATTCTTTTGACTGGGCCAAGATATTGTTAGATAGTTTGGTTAAAGAGATTACAAGATATCAGTCACTAAAATCCAAGGGGCAACCAACCCCATTTTTCATGTTGGTTTATATCATGGGCGTCGTCTGTTTTATGACACCTTTTCCTCTGATGGGTTGAAGTTGGATTCCAACTAGTGTTGAACCCATACATATTTATCATTCGATACTTTGGGAGGACAAGGGGAAATATTTTTTCTATGAAATCTGCAACTCGGTGGTGGTGTCGATGCATACCGCTATATATGGCTACCCACCTCCCAGTATTTTCGACAAAATTGTGACAAATCTGGGCAAGATAATAGACTGGTACATTGAAGAGCATTTCTCCTATATTAGGGTTTTCGGTTGTTCGGTTCCTCCACATGCTCTGCCTCAATTTTTACCAGATCGATTGGTGTGTCGCGAAGTAGCACATCAAACTATGCATGGGGGAATTAGCAAGGAGCTGAAAGCAGTACAAAAGAGGGCATGGCCCGTTTTTCCTGTGCAAATTGGTATGTTCTCTCTGTTGGACTTCGATCATTCGAAAGTAGAAGCCGCGGCCCTGGAAGAAATCAAGTTGGTCAATATCGAATTTAAGAAGCCTGATCTGCAGAAGATCATAGGTAATCACATGGCCCTCTGCAATTTGAAAAGTTATGAACATGAAGATTCTCCTCAAGATGAAATATTTCGAGCAGCAAGGTCTTATCAGGAGGTCTTGAACTGAGTTCAAGCTCTGGCACTAGATAAATTGGCCGAGTTTTATAACTTCCAGAAGCATCGGAGAAATAGCCTCCCTAAAGTATTGCAAGGAGAAACCCCAATGCTTCCAGTCACACAACAAACAGAGACCCAAGGGTTAGAAACACGGAGCTCTAGTGGACAGGATGCCCGAGAAAATTTAGAGGAAATTGAGACCTTGATAAAGAAGGCAGAAGAAAAGCCACAGTCCACATCGAGTAAACCAACAACTGACATAACCGAGAAGCAGACATCCACTGAGATAGGTAGTCCTATCCAATTTGTCACACCTCTACAGTTCAATAGAGGGAACTCGATGGCTGAAGTTGCATTCATAGGAGACCTTACACCTATTTTAGCAGAAGAGATGCCTCCTTTGGAATTCTTCTTCAGTAAGAAAAGAAGGGCGGTAGTAAGAAGAGAAACGCACCAAAGGGATGGTGCAACTGTCAAGAAGCACAGGGTGCTATTAGATGGGCAGGCCTAGAAGAAGAAGACTTCGCTACAGAGGTCGCAGGCTCACTGGGAGCTTTTGTGGCAACAAACCAATTTTAAGTGAGCAACCTGAAAGAGAAGTTGAAGCAGAAAAATATGTTGATAAGCCAATTGCAAAATCAAGTGAAAACAATTGAAAAGAATGTCAGGAGTGAGATCGACAAGGATTTCGAGCAGATTAGAGCCAGTGATAGACAGGAAATCCAGTAGCTCAAATCCAGTCTTGATGAGATGCAAAAAAATTCACAGACAAGTAATGAATTAGTCAGACAGTTGCAAGCGAAGGTAAGCATAACTGAAAAAGCAGTAGTGGATATATCAGCTTTCCAAACCCAAACTCTAGAGGTACATAAGGAATTGGAATCAGTGCAATGAAGCCTTTTAAATAAAGTGGAAGCTATCCAAACCATTTTCAGGTGGTAAATCAATCCTTATATAAAATTTGTTTAAAGGAGAGAGAGGCTATTGCCACTTGGACCAATTTCCAAGAAGCAGTTGTGTCGTCGGCAAGAGAAGGAGTATCTATGGTTTCCAGGTTGTCTGTTTCAGAGCAAATTAGAGGCGATATAATATTGAAGACCTGGGAAACTAACATAGCTGAAAGTAAAAGAATGGTTAAAGAGGGCTCTCTCAGGCATACAACTATTTGGGATATTCAAAAGATTTGGAAATGATTGTATAAATCTCAGATTCTACCATGGTGTAAAATTTAAAGGTGGTAGGACAAAATAGAAGAGTAGGGCCATTGGGTAATGGGGTCCGTTCTTGAAAACGTATGAAGAATTATAAGCTATGTATTTTCAGAGGGAACAGAGGCAAAATAGGTATGATGTTCAACCAAATAAGTAATATGAGATGACAAACGAGAAGAAAGGAAAGACTACTATCAACAAGAGGCGTCTAATAGAGGGAGAATCTCTTGGTGTAGTATTAGAAGAGGAAACATGAGGGCTGGTTACTGCAAACATAGCACCAATCACAAGTGAAGTTTGAACCAACAACCAAAACACATAACAAGTATAATCGATGTGAGAAGGAGCACCAACAAAAATGAATTCTAAGCACCAACAAAAATGAATTCCTTCTATTATTTAAAGATTATTACTAGCAGCAAGAACACATTCATGAATATGAAGTACAGGAAAACACATTGAACATCAACACCGTGATGAATCTAGGTTATCCAAAAAACCTTATCTACTTATATTGAAATTCATAAGAAATTACAAAGTTCTACTACTATGAGGGCAGGTCCCTCTCCGGTAAGTCCCCCCCCCTATTATATCATTTAGCAGTATATATAGATAAGATACACATGGAATTCAAAACGAATCATCTTCCCCAAGATTCCAAAAATAGATATTGGTCGTGGAAGGAGTAATGTACAACAACTTAACTCCTATTTTCTAGGGAACGTTGTAATAAAAAATTGACATATTCGAGATTTTTACCCTGAATTCCACTTGTCAGCATCATCACAAAATTTCCTGAAATATACTTAATTTAGCTTGGCATCTATTTCAGGTTTGGAATCTCTTCCTTTAAAGTGTCAAGCCACTCAGGTTGATTTTCTCCAATACCTTCAACCACTTCAACTTTAACCTCCTTCTTCCATCGCTTGCTTCTTTTACCCTTGCCAGCTTGCACATGGTATCCGTTGATGATCAAATTCTCCATGATAGGATTTAATCTTATTTCTTCACCTGACCCTGGTTCATCCACAGATTTTGTGTGAAATTTTATATCCAACATTTGCACAGCAAGCACTTCCTTTCTCTCAATTGATAGTTTTGTCCTGCTGTTCGAATTTCTCGGTTTGCTAAAGGCCGCTAGATTTTTCTCCTTCATTTCCTTTGGTTTTCCCGGAAACATGAGCCTATTTCTCTTGACTGTATAGGATTTAGATGGATAGCTTGATTTGTGAGTATCCCGCTCTAAAATAAAATGTTAATCACCAGAAACAGAGTAATATCACCCATGTTTTGAATGACAATTGTCATTGAGTGCTAATCATGGGATGCTGACAAAAGTTCTTGCAGGGATAACGAATTATCATGTTCGGCCATTGATTTCAAATGATTAGCCTTCAAATAAGTTTTTTGGCGGCAGTCACCTGGCATCTCACGGATGAAAAGTACCCAAACAAGTGTCTCGAGGTGATTTGACTGGTCGTTAAATTTCCCTTTCCACATGTGACCTTTGGATTTAACACGTTGAATGGCATTAACGTGTGACATCGGGATGGGATTTGGTGGTTTCGAGTTCACCTGCTTTCCCCCCCGATATGCATCCAAAGGTGCCACGTGCCCTCGAGACAAAACCATGGTATTCTTATCGGCCCGCCTTCAAGAGATTAACCTACGCACTAGTTCTATGCCCGATATGCTCCACAACCGTTGATTTGTGACGTCCACGATCCATGACTTGCCAGGTCCCATCAACTTAACATTTCTGCTAGACT
Organism: Picea engelmannii; assembly: GCA_009831015.1. NCBI lineage: Eukaryota > Viridiplantae > Streptophyta > Pinopsida > Pinales > Pinaceae > Picea > Picea engelmannii. The sequence continues at coordinate 161,146 of ML788662.1, forward strand.
TAGCCCCGTCCTCTAGTTTGTCACACCTCCACACCGATTTAGTTGCTTGCTAAGTCCTGGGACTTGGATTCCATATAAAATTGTTATAGTGATAACATAGGCTCCAACTGGGGATGTTATCATCCCTGTGAGGTAGTAAAGAACATTAGACTTGTGCCTTACCCATTGGACTTCTCTCACAACAAGTGCGTATAATACTTTGACCTATTACCAATGTCCATTGAAAACCTCAATCTGCACACTACTCTCACTTAGAGGCTGAACGCTTTATTTGGAAACCTAAACTTGAAAATGCTTGATCTACAAGCTTATTGGCACCTGCCTACCCTAATTGTTGAAATGGACTGTCAATCAGGTGAAATCATAATGCCAATGCAGCCATGACAACGCTTTATCCACTGCTTGTTTACTTCGTACACTCTTGCTCCAAATCCTGTCTACCGATAATCCATTCGAGAAGTTATATATGAATTCAAATCTTAAAATTTCAAAATTATTTGGAGTGTTTACTTTTTCTAGCAAAACTGCAAATGGATCTTCTAACACATGCATAAGACAACAATCATGTTTCACTTCTTCTACTGCATTCTTGCTCTCATGTGATTTACCCTGTTGATTTTCATCAAGAGTTTGAACAATCTGCGAAGACTACTGGAAATAACCACCTTCTAAATCAGAGGACAACGCTGGCTGAAAAGAAACCACTGGTGGGAAACAATCCATACCTAATATTGACGATAATTGGCCATCATCTTCATTTCTAAGCTTACAACCCATCATAAGTTGTAAATTATGACTGTTAAAACTCTCCATATAACATGCCACAGAATCATGAAACATATGAGAAAATATTTATTTTCGATGAACCAAAACAGAAGGACAAGCCATTTTCGCAAGTGTTGGTTTTATTTGTTCTTCCTCTTTAACCTTGGAACTATAACCTTCAAAGGACTTACGTGAAACAACTGTCTCTTTATGATCTTTCTGCATTTCTGATTAAGTCATGACATACACTGTTTTATTACTTCCCTAAAACTTTTTGTCATCTGTTTGTTCATTTTTCAAAGTCTCTCCAGCTGGGGTCTTTGAGCCTTCATACACGTCTAAGCCACTTAGAATCTGAAAAACTACATCATTCAAAGGGGAAGACAAGCAACTTTGAAACACTTTGTTTTGCTGGAAACCTAGTTGGATATCTTCATCAATTTCATAAGAAAGTAAATGAGTTTGAACAACAACACTTTTACCAACATTCTCTATTTGCTCGTGATTGGATCTTAACAACTTAAAGGAAGAGAAACATAATGAAAGATGGCTTTCATTTGCAGGTCTATTTCTTTCTTTAAATTCAACATCATACCTGGAAGTTTTTTGATCTGAAACATTATTGACCTTTTGCTTGAGCAATTTTAAAGAAGCAAAGCCTAATAACAAGGTTTTTACTCTTGATTCAAAGATCTCTTCATTTTCTTCATTTCTGTCATATGCATATTTTTCAATTTCTTTAGATTGTTGAACACACTTATTTTTAGATTGCTCTTTGACCAATGGCTGCAATTCCCTATCAAATTGTTTCAGTTAATCAGTGTGATTTTACATCAACACACATTCCTTTGTCTCGATGATGATTTTGGCGTTTTCTTTCAACAATTTAAATGAAGAAAAGAATAAAGGCAAAGAATTTCCTTCAGTTGTTTTAGTACTTTCTTCTTTATAATTGTGATTTGTAGGCTAATGGATCTCACTACACTGCTGAAAAGGAACATTTCCAGGTAGAGAACATGCAGTTGGTTGTTCTAGGAAGTCAACATCATAATCATCGTCATATTCATCATATATAGGCAAATCAACAACATCTATAGTATTATCTAACAAGAAAAATCTAGAGACATCAACCTGTTCTTCAACAAGCTCATTTGCAAAATCCTCTTCTTGACTGTCTACAAATGAATATATGAAACAATCAGCTCCATGCTTATCATGGGGTGAGTCAGAAACTACATAAGTGCCCTCTCTTTCAATAGGTGGAATATAATCTTTTGCAAAATCATTTACATTTAAAATTTCAAGAGGATCTATGATATCATCCATTTTATGCTCAAAATTCCAGTCAAATGTTCTCTATTCATATCCATTCTCATGTCCTGGAGCACCCAACCCCTCGTTTCGAATCTGTTTACATGCTAGGATATTGTGTTGAATCTCTTGAGCATCATTAAACATTTGTTGTAAGGTCTTAGGTTTTCTTTCCATTAGGAGGAAAGACAAATCTGGCTGAAGGGTAGTGGCATACTGGAGCATGGCAACAACTTCAATGGGTTGAATTTCTTTGGGCAAATCATAATAAGTACTAGAAAACCTTCTACTGAATGTAGAAATAGTCTCATTGCTTTGTTTTTTCAATGCATAGAATTATGTGAGTTGTAGGTCTAGAGATTTCTTCTTGCCCCAAAACCTTGAAAAAATACTCTTCAATTCTTCCCATGAACCAATTGTCTCTGGCTACAAATGTTTAAACCATTCTTTGGTATCCCCTTTCAAGGATTGAGAGAAGAATCTCATACAAACATCGTCATGGTCAATCTCAAACAAGTCTATAAAACGGTCAAACTCTTGGATGTGTTTTTTAGCTGTGATGGCACCATGTTCCCCATCAAACACAGGCATGTACTCATAGTGCTTTGAAGGAAAATCATGAAGGATGTGAGGTAATTTTAATGGTCTGTATCTGTGTTGAGTTTTGGAGAGTGTTGTGTCAAGTATAGGAGGTGAAATACCGGTCTTGGTTTCATGAGGCTCATCAACTTGGTCATGGTTAACACATGGTCAAGACGGGAGATTTTGATCAAAATCAGTGATAAACTGAGGAGATATTTGTATAATTTTAAGAGGATTATACACAATTTCAAGATTGCCATGATCGTCATTTGCATGCAACAAGTGAAGAAATATTTGTTTAACATGTTCGGGAAAGGAAAAAAGGTAATCAATAACAAAAAATATCATGTCTTGGAAAAAACTCAACTTTAGGTACTTGTTTTCTCCCATGATGTCCTTTCATACCTTTGTCGAGGGCTCTCATCTTCTAATGGAGTCTCTGAATCGCATTTGAAAATTAAGTGGAGTCGCTAATAAAATCTTCAGGCGTCCGAGTCTTTGGACAGTGGAGTCGTCATAAAAAAATTTAATCCTAGATTCTTGAAAATGGAGTCGCCAGGTGAATGATATACAACCTTTCTGTGTCTGAATACTCTTCACCATTAGTACTCAGATCTGAACTTTGTCGTTTGTCCTCGGGAATATTTTACTTTTTTCCTTGGCAACGACGCCAAAATGTTAGCACTCTGTAAATTCATTCGGTGGATAAAACAAATGACAGAGGTAACTGTTTCAACCAACTTTAGGTTGAATTCTGACCCTTCCAACTAGAGAGGGCTCTCTGGGGCATACAATTATTTTGAATTTTCAAAATATTTGGCAATGTATGTATAGAGGTCAGATTCTGCCATGGTGTAAAATTTAAAGGTGGTAGGACAAAACAGAAGAGCAGGGCCATTGGGCAATGGGCTCCATTCTTGAAAACATATGAAGACTTATAAGCCATGTATTTTTAGAGGGAACAGAGGAAAAATAGGTATGATGTTCAACCAAATAAGTAATATTAGATGGAAGAGGAGAAGAAAGGAAAGACTACTATCAACAAGAGGCGTCTAATAGAGGGCGAATCTCTTGGTGTAGCATTAGAAGAGGAAACATGAGGGTTGGCTACTGCAAACAGAGCAACAATCACAAGTGAAGTCTTAGCCATCAACCAAAACACATAACAAGTATAATCGATATGAGAAGGAGCACCAGAAAAAATGATTTCCTTCTATTATTTAAAGATTATCACTAGCATCAAGAATACATTCATGAATATGAAGTACAGGAAAACACACTGAACACCAACACCATGATGAATCTCGGTTATCCAAAAAACCTTATCTGCTTATATTGAAATTCATAATAAATTACAAAGTTCTACTGCTACGAGGATAGGTCCCTCTCCAGTAAGTCCCCCCTTTATTATATTATTTAGTAGTATATATAGATAAGTTACATATGGAATTCAAAAAGGATCATCTTCCCCAAGATTCCAAAAATAGATATTGGTCGTGGAAGGAGTAGCGTACAACAACTAAACTCCTATTTTCTAGGGAACATTATGATAAAAAACTGACGTATTCGAGATTTTTACCCTGAATTCCACGTGTCAGCATCATCACAAAATTTCCTGAAATATACTTAATTTATCTTGGAATTTATTTCAGGTTCGCAATCTCTTCCTTTAAAGTGTCAATCCACTCATGCTGGTTTTCTCTAATACCTTCAGCCACTTCAACTTTAACCTCCTTCTTCCGTCGCTTGCTTCTTTTACCCTTGCCAGCTTGCACATGGTATCCGTTGATGATCAAATCCTTCATGATAGGATTTAATTTTATTTCTTCACCTGACCCTGGTTCATTTGCAAATTTTGAGTCAAATTTTGTTGCCAGCATTTGCACAGCAAGCACTTCCTTTCTCTCAATTGATAGTTTTGTCTTGTTGTTCAAATTTCCCAGTTTGTTGAAGGCCGCTGGATTTTTCTCCTCCATTTCCTCTAGTTTTCCCAGAAATAGGAACCTATTTCTCTCGACTGTACAAGAGTTAGACGGATAGTTCGGTTCACGAGTATCTCGCTCTGAAATAAAACATTAATCACCAGAAACATAGTAATATCACCCATGTTTTGAATGACATTCATCATTGAGTGATAATCATGGGTTGCTGATGAAATTTCTTGTAGGGATAATGACTTATCACGTTTGGCCATTGATTTCAAATGATTAGCCTTCAATTTAGTTTTTTGGCGGTGCTCACCTAGCATCTCACGGATGAAAAGTACCCAAACAAGTGTCTCGAGGTGATTTGATTGACCGTCAAATTTCCCTTTCCACATGTGACCTTTGGATTTAACACGTTGAATGACATTTTGACGCGTGACATCAGGATGGGATTTGTTGGTTTCGAGTTCACCCACTTTTCCCCTTGATATGCATCTAGAGGCGTCACGTGCCCTCGAGACAAAACCATGGTATTCTTATCAGCCCGCCTTCAAGAGATTAACCTACGCGCTAGTTCTCTGCCCGATATGCTTCACGACCATTGATTTGCGGCATCCACAATCCATGACTCGTCGGGTCCCATCAACTTCACATTTCTGCTAGACTTAGCCTCGTCCTCCAGTTTGTCGTACCTCCACAATGATTTAGCTTCTTGCTAAGTCCCAAGACTTGAATTCCATATAAAATTGTTATAGTGATAACATAGGCTCCAACTAGGGATGCTATTGTTCCTGTGAGGTAGTAAATAACAATAGACCTGTGCCTTACCCATTGGGCTTCTTTCACAACAGGTGCGTATAATACTTTGACCTGCTACCAATGTCCGATGAAAACCACAATCTGCACACTGCTCTCACTTAGAGGCTGAACGCTTTATTTGGAAACCTAAACTTGAAAATGCTTTATCTACATGCTTATTGGCACTTACCTACCCTAATTGTTGAAATGGATTGTCAATAAGGTGAAATCATAATGCCAATGCAGCGATGCCAACGTTTTATCCACTGCTTGTTTACTTTGCACACTCTTTCTCCAAAGCCTGTCTACTGATAATCCATTCGAGAAGTTATATATGAATTCAAATCTTAAAATTTCAAAATTATTTGGACTATTTATTGTTTCTAGCAAAAATGCAAATGGATCTTCTAACACATGCATAAGACAACAATCATGTTTCACTTCTTCTACTGCATTCTTGTTCTCATGTGATTTACCCTATTGATTTTCATCAAGAGTCTGAACAATTTGCGGAGACTGTTGGACATATGAACCTTCTGAATCAGAAAACAATGATGGTTGAAAAGAAACCACTGGTGGGAAACAATCCATACCTAATACCGACGATGATTGGCCATCATATTCATTTCTAAGCTTACAACCCATCATAAGCTGTAAATTTTGACTGTTAAAACTCTCCTTATAACATGCCACAGAGTCATGAAACATATGAGAAAATATTTACTTTTGATGAACCAAAACAAAAGGACAAGCCATCTTCGCAAGTGTTGGTTTTCTTTGTTCTTCCTCTTCAACCTTGGGACTATAACCTTCAAAGGACTCAAGTGAAACAATTGCCTCTTTATGATCTTTCTGCATTTCTGATTGAGTCATGACATACATTATGTTATTGCTTCCCTGAAACTTTGCGTCATCTGTATGTTCATTTTTCAAAGTCTCTCCAGCTGGGGTCTTAGAGCCTTCATACATGTCTAAGCCACTTAGAATCTGAACAACTACATCATTCAAAGGGGAAGAAAAACAACTTTGAAACACTTTGTTTTGCTGGAAACCTAGTTGGATATATTCATCAATTTCGGAAGAAGGCAAATGACTTTGAACAACAACACTTTTACCAACTTTCTATGTTTGCTCGTGATTGGCTCTTAACAACTTAATGGAAGAGAAACATAATGGAAGATGGCTTTCATTTGTAGGTCTATTTCTTTCTTTAAATTCAACATCATACTTGGAAGTTTTTTGATCTAAAACATTATTGACCATTTGCTTGAGCAATTTGAAAGAAGCAAAGCCTAATGGCAAGGTTTTTACTCATGATTCGAAGATCTCTTCATTTTCTTCATTTCTGTCATATGCATATTTTTCAATTTCTTTAGATTGTTGAACACACTTATTTTCAGATTCCTCTTTGACCAATCGCTGCAATTCCCTATCAAATTGTTTCAGTGAATCAGTCTGATTTGGCATCAACACACATTCCTTTGTCTCGATGATGATTTTGGTGTTTTCTTTCAACAATTTAAATGAAGAAAAGCATAAAGGCAAAGAATTTCCTTCAGCTGTTTCAATACTTTCTTCTTTGTAACTGTGATCTATAGGCTGATGGATCTCACTAAACTGCTGAAAAGAAACATTTTCAGGTAGAGAATGTGCAGTTGGTTGTTCTAGGAATTCAACATCATAATCATCATCATATTCATTATATATAGGAAAATCAACAACATCTACAGTATTATCTAACAAGAAAAATCTTGAGACATCAACATGTTCTTCAACAAGCTCATTTGCAAAATCCTCTTATTGATTGTCTACAAATGAATATATGAAACAATCAGCTCCATGCTTATCATGGGGCGAGTAAGAAACTACATAAGTTCCCTCTCTTTCAATAGGTGGAATATAATCTTTTGCAAAATCATTTACATTTAGAATTTCAAGAGGATCTATAATATCATCCATTTTATGCTCAAAATTCCAGTCAAATGTTCTATGTTCATCTTCATTCTCATGTCCTGGAGCACCCAACCCCTCATTTCGAATATGTTTACATGTTAGGATATTGTGTTGAATCTCTTGAGCATCATTAAACATTTGTTGTAAGGTCTTAGGTTTTCTTTCCATTAGGAGGAAAGACAAATCTGGGTGAAGAGTAGTGGCATACTAGAGCATGGCATCAGCTTTAGTTGGTTGAATTTATTTGGGAAAATCATAATAAGTACTAGAAAACCTTCTACTGAATGTAGAAATAGTCTCATTACTTTGTTTTTTCAATGCATAGAGTTCTCTAAGTTGTAGGTCCAGAGATTTCTTCTTGCCCCAAAACCTCGAAAAAACACTCTTCAATTCTTCCCATGAGCCAATTGTCTCTGGGTGCAAATGTTTAAACCATTCTTTGGTATCTCCTTTCAAGGATTGAGAGAAGGCTTTCATACAAACATCATCATGGTCAATCTCAAACAAGTCTATAAAATGGTCAAACTCTTGGATGTGTTTTTTAGCTGTGATGGCACCATGTTCCCCATCAAACACAGGCAGGTACTCATAGTGCTTTGGAGGAAAATCATGAAGGATGTGAGGTAATTTTAATGGTTTGTATCTATGTTGAGTTTTGGAGAGTGTTGGATCAAGTATAGGAGGTGAAATATTGGTCTTGGTTTCATGAGGCTCATCAACTTGGTCATGGTTAGCACATGGTCTAGACTGGAGATTCTGATCAAAATCAGTGATAAACTGATGAGATATCTTTATAATTTTAAGAGGATTATACACAATTTCAAGATTTTCATGATCATCATTTGCATATATCCTCTCTCATAACACAATATTCACTCACATACATAGCCGCAATACAATTCCCTCATAAAAGAGGGTTTCCTTTTAGGGAAAAAAAATCTAACATAACTTCTACCATCACATCCGCGACCTTATAATGAATGGTCCAGATTGACTACGAAATTACAATATTTTACAAGGCAATTTTCCCAAAAAATTCTCTTCGGGGATGTTGCCCCTGAACCCCCCCAAAGAAGGGCCTCCAAAATTTATCGTCGCCCCCCTGGACCCCCTTGGCGATAGATGTGGGGGGCAAGCGGCCCCACACCCCCTCTGTTAGGTAATGGGGTCCAAATACAGTTGAAACAAGACCTTTGAATCGTGAAGAGAATCAGGCTCCACAACCAACATATTCCTCATTTCTTCTCCTCTGCTTTGGATCTCTTTTGTCCCATCGGTGAGTTAGTATTTACCCCAAGACCTCCTAACAAGGTTGTGGTCTATGTAGGAATGCCACTTTTTCCTTTTCCTTTGATCAAATCCTTGTGTAACTCTCGTAATTGGATTTCTAGAAGGTTATTTATGTATTGTTCACCATGCTCTACAACCATGGCCGCAATATCAATTTCCATATCTTATTACTCAATTTCTTGTATTGCCTTGTCCTCTTTTGAATCTTGTTAGGTATCCACCTCTAAGTTTGTGTCTTGCAATCTCTACCTCTTTTTATATTCTCTTAATTTTATCGTCTGATTGAGTTGTTTTCCTTCTTTTATGAGCATTGAAGTTGAAGTCTCCTTTGTGTCTTCTTATTTTTTTTGGATTTTAAGGCCCTCCCTCTCTGATTTGTTCCTTGTTCACCTCTAATAGTGCTTGAAAACTATTTTTTGTTTAGTTGGCCTCTGAGGTCACTGGTTTGTTCTACTTCATGCTCAACTTTCTTTTGGTCAAAATTTTGGTGAATCCTTCCTTGTCCCTCTCCTCTCTAGATTTGATTAGGGTGTTAATGTGTTTGTACTCTAATGTTTGGATCCACTCCTCATCTTGATAGTAGATGGTAATTGAGTTTGGAAGAGCCCCAAATACGTTCATATAAAGACATATTCTTGCATAGGATGTGTAGCATCCCATTTTTTCTACCTCTGAAACTTTTACAAAAGTTCCAATGATGTTTCCCAAACCTTCCAAGGTCTCCTTATCCCATAATTTATGAGGGAGAGAGTGCAACCAGATCCATACCAGTGACTTTGTGAAGTCCTTGTTACCCCCCCATGCCTAGGGGTAACTAAAGGAGATCATGTCTCGTGGCCCACAATGGAAAACATGATCTCGACCATGATGATTATCATGTTCGCATATGGCATCCCAACAACCCCCCTCATTCACCTTTAAAGCTACAAGTCAACCAAGGCTCATCACATCCAAGCAACCTAGAGTATGGGATATGGTACTCCATCATCACCATAAGGTATGTTAGTGCTTCTTTCATACAAAGTGTTGTGCTTAATTTGTCGGGTATGTGGATGAGGATCTTTGGTTGAAGTTGGATAATGGATCACTTGCTTAGGAAATTGTGTCAATTGCCCTGTTTCACCTTGGTGGTCAACTTTTATGCCTTAGTCCCATGTGGTCATTACCTAGGGAAAAGGGATACTACTGGGGGGCCCTCACACGATTAATGTTTTGATCCCTGCCATACTTAACACTTCCCATGTTGGAGCCTCTCATAGTGTACTAAACTTTGTTAATGGGTCACAGTCCATTCTCTCGTGAGAAGAGGGGTTGATGGGCAAAAGGTTGATTCATAGTTTCTAATAAAATAATAAGAAAGTGATGCTAAATAAAGAAAGGAATGGTAACAAAGGACTAATAAAATCCTATCCAAACTTGAGCTCTACCCTTTCAGTGCTCACCTCGGTCCCAAATAGCAATGTTATATCTTGAAACCTTATAAAAGGGGACTTGCAAATATGATAAAGAAAACTAGAAAGATGGCTTATAAAGGGGTTTGGAAAAAATATCACCTAAGAATGAGGTAACTCAAGAGCAAGCCCCATGCTACTCGGGTTAGAGCATAACCCAATGATGCTTTTGGCTACTGGACTCTCACCATCTAGGGTACATGACTCATCTGGTTCAGGTGGGCAACTTGGCAAATAGACATCCACAGGAATTAACTTTTCTACTCCGCGAACAGTACTATAAGAATATGTACCAAACATTCCTCTGTGATAGTACAAGTATGAGAGAAAGAATGTGATTGGGTCCCGAACTACCCAATTTCAGATCTGAGTCTATACTAAGTGCACCCTCCACAAAGGTGCTCATAGAAATGGCTTAAATGACACCATAAGCCATGAAGTAAGCCCTAAAACCATATCATTGTCACACTTACTCTTGAAGGGTTTCTTTACTTCCTACTTCCCTCGAGACATGTCCCTCTACCTAGGTTATTTTATTTCCTGTCTTGTTGGCATACCTAATAGGGTTGGATGAAGGTCCTCCCATACTTAAACTTGGCAACTCACATGGGTTCTTGGGATGGTGTGATGCTTGAAGGGGATACTGAAGTGAATTGTCTTACATGGCTTATATCTCAAGTTACGACTTGCTTTGCATGCTTTAAGGACTATGTTTCTTATGAACCTTTGCTAACCATGTTTTATACTTTGATTTGTCTTGGATGGCCCTAACATGGTTCTTTGAGGGATGTCCTGGGCTTGTACCCAGGACGTTGTGCCTTTATTGCAGGACCTTGGCACATACGATGGAGATCAGTGAGTCATCGAGTGACTCACCACCCTCAAACATCTGCTCTCACATCCTTGGAACCTTGGACGATGGACATATGGGCTTGGTTTGAGCAGATTCGGTCATGATGGCACACATATGGGCTAGAAGCCCATAGGTTGGGTAGAGTACACCAGAGATTATTTTTCACTAGGATCAGGGACGTTGTAGTAGCAGACAATCAGATACCTTGCAAAGACGAGATGCAGCTCCCCAGGGCTTGGATGCAACACTTGGATCCTGGACATTGGCCCTCTTTTGGTGATTACATCACCTTCTAGAGCTTGATGCAGCTATGATTTGGTGATTTATTGGGATATTGATGATGCATGGCATGCATTTCCGTGAGGAGAGACATCATTTTCTCCCACCTTGTTATGGATCAATGTCATGTGGCCTTTGGAGGCTCCTTCCTTGCCTAAGGAAGCTTGGCATATCACACGTGTGGCTCATTATGATTTGTTTTTTGCATTTTATAATTTGTAAAGGTTAAATGAGGGGTCAACCCCACTTATATTTTGTTCTTGACATATTGTGTGGACAAATGTGTGAGGGTAGTGACGTAGGCGAGTGCGCGACCGAACACCTCCTACTCACCCGCTCTCAGGATCGATCAATTTATCCCTTCTGCTGAGCCGAAGCGACTCTTTAGATTTCTTGCTGGAATCCTTGTCAAATGCCCGATCCATAGGTCCTTTCTCACCTCCACACGGCCTCTACACCTAACCGTGGTTATCCCCGACTCAGCATCGGGGTTCGAGGTTTCAGACTTTTTGCTGTCGAGAGTCACTGTCCTCTCTATTCCCCGATCACTGATGAGCTCTCTCCTTCCTTTAGCCCCTACCGGCTATGCCCTGTTCCATACAACCCTTCTCCATAAGATCGCAACCTTATATCCTTCTATCGGGGTTTTGAGTTTCAAAACCCGATGCGCCCTTTTTGTGCGCTAGCCCTCCTGGCTAGGCCCTGGTCCACGTGACCGCTATCATATGACCTTAGTCAACCTCCCGTCGGGGTTTCGGGGTTTCCAATGTCACAATACATACATCCTTTAGATCCACGAGCCCCCGATTCCCGACGTGCTTTAACCTTAGCTAGCCCTCCTGGCTCAGCCCCTGACCAATGTGACCATCACCCGTGACCACAACCTTACCCCTTCGGGGTTTCGGGGTTTGCGATGCCAAAATGCATACGCCTACGGGATTCCCGATCCCTTGAATCCTGATTCTCCGTCGTATTGACAACTGGTTTCCACTACGACACTGTCCTCCTTCTCCGGTTTGCTGACAGCTGGCCCCCACTCATCAGGGTATCGCGTTTTGCAATTCCAAAGTGCACAAACACTTTGTCCCCGGGATCTCCGATATCCCGATGAACAAAACTCCGATGGATGCTTCCCTGTCGGGACTTTTCCCAATGGCGCTGATGGTTGCCACACGTCCTTCCAAATGGATGGTCCCGATTATGTCGGGATTTCGGGACTTTCGATGTCCTGGTTCCTTCAACCTCGAGAACTCCGATTTCTCGATTTTCCGACTCTCGCCAGATCCCTGACACCTGTCCCATGTGGACAGACGACTCAGATTTTGTCGGAGTTTCCGATCTAGACTTCCCCGATCTCTTGTCCACGAGAATGTCGATTTCCCGATGCGCCAAAACGCCGATGGTGCTTGATTTTTACCACGTGTCCTCTGCCAACGGACAGTCCAGATCCTCGTGGAGATTTCGCGGCTATTGATGTCCCGATTCTCACGACCTCGAGAATCCCGATTTCCCGATGGCCGATATCTCGATGGCTAAACCTCGTGTAACTTCCACAGATCCGACGACTGTCGGGTATCTGTCCTAGATCTGACGACCCAGATCTGTTCTTCTTGTGCGCTCTTTCTCCCGAGGCTAAACTTTACGCTACTCCTCCCGATCTAATGGCTGACGGGATTTCTGCATGAGATCCGACGACTCTCGGTCTCCTCCTCCTGTAGGCTCCTCCTGGGCTCCTCCTGGACGTAGAAACCCAACGGTCCAGATTTCTTCCTTCTTCAGCCGATCAGACGACTGTCGTTACTCCTCCTGAGCTTACGCACTTCCTTCCCAACCTTGGGAGAATTTCACATTCTCAAAGGCCTCGACCTTTGCTTCGTCTCCGCGAACTCCACGACTATGAGTTCTCGACCATGCGTGTAAAAACACTATTCTTCCTGAGCTTCTTTCCTCGAATCCTCAAAGGATTCTTCGACTCCTGCACTCCTTGCAGAGTCTTCTCATGCACACGCTGGTGTTATCTCTTATGAGTTTTTCCTTCTGCTCCAACAACTCCTTGCTGAGTCTTTCTGGGTATTCAGCGACCCAGTGAAGATCCTTCTGTGGACACTTCCTCCAACTCCAGAACCCAAAGAGTTCTCTTCTCTTCTGTGCCTGTCTACACACTTACTCGACGCCCTCCTAGCAGAGTATCTCTTCCACAGAACGTTCAACAATTCTGTCTTCTTCTCCTGTGCACCTATGCACCTGCTCAATGCCCACCTAGCAGAGCTCTCACAGAATCCTCAGTGATTCTGGTCTTCCTTGAACTCACAACGGAGTCCTTCCTCTGTGCACCACTGTACACACGCTCAATGCCCACCTTGCAGAGATTCCCAGAATCCTCACTGATTCTGGTTTTCTGTCTTAACTCACAACAGAGTTCCTTCAACTACACCTTGTGCCTGTGCTCAATGCCCACTTGGCAGAGCCTTTACATAACTCCTAAGAGATTCTGTCTGCAACTGTGTCTTCTCCCACACAGCCTTGCCTCTAAGGTATTCAACAACCTTGAGGTCTTTCTCTTGAGTTGTTGACTCCAGCTCTTGTGCCTCAGCATGCCTCTGTCTGAACCCGCAGTGTTCAGAAGTGCATCCTCAGTGCACCGGTATTCAGAGACCGCAGTACTCTGTCACGCCCTCCTGGCATGAAACCTCAAAGACCTTCACCCTGGAAGTCAAACACACTCCTGCAAATGCTAGTCTTATACACATACATTCACAACATACATAAAGAACACACACAGACATCCATATAACACAGAATTCATGCAGGAAAAACTGCTTCTCATTATATTAAAATGGCAAATGCCTATATTTACAAAGGTGTTCTCGAGCTCCCTCTGGCTCTTCTCTTCTCTGCTCTACATGCAGATCCTCACACACTACGACTACTCCCAAATGAGATAAGAAAATCTCTTTTACCTGAGGGGCTCATCGAGCGCTTCCCTCCAGGTCTACCTACCCCATTCAATTACAATGAATGGGCTGTCTAGTCTAGAATCAGATCTAGATCTCATCCATACAACACATTAAATGCCTATCTTATCTACAGCATGCGCAAAGGCACGACTTCCATGGCTCACTAGCCTAAGCATTTAATTACATTTAATTACATTCAATTTCAAATTTGAATGAGGCTGCGCCTCTCTCTTCAGCTTTGAATGCACGCTCCTGACATGGCTGGCTGGCTGGCTGGCTGACGTGGAGAGATGCTCCTGCATCAGGTAGCCTCATATAAAAAGGCTAACACTCACTTTCACTTTATCATCATCATTACTCACCATTGTGAGGTGCTACTTCTGAAAATTTTGCCCTTTTGGGGTTACTAGCTCTTTCTCTCTCATGCGCTATACTTGGACATGATCTCTTATGGATGGTTTTCTGATTTTGGATGGATATTTCTGCAATCAGGGTTAAATGCTCATGGTTTCTTGTATTAAGTAATTTAATTCATGCAATTCTTTGTTATGTTATTAATGTTTATGGAGAAATTGTTATTTTGCTGCAAGAAGTCTTGTTTATTGAAACCCTAAGAGAGGAACATAAGTGTTTCTTCCTCTCACAAGGTCTTATTTGTCTAAAATTGGTTAATTGTCCTTGCTAGGGTTAGAACCCTAAATCCCTAAATTGTTATCACTTTAGGATTTTATCTCTAGATAATTGACCTTTGACCTAATTGAAGCTACAAGAAGGGAGAAACGATTTCTAGGGCCCAAACGTGCTTGCACCCTAGACATCCTTCTCCTCAAGATCTAAAACCTAAGGCCAAAATGTTCCTTAACCTTAGGGTTTAGATCCTACCTCTTGGTTTCAAGTAGTTCAACCTTCAAGATTGGTTGCATTTGAGACTCCATAACCCTAGAAAGGTACTAATCTTAAAGCAACTCTTGTGGTGAATTGATTGATAAAACCTCTCTCTCAAATCTCTCAAGTATTCTACTAACTACTAACTCTAAATCTAGTGAACTTAGTATATTAATTGTTGCTTTTATAAAAGTTTGCTACAACCATCTAAACCAACATTAATTTGTTGTATACACTCATCTAAAGGTGGGTTAACTCACTCAAAACTTACCTCTAACAATTGGATAGTATTCTATTGGTTGTATGCTTAATTTTCATGGTCAATTGTGGTATTTTTTAGAACTTTATCTTGTTGTTGTCGCAAATACTTGTTGTTGTTATAAGACTAGTTTACTGCTGCAATTTGCAACAACCATAGATAACTAACTTGTCTAGTGTCATAAAGAGGTCATTGTTGCATCATTTGGCTTGGAAGTTGTTATATATGTGTTGCAAAGTGTTCTTGTTCTGTGCAGGTACAACGAACTACATCGCAACCTCTTTCCTTCCCTGACATAGACCAACCATTTAGTGATCAAGATAGGGGGTGGTAGGCTTGGCTACTAAATTTGTTATTTGATCCCTTAAGGTCACCAGAGAAGCCTCCCTTGTGGTGGACCTTTTCCATCAATAAAATGAGGGAAGATCCCATTAAGGCGATAATTGTAGTTTGTTCCATAGTTACGCAAGATCTGAGGATCTTGTGGTTGAATTTGCATAAATACAAATCCAGCGATATCATCTTCACATTGTTGTCGTGGAGGATTGAGTCATCCTCCTCAAGACATATCTTTGGTAAACTTTCCCGAAGCCCTTATCTCACAAGTTTACGTAGTGACTCTACTAAGGTTAGTTCCCTCACCTTCTTTTGATGATCCTAAAGGGACCATCTCACTACTCCACTGAAATATTCTGAGGTGTCGTCCTGCTCTCAACTTTGTGATAATGTACACTCTCAAGTGATGGAATCATGGCACCATGGGATTTTCATGAAAGGTATCCAATCAATGATATTGTTAGTCTTCTTCGATACACACATCACATTCTCTCATAATGGACTGATGGTTGTCCAAAACATGACAGTGATAGATCCTTGGCTATTACCTATGTCGAAAAATTTATAAGATACACAACAATATTAAAGCTGACACATGAATATGTGTGGATACAATTGTTTTTGGTTAACATACTGATCGATATATGAATGTGGTTTGCAAAACGCCTCAAACAAAAAACTGTATCTTCCCTCGCACATCTCACTACAAAATTTCTTGAATATTGGGGTCCGAGTTGTCAAACACATGAAGAAACCATTCAAGAAATCGAGGTCGCCCTTCGAGAAGAGGAGACCTTTGAAAAATATGAAGAAATTTGTGAAGAACAATGTGAAGACTTCTCTCAAAGGTTGAAGGAAATTGTTAAAGAATATCAGAGTTTTTGCAAGCAATTGGTTGATCGTTGCGAAGATGTACATCCGTTGATTGACCTTTGTGTACAAAGACGAGAAGAGTATGTCCTCATAGTGGAGAGGTATGAACGATGTCTTGAAAATTTAGTAGAGGAAGAGATCGCTAAAGCATATTTCTAGGTAAAGACACTATGTGTTAGCATACGAGAGAAATATGACCAACCTTGGGTTTTATCCAAGATATTGAATTAAAATGTAGATGGGGAAGAATGGAGTGACTCAAAAGAAGATACAAACCTTGACAAAGTTACCCCTCTAAATGATCAAGCAAACAATGAAGAATTGATTAGCAAAGAACCTCCATATCTCGAGCATGCCTTAGATGAAGAAGATTGCACGTCTCTGAGGAAAGAACCTAAGGAAGAAATTTACAAAAAGGGTTACCAATGCCTTGAATAGGAGCAAGGATCATCTCATGATTCCATTGAAGACAACAAAGACTTGATTGAAGAACAAGAACCTGAAGAGGTGAATCATGAGGAAGATCAGTGAATACACGAACATGAGTTACCTTGTGAATATGTCGAAGAAGAACACTTTGATGAAACACACTGTGTTGACGATCTAATCCACGAAGAGGCTCCTCATGAAGATGAAGCACTGATATTTGCTCCTCTATTTGATGGATTCATCCAAGCTTCCATCCCTCCTACACAGGAAGAAAAAAATGTGGTAAGTTATAGTCCTTTCCAAGACTTCCATGCTGCTCTATTCTATGATTCAAAAGGTGAAGAAGTGCTAGACGAACCCTTAGATACATAAGACCCTTCGTGCTATAATGAAAGTGATGCTGTGATTGACAATATTGATGAGTTTATACATGTTGGGAGATGTTGATGGGATGTCATTCATTTTAGTCTTAACAAAGATCCCATTTATGACATTAAAGGTCATTTTCAATTGCTGCCGTTAGAATGACCATATGTGATCGCTACTGATCCAGATGTTTGGCAACAAGAAGATGACATTATTACAAATTTTTTCCAACCACCGAGGGATGACTTATTAAAACATTCTTATGATGATTTTCGGTCATATCTTGGGGGATTTGATGTTTATTATTTTGAGCACTTCGATTTCCTCTACAAACAAAATTTTCAACCACCGTTGTGCTCTAATTTTGATGACGGTAAGGACATGACTTGCCCGGAGAAGGATTTTGTGATGAAAGTTTTCATCCTTTTCCTTTTTCACCTTGCTTTTATGTTATAGATACGGTTGGGAGTTTTACTCATGATGGTCACTTGCGTGTAGAACATAGTTGTTTTCAACCTATGGTTCATTGCAAAGGTTTTCAGTTTTACATACAAGGCCAACAAGCCTTGGGTTGGGAGCAAAATTTGTTCTCTAGGCCTCGTTTCATCCCTAATCTTGCGCTCTCTTTTCCCATAGATAACCTTAGAGTTTTCCTTAGGTTCTTTCACATCCCTTCTCTATCTTCAGGTGATGGCTTTGTGTAATGTCCCTAATCAGAAACCCTTTTTAATTGTACATATAAGCTGGTGAGTCGTTGGTACCAATTGTAAATGTAAATTTTCATATAGTCTGTTGAGTCATTGACACCAAGTCATGGTTTTGCGTGCACCTAAGTAGTGCATGATAATTGTTATCAAACAAAGGGTGCACACATTTCATAGTGATGCACGCACCTGGGTAAGTAAAGGAAGGGTGTGTACATTTCACAGTGTTGCATGCACTTGAGTAAGTGTGCGGGGATTACCTGGAAGTGAGCATCAAACTAAGTTATATATATATATATATATATATATATTGTATATGTATTTGAGGTCAGAGAGCCTGTGTGGTTATGAGGCTGGTGAGTCGGGACACAAATAGGCCAGTGTGCCTATCCATATAAAAATAATCATACTCAAGTTATTATTATTATCACATCGCTACGCGCAGACAGAACAAATGAAAAGAGACAAGGGGCTAACTCCACCTAAAAAGGGAAAAAGGGGGGGACTTAAATCCTAGGGAATATTTTATTAATATTTCCGGAAAAGTGTATTTATGGATAAATATTTATCCTAAGTTCTTGAAGGATGGGAAAGGGTCACCAAGTGGCTAAAGCTAGTTCTAAAGAAGACAAGTATCCAGTTTAAGGCATGCAATATATATTGTTGGCCTTAGTGTATTTCGGGGGAAGAGAACTCATTCTGGGGAATTAGTCATTCTTTTTCTCATGTGCAGAAGGGGTCAGACCATCTAGGAATTACGACTATTACCTTATCTACAAAGAACATTTTGTATGGGTTTTTTTTGTATTGTAACCAGAGTTTTGTTGTCGAAGAGGTGATTTGTCATGCCCACGAGCAGTCTCTCTAGGTGAGAGATTTATCGTCAAAGAGGTGGGTTGTCAGGCCCGTGGGCATTCTCTCTAGGTGAGATTTTTGTCAGGGATTGTTCCCTGGGGCGTTGGACATTAGTTGCAGGGCTATGAGACTTCTTGTTCGACCTGTTGTTGGAACCCTGGAAGGGAAGTGTGGCATCCAAGGGATAGTTGAGCAGAGAAGGGGCACACTTCCTTGGGTGTAACAGACATGTGGAGAATGAGAGGTTGTAGACTTGTTGCAATAATGGCACCTTGGACTGAGCAATTATGTTGATTGTTAGACCTTAGCTTGGAATTAGGAACCCTTTTTCCTTGGTGGAGTTAAGCTCCATCTCGGGGGTGACCTATTGTTGAAAGTATATAAGCCACAAAGTCTCTGGCTGGGAGGAATGTCCGAGTTCTACGCGCAATTGGTGATTTCCATAAAAGGTAAGTGTCTTTATGTGCTTGTCTCATTTACTGTGTGCTTAATTATCTGTGTTTAATCTGGGTTAAATTTTTATATGTTGTTGCATATAAGTAATTGATGTTATTATGTATTATGTTGCTTCCACATGTAAGTGTGGTGTTGATAGTCAATATTTGTAGTCGTGCATGAGTATGATGGTTGTTGTTAGTTTCTTTTGATGTTAACCTTCTGATATTGGTCATGAGTCTCCAAGGTGAGGTTAGAATGGTCATGCGCGTAGGGAAATACTTTATGTGCACTAGAGGCTAGATTTACTTATGCTATGTATATGTATTTGAGGTCAGAGAGCATGTGTGTTTATGAGACTAGTGAGTCGGGACACAAATAGGCCAGTGCGTCTATACATGTAAAAGTAATCACACTCAAGTTATTAATATTATCACATCGATGTGTGCAGATAGATCAGACGAAAAGAGACAGGGGGCTAACTTCACCGAAAAAGGGAAAAGGGGGGGGGGACTTAAGTCCTAGGGAATATTTTATTAATATTTCTCGAAAAGTGTATTTATGGATGATTATTTATCCTAAGATCTCAAGGGATGGGAATGGGTCACCAAGTGGCTAAAGCTAATTCTAAAGGTGACAAGTGTCCAGTTTAAGGCATGCAATATATGTTGCTAGCCTTAGTGTATTTCGAGGGAAGAGAACTCAGTCTGTGGAATTAGTCATTCTTTTTTCATGTGCAGAAGGGGTTGGACCATCTGGGAATTACGACTATTACCTTATCTGTAGAGAAAATATTATAAGGGGTTTTTCTATATTGTAACCAGATTTTGGTTGTCGAAGAGGCAGGTTGTCAGGCCCGTGAGTAGTCTCTCTAGGTGAGATATTTGGTGTCGAAGAGGCAGGTTGTCAGGCCCATGAGCATTCTCTCTAGCTGAGAGTTTTGCTAGGAATTGTTCCCTGGTGCGTTGGGCATTAGTTATAGGGCTCTCAGACTTCTTTTTTGGCATGTTGCTGGAACCATGGAAGGGAAGTGGGATAGTCGAGGGACTGTTGAGTAGAGAAGGGGTGCACTTCCTTGGGTGTAACATGCAAGTGGAGAATGAGTGACTGTAGGCTTGTTGCAGCAGTGGCACCTTGGACTGAGCAATTCTGTTGATTATGAGACCTTAGCTTGCATTATGAACCATTTTTCCTTGGTGGAGTTAAGCCCCAACTCAGAGGTGACATGTTGCTGAAAGTATAAGAGCAACAAATTCTATGGTTGGGAGGAACGTCTGAGTTCTGCGCACAGTTGGTGATTTTCATAAAATATAAATGTATTTATGTCCTTGTCTCATTTACTGTGTGCTTAGTTATTTGTGTTTAATATGGGTTAAATTATTGTATGTTGTTGCATATAAGTAATTGTTATTATTATGTATTACGTTGCTTGCACATGTAAGTGTGGTGTTGATAGTCAATATTTATAGTCGTGCATGAGTATGACAATTGTTGTTAGTTTCTTGTTATGTTAACCTTATGATATTATTCATGAGTGTCTAAGGCAAGGTTAGAATGGCCACGCACGTAGGGAAATACTCAGTGTGCACCAGAGGTTGGATTTACTTGTGCACACTGGGAAGCAGTCCGCATGCACAAGGAGAACAAAATTGGCGTGTAATGCCAGAAAGGTTGCGCACACAATAGTGATCTCATGTTCAGTATGGAATACACACACAATAAATTTGTTTGCTCAGTATGCTTGGGCGCACAAGTGCATTGTGTTACTTCCATTGTTTTAAGTTGTGTAAAAAGAGGAAAGTTTGTGTGGTGCGACTCAGTTTGGGGTTGAGCACGTTACTTCAAGTAGTATTGCGCAGACTTATGTTATAGAGTAGAATATGCTCACTGGATTTTGGAGTAGCATTGCTTAGTAGTAGGTTGGGTAAGGTTACAAATTGGTATCAGAGTAGTTTGGTAACGAGGATGTTACATTATGGTATCGTAATAGTTTGGTAAGAAGGATGTTACATTGTGGTATCAGAGCTATGGTTTCAACATTAAGATTTCATGGGTTGAGTTTCTATTTAAGGAAAAATTTGGACGGATAAGTGGCTAAATTTGGAATTATAGTGCGGCCATGGTGTGCCTAAAATAAGAATGCACAAGTGTGCGCAATAAATTTTGGACATTGCGGGATGCAACAATGGAACTATGCAATAAACCATGGTGCATGAGTGTGTGCACTAAAGATTGGGGTTGCATGGAGAAAAACTTGTGGTGCATGCACAATATTGATACATGGTGTATATGTCAAATATTGACATCGCGCATTGATACATCATTGAATGCCAATGCGTGCACGAGCTTCAAAAGAAAGGATTCTGACAAAATTGTCTAGAGTTTTCATGAAGTTGTTGCATGAATTCGTCTAACAAATCTTATTGTTTGCACATTTTGCATAATTATTAGTGATTAGAGCAGAATAGAATCAATGCATAAAGTAAAAAAAAAACATGGAAGATGCACAAAGAGCTTTTAGCCATGATGATGAATTCAAAGATCTGTATGTCGGTTTGGGTGCTGATGGTACATAATCCAAGGATGAGGGAATTAACTTGGTAGAAACTATTAAGGGACTGCAAAAAGATGTCCAAAGATATAAAGTTGATAATGAAAGGCTTATGAAAGCCAAGGAGCAGCAAGACGACTTCAATATCAAGTTGATGAAAATTTTGGACAAAATAAAAAAGAAAATGGATAAGGAGACTGAGACATGTAGGTCAATAAGTCATAAATCTCACAACGAGTAGAAAAGAGGAATAAGAAGTGTTGATAGGAATCATCCTCACTCACCAAAAAATTCATTTAGGAAAGCACACAATAGCTCAAGTCCATCTCCTGTCAGAAAGCATAAGAGAAGGATTGGGGTGGACGAGCTCAGGGAGAACTGAATAAGATCAAGCCTCCTACCTTTGACGGTGAGCATAAGAAGGATGAATATGCAGAGACTTGGTTGTTGGGTAGGAGGAAGTACTTCCAGCTACATAATTATTCCGCGTAGGTAGAAGGGAGAATTTCCATCTATCAACTAAAAGGAAAAGCATCAACGTGGTGGGATCAATTCGTGCAAGTGAAACACAATGATGAGAAGAAGGTTACTTGGAGGGAGTTCAAGAGGCATTTTCAAACGAAATACTTAACCAATAAATACTATAATAAGAAAATGGAGTTGTTTGAACTCAAGCTTGGGAGTATGATAGTAGATGAGTATGAAAAGATATTTTTAGAGCTGTTGAAATATGTCGCATTCGTCAAGGATGAGCAAGTTGAAATTCAGAGGTACCTGAGTGGGCTGCCATCATTTATCAGTGACAAGATACAATATGATGACCCCAAGACATTGGAGGAAACTATAAGGCACACTAGGTGTATTTATTATCAACAAAAGGGAAGACCAACTTTCCAAAAAGCTTGGAAAGACAAGATGAAAAGCAAGGTGGAATTGAGGAAGAAGGCGGCTAAGCCACCATTTTTCAAAAATACTACGCAAGGAAAACCAACTCTTAATAAGCCCATAATGATGAAGACATTGGGGAAAAAGCCAAGGAAACAACCTATTCAATGTTGGGGTTGTGGCAGAGCTCATATGCACAGAAATTTCCCTCAAAGAGGTGAAAAAATAAGGACTGCACACAATGTACAACAAGTTGCGATAGTTGAAGACATGGGCAGAAATGTACCTAGGATTATGCAGACTTGGATAACAAGCAAGTTGAGTTTCAGTCGCACATGATTGAAGTGGAAGGTAAGATTAATGACCAACCCATTGTTATTTTAATTGATGCAGGAGCTAGTCATAATTATCTAGATCCTAAGATGGAGGAAGGATTCCAATTTCCAAGAAGTAAGCTTGTAAAACCTTGGTTGGTGCAGTTAGCTACAAGAGAAAAAAGGAAAATTAATGAGATGGTGAAGACATATCCAATGGAAATGAATGGATTGCGCACAACTTGATTTGAATATCATACCTTTGGGCTTGTATGATTGCCTCATTGGTATGAATTGGTTGGATCAACATCATGTCATTTTATACTGTTACAATTAGGCATTTACTTGTTTGGATGAGGAAGGGAACTTAAGAATGGTTCAAGGCATTCCAAGAGTTGTAACTATCAGAGAAGTTTCAACCTTGCAATTAAAGAAAAGTTATAGGAAAGGATGTCAAGTATTTGCAGTGCACATGGAGGAGACAACTAAGGATAAAATGCCAAGTGTTGAAGACTGTGCATACTAAAAGAGTTTGAGAGTGTCTTTAAAAAGATATCGGGGTTGCCGCCGAAGAGAGATATTGATTTCTCTAGAAATATGATTCCTAGAGCATCATTCGTATCCAAGACTCCTTATAGCATGAGTACTCTAGGGCTGAAAGAATTCCAAATTCAATTGGAGGAGCTTATAAAGAAGGGGTATATACACCCAAGTGTGTCACCTTGGGGTGTACCAGTATTGTTCGTGAAGAAGAAGGATGCCATGCTGAGACTTTGTATTGACTTCAGGCAGTTGACAAAAGTAACAATAAATAATAAGTATCCTTTTCCAAGGATAGATTACCTCTTTGGTTATATTGTTGTTCATATGCCATTTCTATCATTTTATTTATGTTCTGCATACTTTTTATATCTGGAATATTACAAGTGGTATCAGAGCACTTTTCTCGGCAGAAATTTGTGGGTTAATTTTTTTTCAGGGTAGAGACGTATTCTGACATCTTTAAGCTACAAAGATCTATCGTTATGCGCATAAACCCATGGTCGAGGATTCATACACACAAGAAATACAAGTGGTACTTAAGCGCAGTGCACATCTATTGGCCACCCTTGTAACCCCTGTTGGTACCCCTTCGAGTGGTAGTGCATCAAACAACACCTGTATACGGATCGACCTAGATTTCCTGAAGCCCTCTTTAGATAAACTTATCAGTCACCTAACTGCTATAGTGCCACCGAGAACAAAACTCGAGAAGATACTCTCTAGTACCTGGGTATTTGGGTAGTACGGCTAAGGGCACAGTCTAACCTCCTTAGTTGGTGCCCTGATATATTGGGTCGAGTACTAATGTTGG
Source organism: Picea engelmannii (assembly GCA_009831015.1). Taxonomy (NCBI): domain Eukaryota; kingdom Viridiplantae; phylum Streptophyta; class Pinopsida; order Pinales; family Pinaceae; genus Picea; species Picea engelmannii. The sequence continues at coordinate 185,556 of ML788662.1, forward strand.
ACCCCGCACGTATATCAGAGAGCTATAACATAGGGCAAACCCTTGTCTGTAGAACCCTTGAATACCTAACCTTTGGGAGGGAAACAAAAAAACAAAATAGACAAGATCTATTTCTGCGCAACTATGTCTCTTGCATTCGAGTTGCCAAATCACTACACATTTCTTCCTAATAAAGCATTTGGGCATTTCATCACTGCAGTTTTCTTCAAACCGGAGTATAACTCCGCATGTGTAAAAAAAAATAAAAAAAGTTTGGATCCTGTTGCCCATTATTTGAGACCTATTCCATTGGATTTCTCTCTTCTCCCTTATCACAATCATACCTATCATTTTTCAACAATTTTTTTGACCCCACTCACCCCTTTTCGGTTTCCTTGTCATTATGGCCCATACCCGTAGCCAAGACTTGGAAGCTTGCTTCAATACCTTGCAATCTAATTTCACAGAGACCCAACAAGAAGTGAGACAACTCAGTGCCAATATTGCCACCATCAATCAAAACATGCATTCCTCCATCGCCACCTCAATCGAGGAACTCAAAGAAGACGTCAAACAAAACATTACTACCCATCTTGAATTTGTCGCTACGATGATCTGCACCAAGCTGTATATCCCTGCAGATCCCTCTTTATATGACCCACCTTTGCATACTGAAGCTGAAACTTCCTCTCATTCCCATAATGTTCATCCCCATCACTTTCAGCGTGACCTACGCCTTCCGCGTGTGGATGTGACCAAATTTGATGGCTCAGATCCCACTAGTTGGGTAACTCAAATGGAACATTATTTCTTTTTGTACGACATTATAGATGAGTTGGCCAAACTCTTATATGATGTTCTCCATCTAGATCAAGAACGTTTGCAATGGTGGCAATGGAAATTTTTTTCCCTGCAAGGGTATGTTGCTTGGAAACACTTTGTGGCAAAGCTTTATGAATGCTTTGACACTGACACCAACCATTTAGGTCGATTGACAAAGTTGAAACAATCTGGCACAATGGAAGACTTTATAACAACTTTTGAGCGACTGGCTTTTCGTACAGAGGGCATGTCTGATGCTTTTTTCAGAGAATGTTTTATCAGTGGCCTCAAGGATGAGATTCGTGCCCATGTCCTCATGGCTCGACCTTAGAGTTGGGTGGAGGCTACTAAAAGAGCTAAGGAAGAACAACAGGTTGTCTCTTCTCAAAACCGGAAACCCTCCTTTATTCCTCACACTAATCCAGTAAATCCCACTGCTCCTTCTACTCCACTAAAGATCCAAAAATTGACCAGGGCCGAAATGGCTGAACGCCAACTCAAAGGCCTTTGTTATAATTGTGATGACAAATATTTTTCGAGACACAAGTGTAAGGAACAAAATATTTTTATGGCCATCTCAGAGGATGTTTTGGAAGAGGATGTTGAAGCTCCCCTTGTGTATCTGTCACCTGAACTCACCGAGATAACCCCTCACTTAGACCCTCCCGAACTAGAACCGGTCATTTCCCTAAATGCTCTCACTGGCTTCTTTGCTCCCCAAACCCTCAAGATAATTGGTTACATCAATCATATGAAGATCATCATTCTTGTTGATAGTGGAAGCACCCATAATTTTATTCATCGCCACATTGCCCAAGAAACTAATTGCTAGATCTGTTAAGTCAATAATTTCCAAATCATGATTGCCAATGGCAGGTCCATGAAATGTGGAGGGCGATGTTAAAATGTGCATCTCCAAATTGGTGACTACCACCTGAAATCTCATATGTTTGCTATCGACATGGGCGATTGTGACATTATGTTGGGTGCAGACTAGCTAAGGACTTTGGATCCCATTCTCATGAAATTTAAGGAATTAACCATGCAATTCGACTAGGAGGGCCAACAATATAAGTTCCAAGGCATCATTGTCGGTTCCCCTGAGATCATTAGTTCCCATCACATGGAAAAACTGCTCAGAAAAGGTCATTCTGGCGTTATTGCCCAACTCCATGCCATACAAGCAACTGAGACACCCTCTGTGTCGCAAGACCTCTAATCCATCCTCTCTAAACATCAAGTGGTTTTTTTCACTCCCCAGGGACTCCCTCCTTCCCGTGGTGTTCATGATCATTCCATTCCCCTTGTCCCAAGAAGCCTTCCTCTCAATATCCATCCCTATCATCACCCTTTTTCCCAAAAAAATGAAATTGAGAAAATGGTTCAAGGACTGCTTAACCTAGGTGTTATCCGCCCTAGTACGGGCCCCTACTCTTCTCTCGTGGTCATGGTCCTTAGTAAAGAAGGTTCTTGGTGCATGTGTCCTGACTTCCGCGTCCTCAACAAACTCACCATTAATGACAAATTTCCCATTCCTGTCATTGATGACCTCTTGGATGAATTGAGTGGCACCCAGTTCTTTACTAAACTTGATCTTCATTTTGGCTACCACCAGATCTGTATGAAAGAGGAAGACATTCCTAAGACTCCCTTTAGAACTCATGAGGGCCACTATGAGTTTTGGGTCATGCCCTTTGGCTTGTGTAATGCCCCCTCCACTTTCCAAATCCTCATGAATCATGTCTTCCGTCCTTTTCTCCATCATTTTGTCTTAGTTTTCTTTGATGATATCCTCATCTATAGAAAAACCTGGACATACCATCTTGCTCATGTGGATCGAGTTCTCCATCTACTCTATGGGCACCAACTTTTCTTGAAACAATCTAAATGTGCTTTTGGCGCCTCAGAAGTCGCGTACTTGGGTCATCTTGTTAGCAAGGCCGGCGTCAGGGTGGATCCTAAAAAAATTGAAGCTATGCAAGACTGGCCTCACCCAAAGACTCTCAAAAGCTTGTGTGGATTTCTGGGCTTAATAGGTTATTATCGCAAGTTTGTTAAGAATTATGGAAAGATTGCGGCACCTCTCACTGGACTCCTTAAAAATAATTCTTTCACTTGGACTCCAGCAGCTGCTCAGGCTTTTCAAACCTTGAAGATGGCCATGTGCACCACTCCAGTCCCAACTCTTCCTGATTTCACAAAGACCTTTGTCTTGGAATGTGATGCTTCAGGGAAAGGAATTGGGGTTGTACTTATGCAAGAGGGTCGGCCTTTGGCCTTTACCAACAAACAACTGTCTGAATGAAATTTGGTCAAATCAATCTATGAAAATAAAATGTTGTCTATTCTGCATGTCGTTGATCTTTGGTGCCCTTATCTATTGGGGAAACGCTTCCAAATTAAGACAGATCATCAAAGCCTCAAGTATTTTCTGGAACAAAGCATTTCCTCCCGAGAGCAACAAAAATGGGCGACTAAGCTCTTTGGATATGATTATGAGATCATTTACAAGAAAGACAAAGACACTGTGGTTGTGGATGCACTTTCCCTAAAATATGAAGATGAAGGGTCCCTTTTTTTTCTCTCCTTCATTGTACCAGATTGGCTCCAAGCTATTCACTAGGAATGGCTACACGATCCCAAAAGTTGACATCTGATACAACAATTGCAGTCCAATTCTCCAGTTTCCCCAAGGCACTCTCGGCTCCATGATGAGCTTCGATACAAAGGTCGTTTGTATTTAAGTAAATAGTCAAAACTTAAATCCATGGTACTTTATGAGCTTCATGATACACCCACACCTAGGCACTCTGGGTTTACTAAAACCTATGATAGGGTCAAATGTTCTTTTTTCTAGGATGGTATGAAACAAGAAGTTCGTAATTTTGTGGCTGAATGTGATGTGTGTCAACGCAACAAGGGAAAAATAGTCAAATATCCTGGCACATTACAACCGCTTCCGATTCCACCTACTATTTGGTGGGATGTCTCTATGGATTTTATTGTAGGCGTACCTAAATCGAGCAATAAATCAATTATTATGGTGGTAATTGATCGTCTTTCCAGGTATGCTCATTTGTGTGCTCTTCAACACCCATTTACAACATCCATTGTGGTTCAAATTTTCATGGATCAAGTCTTCAAGCTTCATGGCATGCCGCATTCTATTGTTTCTGATCACGACCCAACTTTCACCAACAATTTTTGGCAAGAACTGTTCAAGCTACAAGGCACCCAATTTCATCTCAGCACAACTTATCATCCCCATAATGATGGTCAAACTGAAATTGTCAACAAGTGTTTGGAAACATATTTGAGGTGTTTTGCCTCGGAAAAACAAAATCAATGGGCTCAATGGTTACCACTAGCTAAATGGTGGTACAACACTTCATACCATACAACTACTCGCATGACTCCTTTTGAAGCGATATATGGACAAAAGCCACCTTCAGTTCTCTCATATTTACTAGGTGTCTTGAAGGTCCAAGAGGTTGACCAAATGCTTACAATTTGAGAGGCTATTCTCCGCACCCTCAAAGAGAATTCGGTCATGGCCCAGAATTGCATGAAGAAACAAGCAGATCAAGGTTGCTCTGAACGTCAATTTTGCAGAAGGGGATCATGTGTTTCTTCGACTGCAACCTTACAAGCAAAATTCCCTCAATAATGACCATTATCAGAAACTGGCACCCAAATTTTATGTTCCTTATACTGTTCTCAAGCATGTGGGATAGGTGGCCTATCAATTAGATTCGCCCAGTCATTCTAAGCTACATCCTGTTTTTCAAGTCTCCTGCTTAAAGAAGGTGATTGGAACTAGGTGCCAAACTCAAACCAACCTTCCCAAGTTGGATGAAGAAGGATCCATTTGCCTATAGCCACAAGCAGTTTTGGACCAGCGTGAGCGTCGTCTGCGTCAACAAACCATCAAGGAAGTGTTAGTCCAGTGGAAAGATACAACCCCAACAGATGCCACTTGGGAACCAGCTACCATTCTGCAACAATGTCCACATCTCAAGCCTTGAGGACAAGGTTGTTTTTAAGGGGGAGGACATTTTAGGGACCTAACCCCTCACGTAGGTAGAATAATATATTCTGATGTAATAAAGGTCAATATTAATAAGGCCTAGGAATAAGGAAGAATAAGTCGAATGTAAGAATACCTAATAGAAGCTTCCGCTTCTAGAAAGATCTTCCTCTAGATGGTTCTTTTGATAGACATATTTATTATAAATAACAGTCGAGGGTATGAGAAATTTTGTCTTGGATATTATTGTAATAGAGCTATGCTCTGCTGGAGGTTGCCCCCTCGAAGAGGCAAGTGAACATTGCTCTCAGTAATCAAAGTGCTCTTTCTGGTGTTATTCTGGTATCATTTTGGTTTTATTGTGGTGTTGTTCTGGTTATATTGTTGTTCATCTGCCATTTCTAGCATTTTATTTATGTTTTGCATACTTTTTATATCTGGAATATTACAATGTGTTTGATGAATGGAGTTTTCATAAATTATTTAGATAAGTTTGTCATTGTATTTCTAGATGACATACTTATTTACTCAAAGTCTAAATAAGAGCACAAGCAACACTTGAGGATGGTACTTCAAGTATTGAGGGAGCATCAACTTTATGCAAAGTTGAGCAAGTGCTTATTTTACTGGCAACAAATTCATTATTTGGGTCCTGTCATTTCCAAGGAAGGAATAATTGTTGATCCATAAAAGATAAAATCCATTGAGGAATGGACGACACCAAGGAATGTTGCAAAGGTGAGGTCCTTTATGGGACTTGCATGTTATTACATAAGGTTTATTTAAGGCTTCTCAAGGATTGTGAATCCAATTACATCCTTGCAAAATAAAGGTGTGCGATTTGAATGGACTCCGGATTGTGTACGAAGTTTTTAGCACTTGAAGAGTTTGTTGACAAGTGCACCAATTTTGAGAATTGTTGATTTAGATGAAGACTTTGTTGTAAGCAGAGATGCATGTAAGAAAGGGCTCAGTGGAGTCCTTAGTCACAATTGACATGTGATATGTTATGAATCAAGAAAGTTAAAAGAGCATGAAAGGCTCTATGCTACTCATGACTTAGAATTGACAACCATAGTGCATTCCTTGAAGATGTGGTGACACTATCTCATGGGTAAAAGATTTGAGCTGAGAACATGCCATAGTGGTATGAAGTATCTATTTGGACAACCAAGTTTAAATGCCAGACAAAGCAAATGGTTAGAATTCCTCAGTGAGTATGACTTTGACATAAAGCATATCAGAGGAAAAGAGAACAAGGTGGTTGACGCACTCAGCAGGAGGGTGCATGAGATACATGCTACAACCATTAGCATGCATAAATTAGTGTGTGATTTTTTTTTAGAAGTTGTCAAATCAAATCAACGCTATGAGGACATAAAGGAAACTTTATAGGAAGGTGTGTCACAATAGACATTTGAAGGATATGAGCTAAAAGAGGATGGAATCCTCATGTATAGGTGCATAATTTATGTGCCAAATGATCAAGAGTTGAAAAGTATGTTATTGTCATAGATGCATAAGGTTCCTTATGCAAGACACCCAGGCTACCAGAAGACAATTTTTGCAGTAAAAAAAAATACTTTTGGCCAAGTATGAGAAAGGAGGTTGTTGATTTTATTGCTAGATGCCTTGAATGTCAAAAGGTCAAGGTTGAGCACAAACATCCAACTGGTTTGATACATCCTTTGCCCTTTTCTGAGTGGAACTGGGAAGTTGTAACCATGGATTTCATACTAAACTACCTAGGACTGTTAAGCAACATGATTATATTATGGTAGTGGTGGACAAGCTTACTAAAGCTGCCAGTTTTATTCCAGTGAAGTTAGTGCACAAGGCAACCAATATTGCTGAAATATACATGCAAGAAATTGCTAAGCTGCATGGTGTACCTAAGACTATTGTGTCTAATAGAGATTCCAAGTTCACCTCGAAATTTTGGACAAATTTAAACTTTAGAACAACATATCATCCAGAGTAAGATGGACAAACATAGAGGGTAAATCGAGTGATTGAAGATATGCTCAGGATGTATGTGATGGATAAAACATCAAAATGGGAAGACTACCTTCACTTGGTAGAGCTTGATTACAACAATGGGTATCAAGCATCTTTAAGTATGAGCCCATTTGAGGCACTTTATGGTATAAAATGCAAAATGATAGTGAGTTGGGACAACCCAATAGACCACAGAGTGGTTGGGCCAAATATGCTCTGGGAAATGGAGGAGCAGATGGTAAAGATAAGGCTGAATTTAAAGGCTACCCAAGACAACTAGAAAAGTTGCGCAAATAAAGGCATAACCCACAGAGAGTTTAAAGTGGGAGAAAATGTGTTCTTAAAAGTGAAAGCCAGACGTAGTTCCCTGAAGTTGGGAAATTGTACTAAGTTGGCAACTCGCTACTGTGGGCCATTTGAAATCCTAGAGAGGATAAATCCTATCACATATATGCTTGCATTGTCTAAATCCTTGTGTTTTCATAATGTTTTCCATGTATCATTGCTTAAAAAGTACGTACATGATGCTAATAATATTATTGATTGAATGTTATTCAGGTGGAGCCAGAAGGCAATTTTCGAGTGCGACTGGTTTGCATATTGGATCGAAAAATCAAACAACTCCAAAATAGAGCCATGGAGATGGTAAAGGTCCAATGGACATGGTACGGTCCCAAGGATGCAACTTGGGAGCATGAGGATGCTATGCGGGCAAAGTATCTGTATCTTTTTTAAGATTTTTGAAGTTTTTGTATGTACATGTGTATATAATGCACTGAGGACAATNGGGATGTAATGTCCCTAATCCGAAACCCTTTGTAATTGTACATATAGGTTGGTGAGTCATGGGTATCGATTGTAAATGTAAATGTACATATAGGCTATTGATTCGTTGACACCAAGTCGTGGTTTTGTGCGCATTTGAGTAGGGCGTGAGAATTGTTATCAAAGAAAAGGTGCACACATTTCATAGTGATGCACGCACCTGGGTAAGTGTGCATGGTTACACATCAAAGGAAGGGCATGCACATTTCACAGTGTTGCACACACTTGAGTAAGTGCGTGGGGATTACCTGGAAGTGTGCTTTGAACTGAGTTATGTGTGTATGTGTGTGTGTGTGGATGTATATGCATTTGAGGTCGAAGAGCTTATGTGGTTATGAGGCTAGTGAGTCGGGGTGAAAATAGGTCAGTGCACCTATCCATGTAAAAGTAATCACACTCAAGTTATTAATATTATCACATCATTGCACATAGACAAATCAGACGAAAATAGATGGGGGGAAAACTCCACCGAAAAAAAGGAAAAGGGGGGGACTTAAGTCTTAGGGAATATTTTATTAATATTTTCGGAAAAGTGTATTTATGGATAATTATTTATCCTAAGTTCCTGAGGGATGGGAAAGGTGAAAAGTGTTCAGTTTAAGGCATGCAATATATATTGTTGGCCTTAGTGTATTTTGAGGAAAGAGAACTCATTCTAGGGAATTAATAATTCTTTTTCTCATGTGCAGAAGGGGTCAAACCATCTGGGAATTGTGACTATTACCCTATTTGGAGAGAAAATCTTGTAAGGGGTTTTTCTGTATTGTAACTAAAGTTTTAATGTTGAAGAGGCAGGTTTTCATGCCCGTGAGTAGTCTCTCTAGGTGAGAGATTTGTTGTTGAAGAGGCGGGTTGTCAGGCCTGTGAGTATTCTGTCTAGGTGAGAGTTTTACTGGGAATTATTCCTTGGTGAAATGGGCATTAGCTGTAGGGTTATTAGACATCCTGTTTGCTAGAACCTTGGAAGGGAAGTGGGGAAGTCGAGGGACTGTTGAGCAGATAAGGGGAACACTTCCTTGGGTGTAACCGACATGTGGGGAATGAGAGACTGTAAGCTTGTTGCAGCAGTGGCACCTTGGACTGAGTAATTATGTTTATTATTAGACCTTAGCTTGACATTAGGAACCCTTTTTCCCCGGTGGAGTTAATCCCTAGCTCAGGGGCAACCTGGTGTTGAAAGTATATGAGCAACATAGTCTATGGATGGGAGGAACATCTAAGTTCTGCACCCAATTGGTGATTTTCATAAAAGATAAGTGTCTCTATGTGCTTGTCTCATTTACTTTGTGCTTAATTATCCATGTTTAATATGTGTTAAATTCTTGTATGTTGTTGCGTATAAGTAATTGTTGTTATTCTGTATTACGTTGCCTGCACATGTAAGTGTGGTGTTGATAGTCAGTATTTGTAGTCATGCATGAGTATGAGAGTTGTTGTTAGTTTCTTGTTATGTTAACCTTGTGATATTGGTCATGAGTCTCCAAGGCGAGGTTGGAATGGTTGTGTGTGTATGGAAATACATTGTGTGCACCAGAGGTTGGATTTACTTGTGCACATTGGGAAGCAGTCCGCACACACAAGGATAACATAATTGGCGTGTAACACTAGAAAGGTTGCGCACATAGTAGTGATCTCATGTTCAGTATGGAATATGCATGTAGTAAATTTGCGTGCTTATTATGGTTGGGCACACAGTTGCATTGTGTTACTTCCACTGTTTTAAGTTGTGTAAAAAGAGGAAATTTTGTGTGGTGCGACTCAGATTGGGGATGAGTGCATTACTTCAAGTAGTATTGCATAGACTTATGTTATAGGGTAGAATATGCACACTAGATTTTTGAGTAGCATTGCTCAGTAGTAGGCTAGGTAAGGTTACAAATTGGTATCAGAGTAGTTTGGTAACATGGATGTTACATTGTGGTATCAGATTAGTTCGGTCACATGGATGTTACATTATGGTATCAGAGCAATTTGGTAATGAGGATGTTACACTTTGTAGCTAAGGGTGAGGATCTGCCTTTGTCTGACTCTTTCGACCTCGTCTTAGGATAGATAGGGCAGGATTGTGGTGATACCTCCTCGCATGACTATGTCTCGCCCTCCCACCTCCATGAGTTGGATTTTATGTTTAGTTATGGTATGGTGTATGTCCCAACTCATCATATTTTTGTGTTTAACTTATTCTTGTTTTGGTTCATGATGAAACATGGGAGGAGATATTCTGATACATTGCTAGGATGGTTTTATTGGTTATATGATTATACCTAGCTTTTCAGCTAACATAGATTAGTGTAGCTAGGGCATCTACATCTTTCATTTCATCTGTATATATCTTGCTTCATGCATTGATTGCATTCTCATTTGTATATAATGAATACATGTTATGAAATTGCACTTAGTCGTTAAATATTATTGCTTTATCATTTGTGGCTTAGTGAAAAAATTTCTTTTTTGGCATGGTTTTGGATTTATCAGTAACATCAGTGGATCGCATCCACTGGAAAATACTTCTAAAGGGTGTTCTCATTTGAAGTGGGCATAAGATTGTAGGTCTTGGAAAACCAGAGATGATGAGGTTCTCATGCTATCTACGGTGAGCACATGTCCTCGTGTTGGAGCCAGATGTTACCCCCCCATGCCTAGGGGTAACTAGAGGAGATCATGTCTCGTGGCCCTCAATGGATAAACTGATCTTGACCATGATGATGATCAGAATGTCCATGGATGGAAACCCAACAACCCCCCTCATTTATCTTTACAACTACAGGTCGACCAAGGCTCATCACATCCAATCAACCAAAAGTATGGGAGATGGTAAGCCATCACCGCCATATAGTATGTTGGTCCTTATTTCATACAAAGTGTTGTGCTTAATTTGTCGGGCATGTGGATGAGGATCTTTGGTTGAAGTTGAATAATGGACACTAGCTTTGGAAATTGTGTCAGATGCATTATTTCACCTTGGTCGTCAAATTTACACCCTAGTCCCATGTTGTCACCGCCTAGGGAAAATAGGTACTACTCGGGGACCCTCACAAGAGTAACGTTACATTCCCCACCATACTTAACAATTTCCATCCTAGATCCTCTAATAGTTTACTAAACTCCGGTAATGGGTCATGGTCCATTCTCTCATGAGAAGAGGGGCTGAAGGCCCAAAGGTTGATTCACAACTCCTAATAAAAGAACAAGAAAATGGCGCTAAAAAAAGAAAGGAATGATAGAAAAGGACTAATAAAAGACAGTCCAAACTTGAGCTCTACCCTTTCAGTGCTCACCCTGGTCCCAAATAGAAATGATATAGTTTGGAACCTTATAAAAGGGGACTTGCAAATATGATAAAGTGCACTGGAAAGATGACTGATAAAGGGGTTTGGGAAAAATAGTTCCTAAGAATGAGCTAACTCAAGCGCAACCACACCCTCCACAAAGGAACTCATAGAAATGGATTAAATGATACCATAAGCCATGAAGTAAGCAATAAAACCATATCATTATCACATTTACTCTTGAAGGATTTATTTATCTCTTGCTTCCCTCGGGACCTATCCCTCTACCTGGGTTATTTTATTTCTTGTCTAGGTGGCACACCTAATAGGGTTGGATGAAGGCCCTCCCATACTTAAATTTGGCAAGTCACATGGGGTCCTAGGCCGGTGTGATGCTTGAAGAGCATTCTGAGGTGAATTGTCTTACATGGATTATATCTTAAGCTACTATTTACTTTGCATGTTTTAAGGATCGATGTTTCTTATGAACCTTGGCTAACCATGTTTTATACTTTGATTTATCTTAGATGGCCCTAACATGGTTCTTTGAGGCACGCCTTGGGATTGTACCCAGGATGTTGTGCCTTTATTGCAGGATCTTAACACGTGTGATGGAGAGTAGTGAGTCATTTAGTGACCCACCACCCACACACATCACCTCTCACATCCTTGGAACCCTGGACAATGGAAAAATGAGCTTGGTATGAGTAGATTCAGTCATGATAGCACAGATGGGTTGGAAGCCCATAGGATGGGAAGAGTACCGCAGAGCTTATTTTTAACCATAATCAGGGACGTTGCAGCAATAGATAGTCAGAGACCTTGCATAGATGAGATGCAGCTCCCCAGGGCCTGGACGCAACACCTGGATCCTGGATTTTGGCCCTCTTTTGGTGATGATGTCACCTTCTAGAACTTGACGTAGATACGGTTTGGTAATTTATTAGGGTATTGATGATGCATGGAATGACTTCCTGTGAGGAGAGACATCATTTTATCCCACCTTACTCTGGATCAATGCCACATGGCCTTTGAAGGTCTCCTCCATGCATAAGAAGGCTTGACATCTCACACGTGTGGCTCATTATGATTTATTTTTTGCATTTTATCATTTGTAAAGGTTAAATGAGGGGTAAGCCCCACTTATATTTTTTTGTGGAAATATTATGTTGACAAATCTGTGAGGGTACCCTCATATAAAAAGTCTAACCTTCACTTTCATTTTATCATCATCATTCCTCAACATTATGAGGTGCTACTTCTGAAATTTTCGCCCTTTTGGGGTTACTATCTCTTTCTCTCCCATGCATTATGCTTGAAAAGTATCTTTTATGGATTATTTGATGAATTTGGATGGATATTTCTGCAATTAGGATTAAATGCTCTTGGTTTCTTGGATGAAGTAAGTATATTCCTACAATTCTTTGTTATGCTATTAATGTTCATGGTGAAATTGCTATTTTGTTGCAAGAAGTCTTGTTTATTGAAACCCTAATAGAGGAACATAAGTGCCTCTTCCTCTCACATGGTCTTATTTGTCTAAAATTGGTTAATTGTCCTTGCTAGGGTTAGAACCCTAAATCCCTAAAGTGAAAACACTTTAGTATTTTATCCCTAGATAATTGATCTTTGACCTAGTTAAAGCTACAAGAAGGGAGAAATGATTTCTAGGGCCCAATCCTGCTTTCACCCTAGATGTCCTTCTCCTAGAGATCTAAAACATAAGGCCCAAATGTGCTTGTACCTTAGGGTGTAGATCCTACCTCTTGGTTTTAAGTAGATCAACCTTCAATCTTGGTTTCATTTGAGACTCCATAACCCTAGAAAGGCACTAATCTTAAAGTAACTATTGTGGTGAATTGATTGATAAAACCTCTCTTTCAAATCTCACATGTATTCTACTAACTATTAAATCTAACTCTAGCAAACTCACTATATTACTTGATGCTATTATAAAAGTTTGCTACAACCATCTAAAACAACATTAATTTGTTGCATACACTCATCTAAAGGTGGCTTAACTCACTCAAAAATTACCTCTAACAATTGGATAGTGAATGGGTGCAGGTGATTGAGTTTATAAAGGTCAGGTTCCAACCCACCATCGACTTTGAGATGGTAAATTTATATAAGGGTATCAAAGATCCTCAAGAGAACATTTGTTTTTGTGAGAGGCATTGGGAAACCAAGCACATCCCTTGCACCCAATGGGTCCATCGATTTTTCCATAAAATGGACATGGTTCCTAGAAGCTGGTACATCCATGAGGAAACAAGAAGGCAAATAAGAGACTGGGGAAGTGTTAGTATACAGTTCTATGCGACATTCAATTTCACAGTGGAATCCCCAGCGCAGAAGGAGGCCCTCATGGGAATTAATGATTTCATCTTTCATTATCAGTCGAAGAACGCCACTCCAAAAGACGTCTACGCCTATCACAAGCCAATGGAAAAATTAAAGGAGCAAACCCAATTTCTAGAGACTTGGAATCTCGAGCTTCCTAAGAAGCTCAAGTGACCAATCCAAGAAAACCAAGAGTTGTAGCAAAAGATCACAATGGTTGAGGAAGCACTGAAAAAGGGCCAAACATGCATTAATGAATTTATGAGACTCATTGAGTACAATTTCACGCTCTGGACTCACATCCAGAATCCACTAGAAGTTTGTGCCATTAATGAGCAAATATGAAAACAAAAGAACATGTAACACCGTAACAAAAGGAACTGTCAACCTTACCTCTGGGTGAGAGACAAGCAATTATGAAAATGATTTCCAACAAGCTTAGAGAAGTTCCTATAGCCCGATAGGAACAACAAACTATCTCTGACATCACACTAGACATGGTTGACAAGGCTCAAACATATTACAATCAACTAGCAGTAGCACACTCGATGATGGCCACAATGCTCACACAAATGGAGCACATCAACCTTCAGTCTCCAGAGGTTACAAAAACTAATGCAAATGAGGTTTTTCATCTTACACAAAGGTTGCACGACACTTTTGACGAAATTGACAACCAATTTCAACAGTTCATCCAGGAACTCATGACATCAGTGTCGTCAATCACTTATGTGAAGCCATAAAAAACATCGTTGGCTTGAGGACAAGCCAACTAATAGCCTTGGGGACCTGTTGGCATCCAAGGTTTTGGGGAAGCTATGTGCGCACACCATAAATAAAAACTATGTGCATGCCCATGAAGATACATTGCACAACACCATGAAGGATCAACATCAACGCCAACCAAAGGAATATTGCACGTGCCAACCCAATTCTGTACTCTGTGCAAGGAATAAAAAAGAAGATCGCATGCAATGAATCTAAGCGTATCTTCAAGAATGTTTTCTAATCAAGTACTATAATGACCAAAGTGATCATGGGAAAATATATGGATGAGCTAGCAAGTTAGTTAGGATAGCCACACTCCAAGAAGATATGGGGGCTTCATGCAGACACGTAAAGCAAGTGGATCTTTTGTTCACTCAATAGAGTGGAGTAGAGCAATTGTGAGAGAGAGCCGAGTGTTGTAAAAGAGAGTTCATGACTGTAACAAAGAGTCGACTGGAACAAGAAAGAAAGAGTTCCATGTCCAATTTTGTCTAAGTCTTACATGAATCTGTAATAGAGTTATAAGTGTATATGGATGAGAAATAGAGACTAGAGTGCATGGCTCAGATCTTTGTTATGACTATTGTATGAGTTTAGAGTGCATGACACAGATCTTTGTTATGGGTTTTTGTATCTGAATGCATTGAAGCTAATGAATAAAAGATGAAGTCATTTCTCTCTGCAATCCCATGTGTGTTATGTTATGAATGTATATTTTGTTTACTTTATGATGCATAGTACTCTATTATTTATCCATGGATGAATGAATGTATTTATACACAGGAGGTTTTCTTGTGTTCATTGTCCCTTCACATCTGACACAAGACTATCGATCGATGTGATTCTCATGGAATCTTGGGTGAGACCTTCTTTAGTCCTAGACTGAAGATTGAATATGTCGATGCCATGGGGTTTTGTTGGTCCAATCTTGATGAACCCCAGGTCTTAAACCCCCAGTGAGGAGAGTGGATAAAGAGACAACAATTTCAAGTCATTGACATAGTGTTAAGGTCAAATTCCGAAAACAACCGTATTATAAACAATCTCGCTCTTCCCCAAAACCAGGGTCCATCCTCCATCACTCTCTGATATATATCATGATTGAAAAAATATACAATAACAAATCATTTAGATCAAAGTGATATCTCACACTTATGTGTCCAATTCGTATGTATCTACTTGTACAAATATGAAGAAGTAGGTCAATGCTCATTAAACCGACAAATAACTGCTCCTTTTTTTATAAATCGTGTGGATATAATTGACTACTTGGGGAGACACTTCCAAAAGTGGCACCTCTTTTATTTTGTCCACTAATTATTTTGTTAAAATTTTATTTTTGTGAATACAGTTGTTATGATTTAGCAATATTATGCGAAAGTTGAGATTCAAAAATTTTGTGAACAGTTTCAATTTAGCAATATCAATTAAAAAGTTGATGCTCAAAACCTTTTACTTATGGATATGATTTCTTAAGCAAGATACTAGACTAAAATGTTTGAAAAGATATTCACATAAGTAATCTTTTATTCTTGTAAGGAGAGTTGTCGCAATCTAAAAAGAGAAAAAATGGAGTTTGAAACTCAAGACCTTTTACCAATGGATACGAGTTCTTAACTCAAACACCAGTCGAGGTGTTTTAAGGTGCCCATGTCATTAATTTTTTATTCATGTGAACAATTTGTCACAATCCAGAAATACCACTTGGGAGTGGAACTCAAGACCTTTCACAGTTGATATGAGTCCTTAATCAAAACCCCATATCTAGGTTTTCAGTAAGTTACCCATGTCATTAATCTTTTGTTCCTATGAACAAAGTTTTCACAATCTTACCAGGCCACTTGGGGGTTAAAAATTTAGTACTTTTACCTATGGATATGAGTCCTTAACCAAAATAAAGACTAGGGAGTTCCTTAAGGTGACCATGCCATTAATCTTTTATTCACATGATTGTAGTTATTGTGATCTAGAAACACCATTTTGGGGGTTGGCACTCAAGACCTTTTACATGTGGATATGAGCCCCTAACCTAAAGCCTAAAATAAGGCATTTGACAAGGTAACCACATCTTTAATATTTTAATCACGTGAATGCAATTGTTGCCATATTGCAAGACACCTTGGAGATTGGAACTCAAGACATTTTACCTACATATATGAGTCCTTAACCAAAACACCAAATTTGGGTGTTCAAAAAGGTACCAATGTCATTAATATTTTATTCAAGTTTGAATAGAGTTGTCATGATTTTGCAATACCACACAAGGGTTGAAACTCATGACCTTTCATTATGGCTATGTGTCCTTAACCAACATGCCATACACGGGTGTTTAATAAAGTACCCACATGAATATTTTCTTCATGTGATGGGAATGGTTGTGATATAGTAAGATTGCTTGGGGGTCGAAACTCAAGACCTTTTATGCGTGGATTTGAGTCCTTGATCAAAACACGAGTATAGGAAGTTAAACAAGGTATTTATGTCATTTATATTTTATTCCCTTCATATATTTGTCGCTATCTAACAAGACTATTTAGGGGTTAGAATTGAAATCGTTTACCATGGATATGGGTCCTTAAACAAAACACCAAATTGGGGTGTTAAACAAAGTACACATGTTATTAATTTTGTATCCATGTGAATGGAGTTGTCGTGATTTTGCAATATCACTTGAGGGTTGGAACTCAATACCTTTTATAACAAATATGCATCCTTAACCAAAACACCTGACTAGGGTGTTCAACAAAGTACCCACATTATTAATTTTGTATTCATGTGAACAAAGTTGTTGCATATGAGTGTTTAACCAAAACCCCCAACCAAATTGTTTAACAAGGTAACCACTTCATTAATATTTTGTTCTTGTGAAAGGAGTTTTCACAATCTAGCAACACCACATGGGAGTTCGAACTCAAGACCTCTTACCATGGATATGAGTCTTTAACCCAAACATTGGATCAAAGTGTTCAACAAGATACCCGGTGATTAATATTTTAGACCTATAATCAAATTTGTTGTGATTTAGAAAGATTTCTTAAAAGTTGGAACTAGAGACTTTTTAAGTTGCCATAGTGAAAATTGTTACCTTAAAGAACTATTGATGTTTTGAATCCTTTTTTTCCAACAGAAAAATTGCTCATTTATATTTATAATATAATTGTGTACAGATAACATCATATATTTTCCATACATATTCCCTCCAATATTGCTAATAACTTAAAAAAAAACCCAGGAAGTGTCTCTTTAGGTTCTTTAAGTACGCAGATCGAAGTGATTCATGGGCATCCCATAACTACAA
This sequence comes from Picea engelmannii, assembly GCA_009831015.1. NCBI lineage: Eukaryota > Viridiplantae > Streptophyta > Pinopsida > Pinales > Pinaceae > Picea > Picea engelmannii. The sequence goes on from ML788662.1 coordinate 202,885, forward strand.
TAAGAAAGCTAATGTGCAATACCTCTATTCACCTATTCAAATAGGATTTCATTTCAAAAATAATAAACTATCATCTTTCTCTTTTGTTTTAGGAACCCCAAAAAGAAAATATTTTTCGCTAAAACAAATTTAAATAGAGGGTAGGGCCCTCATTTCCATATATTTTTCGCTAAAACAAATTTAAATAGAGGGTAGGGCCCTCATTTCCATCTACCTAGAGGTTGTATTCGATTTTCCCTTCGATCTTCAACAAAGCCTTCTTTGAGAGAGAATTCACCTCCTTGTTTTGTTCCATATATATATGAGAGTAAATTATCTCCCTAAAAGATTCCGTGAGCTCTCTAATCATATCCTTCCATCCCACAAGAGTGGCAATGTGTAATTTCCCTCTGCCATTCAACCAGTCCATGATAATTTTAGAGTCGCCAAAGACCTGAAGGGTTACAATGTTCAAACACATTGCTAGTATGAGGGTAACCCAAGGTCCTATCAACTCTGCCCTAGTATTTGTCCTTGGGCCACAATTGTATGTCCATTTATAAACTATGTTTTCATTTAACCTTATCATTCCCCCTGCCCCACTCTATTGCCCATTTGTCTACGCTGCTCCATCAAACGAACCAACTGTGGGAAGAAAGTGACTAGGTAACTGGACATTTCTTGGAATAGCCTTTTTCTGAGAAACTATCATTTTTGTTGAGTTTCCAAGTATTTTGTATACAACCGAAAAAGATAGAAGGGTTCCTATTTTCAAAGATTCTCTTATTTCACTCCAACCAAACAAACCAACACACTAATGAGGGGCGAGTGATGTGAGTTCTCTCCTTTATAACCCAGTTTTCATAGCAAGCAGTTATAGTATTTCCTTCCCAAACAATATTTAAATTAAGACCTCCTTTTATCATATTCCAAGCTTTTTGTATGAAACTACACTTACAAAAATATGTACCACAGATTCTGCTTCATTTGAGCACAAAAGACAAATACTAGGACCTTCCCAACCTTTTCATTACAGTGTGTCCCAAGTTAGTATTTTATTCTTTGTAGTTAACCAAGTGAAAAGTCTAATTTTTTGAGCGATATCCCACTTCCACATATGTCTCCTCCAACCCCCAATTACCTGGTGCCACAACTTTTTTGTTATCGCACAATAAACATTTTTAACCGTTAGAATACCTGATCTATCTCCCCCTATCCAAATAAGCTCATCATCAATATTCTGTAGTTGCACGCCTCCTCCAGTTAACTCCCTACAATAACCATCCCATTCTGTTGCCAGTTCACCTATGAGACCGAGCTCAGCACTAATTTTCCAGTTTTCAACAATAATACCAGGTCTGATTTTACCTTTAGCCTGGTATAGATAATTCAAGTTTTTTCCTTTCAACACTGTTAAAAGTTGTAGTGATAAAAAGAGGACTTCCCCATCCCCAAAATGCAATCCTTTCCAATCATGACCAAATGACCAGACCCAGGACTCCAACTCAGCCAATGGGTGATTACATGGAGAGACTTTAGTATATTTTTCCAGGTCTGAGAGGTGGAAGAAACTCTAGTTGTAGTCGATCTAAACTAGGAAGAGACCGACCAATGTGGAAGGTATTTATCTTTGATCACTTTATGCCATACTCCATCCTTCATCAGGAACCGCCACAGGGAATTTGCTACCAACGCTCTATTAAATTGAAAAATATTTCTTAACCCCCAACCACCCAAGTGCTTTGGTTTTGCTATAACTTCCCAATTACATAAATGAAAGTGATGTTTTCCGTTGTCGCCTGACCAAAGAAAATTAAACATTAATTTCCTGATCTTATCGAGAACTGATACTGAAATGATAGCCAGTGCCATCCAATATGTCGGTTGACATTCAAGTACTACTTTGATTAGTGTGAAGTGGCCTCCGAGAGACAACCATCTGCTGCACCAATGTCCGATCCTTTTTTCAAACTTTTCTAGAAGCCATCTCCAGTCAACAAACTTGTATGAATCAACTTTTAGGAAGTATCAAAGATATCTGAATCCTTTTGAGAGATCATCAAAATTGTAAGGGAAAATTTCTTTTAACTTTTCTAAAGACTCCCCTTGTATTCCAGCATATAGAAAGGACGACTTTGTCCAGTTTATATGCAAACCCAAAGTACTACAAAAGATAATTAGAATCTTTTTTATCTCCTTCCACTCCTGTACCGATGCTTTTGTCATAATAAGAACATCATCCACAAAAAACAAGTGGAGTATCTTTACTATTCTGGATACCTTCACCCCCGACAACTTTCCTTCATCCTGTCCTTTCTTTAACACCAAACTGAGTCCTTCCATGACTAAAATAAACAACAACAGTGATAACGGACAACCTTGTCTCAAGCCTCTACCACTCTGAAAAATAGGTGAAGTCTCCCCATTTATAAGGACTGCAAAGTTTGTGCTGGTCACACAACTCAAAATTCAGTTTGTAGTTTGAAGACGAAAACCCATTTGTATTAGATTTAATCTTAAAAAATCCCAATTGATGCAATCATATGCTTTTTTTAGATCCATCTTCAAGATCAAAGCTTTTAACTTTTTCACCTTTATACTGTGCAAGCATTCCTGTGTTGTACCAATGGCATCCAATATTTGTCTGCCCTTTAAAAAACCCAATTGTTCTCACGAAAACGATCAAGAAAGGATATGTTTTATCCTATTGGAAATTATATTTGTTATCAACTTATAACACAGATTACAGAGAGCAATAGGTATGTAGTCACCTAAATTTGTAGGGTTATTTACTTTTGGAATACGAGCAAAAAATGTCGAGTTTAAAGATTTGATCACTTCGCCTCGAATCCTAGAATCCTCAACCACTTCTAGCAAATCATCCCCAACTAAGTCAAAGAAGTGAGAAAAGAACTTGACGATCCATCCATCGGGCCCCAGACTATTGTCTTTTGCAAATAACTTGAGAACCTCCCAAAGTTCCTACTTTGTACAAGGTCTATCAAGAGTTTTAGGATCCTCCTTAGTGACTAAACAAGAGTAATGTTTAGTTGTATAAACTTGATCAATGATGTTTGAAAGTTATGATTCCTCATAACAACGTTTGAAATACCTAGCAGCCTATGTTTTGAGTGCACATTGTACAAAATGTACTTGCCCGATCTCATCCTTGATCTCCAAAATATGTTTTTTGTTCCTTCTGGAGCTTGCAAAATGGTGAAATAATTTTTTATTTTGATCACCACTTTTTATCCAGACGGCTCTGCTTCGTTGTCTCTATAATTCTTCTTTAGATAGAAGAATTTTATCTTGCTCGACCTCCATAAGCTTTAAGTGACATTCCCTTTCTCGACACCATACCTCCTATGCTGCCTCCTGTAATAATTCCTGTAGTTCTCCCTTCATTTGTTCTAATCTTCTAAGCTGTTTCTTTTTTTGTTTTTTTTCCTATAATTTGATGCACTATTTTAAAATCTTCAATTTCCATACTAATCTATGCTGAACCCCCGGTTCTACAACAAATTTTGGATCGTTCTAGACTTCCTTTACTATGTTTTGAATCCTTTCCTTGAGTGAATATCTATATGTTAATGTCATAACATATCCCTTGCTCTTGTATGAGAAAGATCTATGATATTAGTGTTGTGTATTAACATCATTAATAATATCAATGTCATGTTTTATAGGCATCTTTGACTTTGACTTTGGTTGTTATTTATGCGATATTTGTAACATATACAACATATTTGTATGATGAAATTTCAATGGAATTTAGCCCACATTAATACTTACTCTTCTTTACTTTTCTAAACCAATGTAAATCCATGTCAACCCCAAACCTATCAAACGTCGAAAGGGATCAAATACTTTGAGTTGTAAATTTTTATCATTTAAAATGGATCTAGGCTACTTGTAGCCTCACTCAACTCATAACTCAAAACTTATATGGATATGTGAAAAGATAGTTTTGATTATTGTCAAGATATATTTATTTACATTGTAACATTATTTTGATGTAAATACCGTAGCTATAGTATTTCTTTTTATGTCTAAATATGGTATCTCTCCTTTTATTTATCTATATAGCAATTTTATATTAGGTGTATATATAAAATGTCTTCTTTTCTCTATTTTTATTCCTCTATATAGAAATTTTTATATTAGGTGTACATATTAAATGTCTCTTTTTCTATGTTTTTATTTCTCTATATAACAATTTTTATATTAGGTGTATATATAAAATCTCTCTCTTTCACACACACACACACACACACACACATATTTCTATATATATTTGGCTAACATATAGTATTACTATTATTGTTTGTTATTCATATTATATTTTTTTGAAGCGGATGTATGATGATGTAAGTATTACCCACGCATGTATGTGACGACATCTGTATCGTATTGGGTTATAGATCTAACACATTTTAACACAAATAATGGATTGAAGGTATTATATAAAAATGGTTAAGGTAATAATAGCACTAATATCTTGTGTTCTTATATTAGAGTGTTTAAAGGCATTGTTTGCTTTAGAATTTCAAGGGCCCTAACAATTATGCATGCTACCCATTTCTTCAATTTAATTTTATGATGTTTATAAAATCTAATCATTTTGGATATATATAGACTGAAGAACCAATGCAATTGTCGGAAGTAATAAGCCTTCTAAAGACATGAAAATAGAGGGTAGGTTAGGAAATGTTATGGAATGAGTACCTAATCAATGAAATGTTTATCCATATTAAAAGGAATTATTATAAGATCACAAGTTATGAGACTAAATAAGCAATCGTATTTGTCCTTCATAGAGTACATGTACGCAAATGTTGTTCATTTCTTCATCTCTTCCAAAAACCCCAAAAAATCATTTCAAGTTGGATCTGAAATTGTTTATGAACAAGAGTTGCATGGCAACCTAGTCCCTTCCAACAATGAACTAAGCAACTATGCAACATTCTTAGAAATTAAGCGATACAATTTAATTAAATGACTTCATCACATAACATGCATGCCTTCTATCTTGAGATATGCAGAGTTCAATTGAAAAAAAAGAGGACTCACATTTTCTACAATAAGACTTAAAAAAATGATCCAATAGCATTATAGATAAATAAAATTTGTTATTTCTAATATCTCAACAGTCTAAAACAATGACAGGTATAAAAGTGGATTTAAACAAAGGTTGAAGCAGAAAGACAATGCAATATTAGTTATAAATATTACATTAGGGACAAGTATAAAAATAAACCTTAAAAACATATGTGTCAAAATAAGACGTTTAAGATATTATTGTACTCAGAAAATGTTTATAAATTTACCAAAATGACATATGGAATAAGTGTACATACAACCATGTTAGCTAAAATCAATTGCAGTAAAAGTAATAAGAAATATTTGGCAATTAAATAAATGAAACATTAAATCTGGAACTGATTAGGGCCATGATAGTTGCAATTTCAATTCACTACTAATCATTTTATAGTTGTGAGTAAAGTACATAAACTAGTGAATATCATTAAGTGAAAAATAACAAGATTATAAGACTAAGATCATATGCGATTGAAAATAACATGGTTCAAAATAAGACTAAGATCTGAGATGTCCAAAATACAACACGATTGAAATAGTATTAGTTTTGTGCTAAGAAAAATGCACATTTAAAGTACATTAGAACATAATAAGATTAAAATTTTAAGTACATGCTTCCTATGAGTCATATGTAATGTGGGATTTACAGATTCGTCATCACTATTACTTTCAAGTGGCCAAAAACATTACCCAATATTTGAAAATGTTGCAAAGGAATATTGTCAACTATATTGCTAGCCTCCATAGATGACCCTCAATCATGTGAAGCCATGAACAAAACATAAAACTTCATCAATTCCCTGGACTTGGTTGAGGTTGTTGATTTTTTCTTTATAGGGGAGTATAAGAGAACCTGAAAAAAGAAAGAGAAATAAGTCAAAATAGAATAATTTTCCATATGATTGATCAATAGATAAAATCAATAATTTAAGTTTTTTTAGTGTAAGAAAATTTCCGTTATTTACCTCTTTATTCATCCTATTTGCAATACTATATTATCTTCATTTAGTGTAAATTTGTTGTGAACTTGGAGGTCACGTAGCATATAAACAATGTCTGGTTTTTTCTGAAGATATATTTCATATGGCATTTATATCAGATCAGGAAGTAGTGTTTGCAATATAGGTTCTCTAATGATGCATTGCAAAACACTATTGGTAATACTTCTAATAATAGCGTTTATGCAGTGTCTATAAAGAAAAGGACATTTTTGGTTGCATTTCATGCAATCAATTGTTGTATCTTCTATCGATGCAGAAGCACTGGCTGGAAAATTACAAATGGCACATACATGTTCAAAAGGAGTTGAATACGCATTTGTTATTTTCAGTGTACCTTCAACCTGTTTATACAATATTGTAGTTAACAATAAAACAACATAATACATATGTTTTTTAAATAATCATATGTATGAAGTTTTTAAATGCATGTATACATCTATATACTTACAACATTTGTTGAACTAGTTATTTTCTTCAAAGATTGTGTTGCTTATGTTCTGAGCACTATTATAAATGTTGATTGCGTTGTGCGGAATATATTTTCTTTTACATCTTTTCTCTTTGTAATGTTCTTGAACAACAACACATGAAATTCTCTGTTTTGTAGCTGTTGTTCCATTGATGTAAAAAAAAGTGCATATGTTTCGAACAATTGACGCTGTCACATGAAACATCATGATAATTATGTAATCTTATTGAGGATATATAAATTTAAAAGTAAAAGAACTAAATATGAAAGTTGTACCGTTGCTTTGTCATTTTCTGAGTTGCCATATTTTATATGTAAAATGTACTACATCCCCACCTTTTTTGCAACTATCACAACAACTCCAATTGCCCCAATTGGGTAAGGAGTTGTATTTTTTGTAAATTGTTTAATTGTTGTGTTTGGTATGAAGTTGTGCTCTTTGCAAACAACAATAATTGTTTCTACAACACTGAATTCATCTAGTGATATAATACAATCATAGTTAGTTTTTGGCAAAATTTTAAAATGGGCAATGGATAGTCCATTGCCAGGTAAGATCTTTTGTTCATGTTTTCGAATAAGATGTGTAGGAACAATCAATGTAACTGTCATCATGCCTTTATCATTTGTCATGTCACACACAAAATTCTACATGACTTATTTGTTTTGTCCAGATATGTGTTATATATGGCCATTATGTCTCCAACAAAAACCTATCTAGTTCTACAATTGTTCAAGTCTTCAATGGATACTATAGTAGAAGCAATATATCTAGGCCTACATACAAGGAATGCATAAAATAAGTAATGAAAGTTATAGTTTATATACCTTTGTTTCATAACTACACAATTTAAATGCATCGTATTAGCTACATTTTTTATATACATACTTTTTAAGTTGTTGTTGTGCTATGTTGGTTTCTTTGGTTGTGCTTTCTGTATTTACCTATGAATTTGTTGTTCTTGTGTTGTTTGCGATGCTTCAGTGCCAATACTTCCTTCACTTGTCCAGCTTCTCCTAGTTTAAATATTTGAACATTTAGCATGTAAAAGGAAAGTATAGATAATATATATTTTTATTATTTTTCATATCAATATACACCTTGCATATTTACATTTTTTTTGTATGGAGGTATGTAGATAAAATATGCAATACATATGAGCATATAGTATATTATACACTACATGAATGTTGATTGCAGATGCATGATAAAATTGCTTCATGATATGCTAGGCAAGTTTGAAAATGAAAAATAATGATGCAAGTCTAAAGACTATGACAATAACAAATGTTTATTGAAAATATTTCTATATTTGATATTTTTCAGAACATCAAACAAACAATTATTGTGAATTGGATACGAGATTTCCCAAGGATATAAAAGAAACTAAGGACTTTTCATAGGAAAAGGGCGTAGATATTATTCTTTGGTATAATATCAAAGATTGAACAATACACATGATATTAGATATATACATAGATGCAGATACATAATGTAAGTTCATCGTGGCAAAATATAAAATATTGAAACTATTGTAGGGAATAAGTTTATATTACCAATTACTATTGAATAGTATAAATGTTCACCAAAGTGACTATATAGAGAATTCAATCAACGTGCATTTACATTCTTGTGTCCAATATCATTATATCTAATGTAGGTTGTGGTTGTTAATTGTAATTGCAAAGGCAATGCTAATCAACTTCTTAATACAAGAGAATGAATAGTATTTTGCAAGATTAAAAAGATTGTTTTTACAATGGGAAGGGATATGTTACATCAAAATGAGAATAGTGAAATTTAATAATAAACTATTATTGTATAAATATGAAAGCAAAGGAAGATTAGAGGATAATTTATTAATATAAAAGTTATTTAATCATTAAACTAAAATTTTATTAAGGGAAAATTGATCAAATGACTATGTTTTTGATAATTTAAGCTAGTCTTGCTCCCCCTCATTATGACGGGGGTTATTACTAGATAACACAAGATAAATAAGATGGAAGAAAAGAGGTTTTTTAATTTATTTTCAAATTCTTGTCACATAAAGAGCATGAGCAAGCAAGGAAGAACTGAGTTGATTTATTGATGCTTTTGAAGGGAAATCAATAGAAGAGAAAGAACAACACAAATTTCTTTGAATTTTTGCTTTTTTGCATCAGGAAAGTTATAGCGGTTAAGTTGACATAGTACATAGAAGCATTGATGAATAGAGTATAATAGCAAACATCAATAAACATAGTATAATAGACATATAATATAGAAAACATAATACAAGAACACGATCATATCTTTGGGACATTGATACTTATTACGCAATAAGTGTGGCTAAATATTGTCTATATCCATATTTTCTAAATGTTAAAAAGGTTTGATAAATGTGTTCTATTTATGGAAATCTTTAGCCATGGATCTATTTTCAATGCCTATCGAGATAATTTTTAAATTAGTATTTTAAATATATATGTACTAGCATAAAGTGACTAAGATAAATGCTATTCAAGATCGATAGCAAGGAATGACCCAGTAAGGACTTCAACAGACTTCCAAATTGCCAAATTTGAAAGTCATTGCATTTGCACTTGATCCAAATATGCAACTATTGTCAATGTTGTGTAGAGTGATCTTGATCTAAAAAGCTATAAATTCCTAGTTCCCTTTTTCAAAAGATGTTTAAATGGCTCAAAAGAACAATACAATTGAAAAAGTTATGAACATGAAAACATGCTAAAACTAGTATATATATTAGTTGTTGAATTCTCTTAGTCATAAGAAAAGAATTCTCAATGTTATGTATCCATGGAAGCGTTGTCATTGGAGGTTCAGTTTCAAACATGCAAATCTTGTTTGCATTGCGAAGCCATTGTTGATTCACAATCAATGCCATCATTTATTTTTTCCCATTTGCACTAATTTGTAGAATGGTTGTGACAACATTCCTTATAATAAATTAAGGCAATAATAATTGTATTGGTAGTAATATACAAACAATTGTAGCAATTTCAATTTTCAATATTCCTTGGTTATCTAATTGATATAACTGAATTATAAATAAAGTCAAGAATGAAAATTCCAAGAATCAGGTTAAGGATATAATTGCAATTGATTTAGGGTACAAGAAATTATTTGCCGCAATGCAAACAAGGAAAGCAGAATTCATTCTCTAGTCTTGTCATATGAATGAGGATATTAAGTAGAACCTACGTTAAGTAGTTCAAGATTTTCATTTTCCTTTTCATTTTACATTGAAAATTCATTATCTACTATAGTTAGCATAGAGCATATTTGAATTCCATGCATTCACATTCGTATAGTAGTGACATATATATGTATACCATTTTCTATAAATAAGACATTTCCTTTACTATTGTTGTGATCATACCTTCTAAAACGTTGTTGGCTTTGCTGAGTTTCTTCTTCTGTTTCACCTATGTTGCTTTCTTATTCAACTAACCTGTACACGATAATTATAATTTTTGTTAGCAATGGATAAAATGAACTGTAGAACAAAAGAAACTACTATGCAAAAACAATGTGCAACGTATACTATCAATAAAGAATAAATAAGATGTAAAGCAACAAAATATAAGTAAAGTTAGAAATAAGTACCTTTCCATTTCTTGTGCCATGTTTTTTTTTGTTTGTGTGCTTTTTATAATGTCGATAGTTGTTTTAATATATTCTGCAATGAATAAAGTAGTTAGCTATGCAAATAAATTCTAGTAAAATGCAATAGAAACTCTTTTTTTTTGGAGACAATAACTTGTAGAGTATACCAACCTGTTGACATGCGAGACATAATTTGTTGATTTAGTACAAAAAGAAACCAAAAA
>ML788662.1:220370-236292 GCA_009831015.1 Picea engelmannii
AAAAATGTGTTGATTCAAATCAAACTCGATGTTGTTTCCAACACCTATTTAGAAATACATTAATTGGCTCTATGTTTCCACATATATCAACTTTTGGAAAAATATGAAAGATTTATTTTATAAAAAAATTACTTATATATATAACAATCACACAAAATATATTAAGATGTTAAATGTTTTCACATATATAAAGTTTTTTAAAGATTTGAAAAATCATTTTTAATAATAAAAAAATTCCACCCTAATTTAAATTTTATATCCTTTCATGTCTCAATTAAACAACAAATTATGATAGGTTTTAATATCTTTGCATGACTCAAGTAAACAACAAATTATGATACATCTATGGCTAAGAATCTATACAATGCAAGAACAGATATAGAATTTTCCAGAAAGCCCAGATTAAAATTTCACCCTAGCAACAATAATTTGGTATTCACCACAACGATTAAACTTTCTTGTTCTGTCTAACAAAGATAGATCCTATTTTCTCATAGTGATTAGATACTCACCAAGGATTTATTCTAGCCATTTAGAAATGTTTTGGTAAATATGGTACTTATAGTGTAGACCAACAAAGCTCCTACAACACCTTGCAATAAGCAAACTCTACAACTCTAAACCAAATTGTTGCTGACCAGTCATGCCCCAAATCTGCAAAAGGTTTTCAAAGAAAAAAATGTTTACTAACAACATTTCAAAATCAATGACCATAAAATGTAAGATAATTTTTTGAATTTTTAATATAAATCACCCTAATTTTCAACATCTACAAAATCACAAAATGAAATGCAGAGAAACTTATCAATGTATCACAAGTTTGACATTATCCAAGAGGAACAACATGTGAGAGACTCTCATAGAAAAAGGAACTAGAAAATTTGGAAACAATATGGAAACTAGAAAATAAGTTTTTTTATAATTTAAACTATAAGTTATATTTATTATTTAGTTAGGATTTTAGGATTGTATTTAATAGAAAGTATAACAATTTTTTCCATAACCATTAAAATTACAATTAATTGACTACCAAGATATATTCCAATGTTGCCTGGAAATAAATAACCCATTATGTTTTGATATTTTTAGATGCATTATGTCAAAAGTATTAATGTTTGTAAACTCTACTTACAATCTATTTGCTCCATGTGAGTAGTTTCTTGTGTTGTAAACTGTATCCCTTTGTTATTTTATCTTCGGAGTTGTCTAACTACTTTAAGTTTTGACATTTTCACCATAAAATTTAAAACTTATAACAAGAAAAAATATATAAAAATGTGTTGATTCAAATCAAACTCGATGTTGTTTCCAACACCTATTTAGAAATACATTAATTGGCTCTATGTTTCCACATATATCAACTTTTGGAAAAATATGAAAGATTTATTTTATAAAAAAATTACTTATATATATAACAATCACACAAAATATATTAAGATGTTAAATGTTTTCACATATATAAAGTTTTTTAAAGATTTGAAAAATCATTTTTAATAATAAAAAAATTCCACCCTAATTTAAATTTTATATCCTTTCATGTCTCAATTAAACAACAAATTATGATAGGTTTTAATATCTTTGCATGACTCAAGTAAACAACAAATTATGATACATTTGCAGATAAATTTTGACATCTATGGCTAAGAATCTATACAATGCAAGAACATATATAGAATTTTCCAGAAAGCCCAGATTAAAATTTCACCCTAGCAACAATAATTTGGTATTCACCACAACGATTAAACTTTCTTGTTCTGTCTAACAAAGATAGAGCCTATTTTCTCATAGTGATTAGATACTCACCAAGGATTTATTCTAGCCATTTAGAAATGTTTTGGTAAATATGGTACTTATAGTGTAGACCAACAAAGCTCCTACAACACCTTGCAATAAACAAACTCTACAACTCTAAACCAAATTGTTGCTGACCAGTCATGCCCCAAATCTGCAAAAGGTTTTCAGAGAAAAAAATGTTTACTAACAACATTTCAAAATCGATGACCATAAAATGTAAGATAATTTTTTGAATTTTTAATATAAATCACCCTAATTTTCAACATCTACAAAATCACAAAATGAAATGCAGAGAAACTTATCAATGTATCACAAGTTTGACATCATCCAAGAGGAACAACATGTGAGAGACTCTCATAGAAAAATGAACTAGAAATTTTGGAAACAATATGGAAACTAGAAAATAAGTTTTTTTATAATTTAAACTATAAGTTATATTTATTATTTAGTTAGGATTTTAGGATTGTATTTAATAGAAAGTATAACAATTTTTTTCATAACCATTAAAATTACAATTAATTGACTACCAAGATATATTCCAATGTTGCCTGGAAATAAAGAACCCATTATGTTTTGATATTTTTAGATGCATTATGTCAAAAGTATTAATGTTTGTAAACTCTACTTACAATCTATTTTCTCCATGTGAGTAGTTTCTTGTGTTGTAAACTGTATCCCTTTGTTATTTTATCTTCGGAGTTGTCTAACTACTTTAAGTTTTGACTTTTTCACCATAAAATTTAAAACTTATAACAAGAAAAAATATATAAAATAAAATCATAATCCTGACATATAACACTCATACTTTTACCTTTACTTGCTATGCAAAGATGTAATGACAAAACAAAGTCTAGAAATTGATGATTGCGAGCTTATATAATGGTTCAAAATGTTTATGGCACAATAATTTGAATCCCAATAGACGCTGGACATTGTCAAAGGCATGTAAACTTCAAACTAATCCCAACAGACTGTCTCATGTATGCATTCAAATATAATTTTATATGGAAGATGTAGAATTTTATAAATAATATGCTTTGGGTGTTTCAAATTCAAATCCCTAGACAGATTGATTGATTGGTGTGTGTCAAAAGTAAAAGGCATGGATTGATCATCTGGATGGATTGAAAATGCCAAACCTGCACGAGTTGTCCCACTATCTTGCAAGTTTCTGTATTTCAATTCTTCATGAAACACAAAGATTCATTGGTGTAATTATTTGAGATGTGGGGATTTTGAGATTTTATTTTTTAAAAGAAATAAACCTTGAGACATTTAAAAAAAAAAGCTTTTGGTTGAATTGGTAGATGTAACGTGGATGGAAGAAGAAGCAACTTATGAATTAATAAATCCCACTGATTTGTTTTCTGTGTTTATAGATTGGTGTGAGCTTCTAATTCCAGCTTTGCACGTTATTTTTATTGGGCCGTCTATTAAACATGATTTGGGATCATGAACCAATATTAAAGTGCCCTTCGTTTAAGAAAGGCATGAACCAATATTGAATGTGAATAAGAAAATAACAACTCTGAAAGACATTTAAAATAAACTGTATTGAATGTGAATAAGATAATAACAACATTGAAGAGACATTGAAATAAGAATGTGAAGAGACATTGAAATAAGAATGTGAAGAGACATTTTAAGTAAATTCACTGAAGCGTGAAGCCTGAGGAATAAAACAAACCATACTTAAACCAAATTCAAAAACTTATGCCATTGGATTGAGTTCAAATGGGATAGCATTGAGAGAATGTAATATACCGGATATAAAAAGTATGCAGAACAAAAATAAAATGCTAGAAATGGCAGAATAACAACAATATGACCAAAATAATCACCACAATAACATGAAATGATATAAGAATACCAACATAAATAACACTTTGATTTTGAGAGCAATGTTCACGGGCCTCTTCGAGGGGGCAACGTTCAGTCGAGCAGAGCTCTATTACAATAATCTCCAAGCTAGGGTTCTCATACCATCGACTCCTATTTATACTGAATATGTCTATCAAAAGAAGCATCTAGAGGAAGATCCTTCTAGAAGCGGAAGCTTCTATTAGGTCTTCTTACATTCGACTTATTCTATTTTATTGCAAGGCCTTATTAATACCGACCTTTATTACATCCGAATATATTGTTCTACCTATGTGCGGGTTAGGACCCTAACATGTCATCCCCCTTAAAAACAACCTTGTCCTCAAGGCTTGAGATGTGGAAATTGCTGCAGAATGGTAGCTGGTTCCCAAGTGGCATTTGTTGGAGTTGTATCTTTCCACCGGATTAACACTTCCTTGATGGTTCTCTGATGTAGGTGACGCTCACGCTGGTCCAAAACTGCTTGTGGCTATAGCCAAATGGATCCTTCTTCGACTAACTCGGGAAGGTTGGTTTGAATTTGGCACTTAGTTCCGATCACTTCTTTAAGTAGGAAACATGAAAAACAGGATGTAGCTTCAAATGACTGGGCAAAGCTAACTGATAGGCCACCTGTCCCACACGCTTGAGAACTATATAAGGACCATAAAATTTGGGTGCTAGCTTTTGACAATGCTCAACCTTGAGGGAATTCTGCTTGTAAGGTTGCAGGAGAAGAAACACCTAATCCCCTTCTTCAAATTGACGTTCAGAGCGACCTTGATCTTCTTGTTTCTTCATGCGATTTTGTGCCATGACCAAATTCTCTTTGAGGGTACGGAGAATAGCTTCTCGAACTGTAAGTGTTTGGTCAACTGCCTGGACCTTCGAGACACCAGGTAAGTATGAGAGAACTGAAGGTGGCTTCTTTCCATATACCACTTCAAAAGGAGTCATGCGTGTAGCTGTATGGTATGAAGTGTTGTACCACCATTCAACTAGGGGTAACCATTGAGCCCACTGATTTTTCTTTTCCGAGGAAAAACACCTCAAATATGTTTCCAAACACTTGTTGACAACTTCTATTTGACCATCAGTCTGGGGACGATAAGCTGTACTGAGATGCAATTGGGTGCCTTGTAGCTTGAACAGTTCTTGCCAAAAATTGCTTGTGAAAGTGGGGTCTCGATCAGAAACAATAGAGTGTGGCATGCCATGGAGCTTGACGACTCGATCCATGAAAATTTGAGCCACCATGGATGCTATAAATGGGTGTTGAAGAGCGCATAAATGAGCATACTTGGAAAGGCAATCAACAATCACCATGATGAGTGATTTATTTCCCGATTTGGGTAAGCCTGTAATAAAATCCATAGATATGTCCTTCCAAATAGCAGGTGGAATCAGGAGTGGTTGTAGTGTGCTCGGAGATTTGACTATTTCTCCCTTGTTGCATTGACACACATCACATTTAGTGACAAAATTACGAATGTCCTGTTTCATACCATCCCAGAAAAAAGAACATTTGACCCTGTCATAGGTTTTGGTGAACCTGGAGTTCCTTGCTGTCAGTGTAGCATGAAGCTCAGAAAGTACTGTGGATTTAAGCTTTGATTGTTTACTTAAATACAAACGGCCTTTGTATCGAAGCTCATGATGGAGCCAAGAGTACCTTGGGGGAGCTGGAGCACTGGATTGCAATTGTTGGATCAACGACGAACTTTTGGAATCTTGTAGCCATTCCTGGCGAACAGCTTGGAGCCAATCTGGTACAATGAAGGAAAGAGAAAAAATGGATCCTTCATCTTTATATTTTCGGGAAAGTGCATCCGCAACCACATTTTCTTTGCCTTTCTTGTAAATGATCTCATAATCATAGCCAAATAGCTTAGTTACCCATTTTTGTTGCTCCGTGGAGGAAATGAGTTGTTCCAAAAAATACTTGGGGCTTTGATGGTCTGTCTTAATTTGGAAGTGTTGGCCCAATAGATAAGGGCACCACAAATCAACGACATGCAGAATAGCCAACATTTCCTTTTCATAGATAGATTTGCCCAGATTTGTTTAAGATAGTTGCTTGCTGGTAAAGGCCAAAGGCCGACCCTCTTGCATAAGGACATCACCAATTCCTTTCCCTGAAGCATCACATTCCAAGACAAAGGTCTTTGTGAAATCAGGAAGGGCCAGGACTGGAGTGGTGCACATGGCCATCTTCAAGGTTTGAAAAGATTGAGCAGCAGCTGGAGTCCAAGTGAAAGAGTTCTTTTTTAGGAGAGCAGTGAGAGGTGTTGCAATCTTTCTGTAATTCTTAACAAACTTGCAATAATAACATGTTAAGCTCAGAAATCCACGCAAGCTTTGAGAGTCTTTCGGTGAGGCCAGTCTTGCATAGCTTCAATATTTTTAGGATCCACCCTGATGTTGTCCTTGCCAACCAGATGACCCAAGTACTCTACTTCTGAGGCGCCAAAAGCACATTTAGACTGTTTCAGGAAAAGTTGGTGCTGAGAGAGTAGATGGAGAACTCGATCCACATAAGCAATATGTTCTATCCAGGTCTTGCTATAGATGAGGATATCATCAAAGAAAACTAAGACAAAATGACGGAGAAAAGGAAGGAAGACATGATTCATGAGGCTTTGGAAGGTGGAGGGGGCATTACATAAGCCAAAAGGCATGGCCAAAAACTCATAGTGGCCCTCATGAGTTCTAAAGGCAGTCTTGGGAATGTATGGCTCTTTCATACGTATCTGGTGGTAGCCCAAACGAATATCAAGTTTAGTAAAGAATTGGGCGCCACTCAGTTCATCCAGGAGGTCATCAATGACAGGAATGGGAAATTTGTCTTTAAGGTAATTTTGTTGAGGGCATAGAAGTCAGGACACATTCGCCAAGAACCTTATTTTTTCAGGACCATGACCACAAGAGAAGAGTAGGGGCTCGTACTAGGGCGGATAATGCCTGCATTAAGGAGTTCCTGGACCATTTTCTCAATTTCATTTTTTTGGGGAAGGGGGTGACGATACAGACGGATATTGGGAGGAAGGCTTCAGGGTATAAGGGGAATGGAATGATCATGAACACCACGTGAAGGAGGGAGTCCCTGGGGAGTGGAAAATACCACTTGATGTTTAGAAAGGATGGCTTGGAGGTCTTGCGACACCGAGGGTGTTTCTGTTGCTTGGATGGCATGGAGTTGAGAAATAACACCAGAATGACCCTTTTTGAGCAGCTTTCCATGCGATGGGAACTAATGATCCCAGGTGAACCCACGGTGATGCCTTGGAACTTATATTTGTGGCCCTCTTGGTCAAATTGCATGGTTAATTCCTTAAAATCCATGAAAATGGGACCCAAAGTCCTTAGCTAGTCTGCACCCAACACAATGTCATACCCACCCATGTCTATAGAAAACACATGAGATTTCAGGTGGTAGTCACCAATTTGGAGACACACATTTTCACAACGCCCTCCACATTTCATGGAGCCACCATTGGCAATCATGATTTGGAAATTATTGACAACATGGATGTAGCAATGAGTTTCTTGGGCAATGCGGTGATGAATAAAATTATGGGTGCTTCCACTATCAACTAGAATGATGACCTTCTGATGCTTGATGTAACCGATTAGCTTGAGGGTTTGCGGAGTGGAGAAGCCAATGAGAGAATTGAGGGAAATGACTGGTTCTAATTCAGGAGGGTCTGAGGGAGGGGTTATGTCGGGGGTTTCAGGTGACTTAGACACAAGGGGAGTTTCAATATCCTCTTCCAAAATATCCTCGGAGATGACCATAAAAAACTTTTGTTCCTTACACTTGTGGCACGGGAAATATTTGTCATCACAATTATAACAAAGGCCTTTGAGTTGACATTCAACCATTTCAACCCTGGTCAATTTTTGGATCTTTAGTGAAGCACAAGGAGTAGTGGAATTTACTGGTTTAGGTCGAGGGATAAAGGAGGGTTTCTGATTTTGAGAATATACAACTTGTTGTGCTTCTTTATCTCTTTTAGTAGCCTCCACCCAACTCTGAGGCCAAGCCATGAGGACATGGGCCCGAATCTCATCCTTGAGGCCACTGATAAAACATTCTCAGAAAAAGGCATCAGACATGCCCTCTGTCCGAAAAGCCAATTGCTCAAAGGAAACTATAAAGTCTTCCACTGTTTTGGATTGTTTCAACTTTGTCAAATGGCCCAAATGGTTGGTGTCAGTGTCAAAGCGTTCATAAAGCTCTGCCACAAAGTGTGTCCAAGCAATATACCCTTGATGAGAAGTTTTTCTCCATTGCCACCATTGCCAATGTTCTTGATCTAGATGGAGAACACCATACCGGAGCTTGGACAAGTCATCTGTAATGCCATATAAAGAGAAATAATGTTCCATTTGGGTTACCCAATCAGTGGGGTCCGAGCCATCAAATTTGGTCACATCCACCCGCGGAAGGTGTAGGCCACGTTGAAAATGATGGTTATGAAAGTTATGGGAATGAGAGGAATGGTCACCTTTAGTATGTGGAGGTGAGGAAGAGGAAGGGTTATCTGTAGGCATATGCAGTTTGGTGCAGAGTGCCGAAAAGATAGATTCAAGTTGGGTGGTGAGGTCTTGTTTGATTTTCTCCATTGAGGACTACATGATTGTATTGATGGTGACAACATTGGCATTGAGTTGTTTCACTTCTTGTTGGGTCTTGATGAGACCAGATTGCAAGGTGTTGAAGTGAGCTTCCAAGTCTTGGCTATGGGTATGGGCCATGAGGATGGGGGAACTAAAAAAGGGCGGGCGAGGTCAAATTTTTTGCCGAAAAATGATATGGATGAATGTGATAAGGGCGAAGAGATGAATCCAATGGAATAGGTCTCAAATAATGGTGAAAAAATTTCCAATCTTTTTTTTTTTACACCTGCAAAGTTATACTCCGGTCTGAAGAATACTGCATAGAGGAAATTCCCGAATGCTTAACCAAAAAGAAATGTGTATTTACTTGGCAACCCGAACACAGTTGTGTGACAATAGATCTTGTCTGTTTTAATTTGTTTATGTTTTTGTCCCCAAGGGTTAGGTATTCAAGGGTTCTACAGACAAGGGTTTTCCCTGTGCTATAGCTCTATGATATACGTGCGGGGTCCAACAGTAGTACTCTGACCAATATCTCAGGGCACTAACTAAGGAGGATGGACTCTACCCTTAGCCATACTACCCAACTACCCAGGTACTAGAGAGTATCTTCCCGAGTGTTGTTCTCGGTGGCACTATAGTAGTCAGGCGGTCGATCAGTTTATCTAAAGAGGGCTTCAGGAAATCTAGGCTGATCCATACACAGGTGTTCTCTCATGCGCTACCACTCGAAGGGGTACCAACAGGGGTTACAAGGGTGGCCAATTGATGTGCGCTTAAGAACCACTTGTATTTCCTGCGTGTATGAATCCCTCAACCACATGTTTATGCGCGTAATGACAGATCTCTGTGGCTTAAAGATGTCGGAATACGTCTCTACCCTGAAAAAAAATTACACACAATTTCTGCCAAGGAAAGTGATCTGATACCACTTGTAATATACCATATATAAAAAGTATGCAGAACAAAAATAAAATGCTAGAAATGGCAGAATAACAACAATATAACCAGAATAATCACCACAATAACACTGAAATTATATAAGAATAACAACATAAATAACACTTTGATTTTGCGAGCAATGTTCACAGGCCTCTTCGAGGGGGCAACCTCCAATTGAGCAGAGCTCTATTACAATAATATCCAAGCTAGGGTTCTCATACCCTCGACTCCTATTTATACTAAATATGTCTATCAAAAGAAGCATCTAGAGGAAGATCCTTCTATATGCTTCTATTAGGTCTTCTTACATTCAACTTATTCTATTTTATTGCAAGGCCTTATTAATATTGACCTTTATTACATCTGAATATATTGTTCTACCTATGTGCGGGTTAGGACCCTAACAGAGAACAAGTAAGGTGTAATGCATTTGAGAGTATGAGAGACAAAGCATGAAAAGTACAACAAATCATATTCAAACCAAATTAAAAAATGTATTTAAAGTTTTTTGGAAGTAAATTGTGTATGAATTTAAAAAACGTTCCATGTTTGAGTGGACTCGTCATCACTCATTATTATTATGGGGAACTACTCATATCACTTTATTTCTAGAAAATTCAAACACATTATGATTAATTGTGAAAACTTACACATTCACAAATTCAGAAAATTAAACCATTAAATTGAATTCAAGAAAAATAACATTAAAAAATCATATAAGGTGTAATGCATTTGACAATATGGTGGTCATGTGTTGATCCACTACCTCGTTAGTATATTGAATCTAGAGGATACACCCGGTATATTAAATATCAACTTTGACCAAGATATCACATGCAGTTAAAAATTTAAAAATGTACAACATAAATGTAGACAAATGGAAAATGTATTAAATATTGGATTGATATATGGTTTGTAATCAAATTTAGGTTTTGATATTCAATGTGAAGTTGAAAATTTAGAAAACACATGGAAAATTGATTTATATGAGTTTATGTTGGGGTAAATTAAAAAAAAAAAAACATCAAGCATGCAAACGATGGTATATTTATTATGATGTATTCAATCAAGCAAGCTCCAGACATCCACATATTCTTCTTCAATGTGAAGGCTGCACAAAGTTTTTGTAAGGTTTAGAATCTGGAAAGCAAGGTCAGGTTGGTCAAGAAAGCGGTGAGAACCTGAGCTTGTCCGGACATGCAAGCCAAGCCTGAGCAAGCGTTACCAGGTTAGAAAAGCACCTAAGCCCAAAAAAATCATGCATATTCAGCTAGGTCTGGAAAGTAAAAGAAGGCAAGCCCGCTTACAATCCTAATCACATAGTAATCTCATAGCTTGTCAAGGCAAATGGAAAGCGAGCTTCTCTTGTGGATACTCTTGCCTTGGGAGAGTGTTCGTTCTTTTGTTAAGATACTAATTAAATGTCTTTAATATATTTCCTATTTGGATACTAATTTATTGTATTCAATAGGTTTATTGATTAGATACTAATTTACATGTTTGTAATAGAATTCTTGGATAAGTTATCAGAAACAACTTGAATCAATTCTTTTCTTTCCAGAACTATAGGATGCTGGCCGAAGGGATTCTAGCAATTGCTAAAGCATTGACTCATAGTTTGACTTTTAAAATCTATATTTTTTTTCAAAGTTTCACATAGTAGTTGGTATTTCTTTAATTAAATAATCAAATTAATAATTTTTATCTAAATTCCTATTGGATATAAACTTTATACTCTTATTGCAAATGCAAGGTTTGATGTTTGAAACAATAGTTGGAGGTACTTTCAAAGGTTAATAAACAAGGTACTCTAGCTATAAAATGTGATTTGTCTACCGAGGGAGAGTACACTCCTCTACCCTTAACTCAAGTACTCATTGTCCTTTTCCATGCAATTTGAACTAATCAACCGGGTCCGCGTTTCCAAAATCACATGGCTTGATTGTCCTCAAGCTGATACGAATCCGCATGAGAATTTGCATGAGGTACGAGTTATGGGCTCGAGGGTTTCTTGTAATTTGTGATTGAAGCGAGGTTTCACTAACTCTGTATGCCCTGTGAGTTTTGTTGTTGCAACCATTCAACTACCTATTCTTCTGCGAATTGCACCAAACAATGTTGCATTATCCTTTGGCATTTTTACTTGCAGTGTTAAATTTGTTTGTTGGAGTTTATAGTCTACTTTTCCCTCTCACTATTCCGACATACATTTTCAGCCAAAAGGAATCTGTCCTTCCACCTTATGCAGAGAGCATTGTTAAACTCTCCTTCCTGTCCCCATATCGATATCTATCATCAAGCTGAGAAGTCTCCAGGTAACTATTCCATGAAAGAAATATTCTGGTAGAGTTTAACAATTTATTTTACCTCTGTACCTTATATCGAACTTTTAGAACTCGGTTTCTTTTGTAAGCCTTGTCACTAGTATTCTTTTAAATATGCTTATTCCTACATACTAGAAAATTAGTTCTATCTTTTTTATTGCACTGTAATTTTAGGTTGAAACCCCTCTCATTCGAGGACACCAGAGAAATTTGATCTACTTCTATGGAAGAAGTAAGCATGATTACTCATAAGACCAACACCTAAGTTTCCTTTAGAATATAACGATAGAGAAAGGAAGTTTTTAATATATTGCTTCCACCTTTTCTCTCGGATTTGAATGCCATTTCAACTGTAGTCCCAAAATGAACTGGTTACCCATATTCACAAGGATAGTTCGACTCTAGGATTGATAAACTTCCTTTGTCTTCTCCAAACATGAAATACGAAACTGCATTTACATTACAAATATGAATATCACTGGGACACAAGATTGATAAGTTTATTGCGTAAATTCTTTTGGGAAAAACACTTACCAACCTTATTGTTATAGTTATTTGTTATATTCATAGCCATGAATACATTTCTTAGTTCTCTTCACTAAGTTAATCCTTAATGAAATATAACACGAATAATTGGAAGTCAATTAAACAAAGGATTGAAACATTTCTTTACATTGACCTAAAGGCTGAGTTAAACCGTCTCAAACAAGAAGTACATGTTTTAACAAGAACAAAAGAAAGCATGAAGAAATTTCGTCATCAAATATTGTTTATTGTTTTCCATCTTGTCCATATTGATGGGTTTGACCCTCATTCAAGAAAATCGATCAAGACAATTTTCGGAAAAACAGTCACCACAGCTGAAAGAAAACAGTGACCGAGATTATGTAATCATGTTATTTGAGAACAAAGTTATCCATAAAGGATCTATATAAAATGCTCAAGCATTATACAATTGTTCTCTATTCATTAATTATGTAATTGTTTTTTGCTTCATTTCATTACATATAATTCCTGGATATCATTCTAATGATCTCTATTATTCGTGAGGAAACTCATAAAAATTATTGAGGTTTCATCTCTTATTATGCCTCCAACTACTCTTCAACATTCCATATTCAACAAAACTCGAGGTCAACACAGGTATGTAAATATATTTTATACTTAGTTAGTTATTTAACCTTTCATAATCACATTTGTTCTTACATTTCCAGATCACGTGTTTAACCTACAGGAACTGCTCTTGTGTACTCACGACTTTACTGGAAAAAATCCTTTAGGATATGAAGGTAAATTACTAAGGCTTTAATTATTTCTTTAAACCTTAGTTCAAACTTACACCATACTAAAAATCTCATTTTTCTTTAATTATTTGTTATCGAAAGCAAAACTGCAAATAATTTGATGTGATTTTTGTAATTCGGTTCATTTTTTTACAGAAAAAAACCAAAGATTGAGGGCATTTTTTTTTCAATTCTATTTGCAGTGCTTTATAAAAATAAAAATCTACAATTTTCTCAACTTTGCGATCAACTATTGTGATGATTCTACAAATATTTTAATTTTATACAAACAAGCACATAACCAACATTTAACGACAACCTTTAAGGAAAACCAGTCAATTACCTCAAGTCCTGGTTCAGTGTCTTCGTTCTCTCCTGAGAGTTCCTGGAGAGACTTTCCCTTCATTTCAGGCATCCAAAAAGTAAAAAGGAAGCCTAGTGCATTGACTGTACCTGGTAGAAGGAGAGATTTATTAATCCGAGACACTGAATGGTAACCTTTACTCTGACTAACAACTAGATTTATATCCTGCGATGCGTACAAAAACCCAAAGGCCGCGATGATGCCTCCAACTTTCCTAGTTGCTGTAGATAACCCGTGACAGGTTGAACGCAACCTCATCAGAAATATCTCGGTCGAGACAATGAAAGTGGTGTTGTTGGGACCGAAATGGGAGAAGAAGAAGGTGGTTGTATGGAACATATGTGGAAAACATGAAGTAGTTAAGCAACTGGATAGATCTGCCAAACAATTAATGCACCAGATCGAGCCATCGGCCAAAAAATCAATGCATTGGATGGAGTCACACACACACACACACACACACACACACACACATATATATATATATATATTATTAAACGCTTACATGTTGCATAGAAAACACCCCTGCATTCAAAAAAACATTAAAAAACTATACCTATACAGTCAATTCTCATTAATGGTTTTTAAGACCCTTTACATATGCCTACAAGCACATATTAAATTTTGTTTGCCCGTTTGTAGCCTAAAGTCAAGTCACGAAGTATTCGATTCCACAATGGAGAATCTATTGAAATCTATATACTGGAAAAGGTGGTACAGGGACCGTCGAATTGAGGAACCAATTGAAGACCATCGTTGGATTGCGACCATTCGTCATCAATTTACTAGCGGGACAAGGTATAACTGTGATCGTTGATCATATAATATCATGATCAACAATCCACAACGTTTGTATAACATGGAGATACTGTGCATCTAACGTAAAGATCAAGTGTTGTTTATTTTTATTTATAAAAATATTTATTAATTTAAATATTTATTTAAATTTAAATTTTATTTAATATTGTGTACATGACTAAATTGGTGCAGGAACGAGCTGCTCAAGTCGTGAGTTCATTAGCACAAAACAACTGGTCTTCTTATTGTGTCATGACCAGGGGAATATTTGAAAGCCTTTGTGGAGGGTTTGAAGAAGCTGATGTGGTTATGAGCTATTTTACGAACTGCAGAAGAGCTCAATACCTTCTAATTGATAAAGATGAATGTATCAAGGGTGTAAAAATATACTTGGTGCCAGTTCTCGTAACAAATGTTTCACAACTAGATTACAATATGTTGCATCTGCATTGGACATTGGATAGGCTTCAAATACAACTTGAGGTCATTGATAGGCGATGTGAGAAGTCATAGCCACATCTTGGCCGTTGTCATGATTCATAGTAAAAAATCTTGGCATTAATATCAAATAAGGTTGGAGACAAGCAAACTGATCTCAGGCATGTGTGGTACCTGAAGATAGGATTAGATGGTAAAGCAAAATGCACAGGATTTATGGATAAAGTAGAAGAGGTTCTTGGGATGATTTCTGATGCTGAATCAACAAAAAAGGTTAGTGAAGCTATTCAATTGGGGGCACAATTAATAAAGGAACATGGTATCGGTGTTGAAGAAGTGCATGCATGTTTACAGGATCTTGATGATGTTAATGTTTATGCCATTATTATAGTTCTTTGCATTTCATAAAGATAAGAGCATAATAAGCACAAGATCATTGAGAAATACACATCCACAATAGACACAACATTTATCCTAGGAAACCCTCTAGGGGAAGAAAACCCAGCAAAAACTTCCTGATCATAAATAGCTTATCAAAAGTTCAAGAGATAACTCAACCAATACAGAAAATCCTCCTCCAAGAGATGCGCCACCCTTCTTCTCCTCTCTCCAACTTGAAGATGCAACTTGCCTCATAAGAGAATGAGCAAGTGAAGTGTGAGTTAGAAGTGAGGCGCTAGCCTCTTATTTATACTAAACTGGCACGTGTGAAGAGTCACCATCTGGCAGGGCCGACCTCTCATACTGGGTGGATAAATCCACCTTTAATTAAATCTGGCCCTTTCATTATAACTGCTGGGGCCGACTTCTTATTCTTTACATTATAATTGTCCGATGACCATGATCAAAATCTGGACCAGGGGACAAATTTTAGCTCAAAAATCAACGTTCTCGGAATTGCCTCAAATCGGACGTGAGCGTAGCCCTCGTCGTCACGAACCCAATGCAACTCGTTTCGTCTCAAGCGGACGTCGGGAGCGAAAGATATAGCAATCTGTTCGGAAAGTACAACCACGTGGCAGGGCCGTACCATCATGATGACGTGACAGTTGGGGTGACGTGGCACATTTTCATTGGATGATTGTCGACATATCGAATGTTGACACGTGTCCAGGTGTTGGCGAATAATATGAGGACACGTGGCCCAATCCATGGGCGCCACGTGTCCCCCTCATATTTGTTCATTTGGTTGGTTTATCAAAATTGAATGGAGCCAACCGGATTTGAACCGGTGACCTCCCCCCTTTGTAAAGCCTTGACACATATCCGCTAGCCAACATTCCCGCCAATGGTTCTTGTTTCATATTCCAACGCACTTGTAATTAAAGTTGTGTGTTGTATTGATTTGAAAAAGGGACGGGCTGGGGCTTAAGCCCCGACCCATGGTTTCATTATAACACATAAGCTCGTGTGTTGTATTATGTGGCGCGTAATGTGGCGCGGGGTTCATACATATATAAACCAAAGTTTGTGTTAATATATGGGTGCGTTATATATTA
>ML788662.1:244487-255802 GCA_009831015.1 Picea engelmannii
CATTCACATAATAGATCACATCATATCCATCATCATTCAAATAACATTTAAACATTCATAAAGGTTCCTACGTCTTAAAAGTGCAAGTGTATCATTAATAGTTTCACTGTGAATAGAAAATAAAGGTGATTAGGCCTTAGGTAATCCTAGCTGTCTAAGTCAAAAGGTGGTGTTACATACACCCAACCTTTGAGAAACATATTCTTGAGGTGGTCAAAAAAGTGAGGGATAATCTCGTCGTAATGTCTCGACATCCTCCCAAGTAGAAGATCCTGGACTATACTTGTCCCACTGGACCTTAACTTGATCTACCAGACGGTTCCTGAGCTGTCAGACTCTACGGTCCAATATGCGTAATGGTTCTACCGTGAGGGTTCCCGCGTCCGATACCTGTAATTCCTTCCAATTTAGTTTATGTGTCTCGTCAGCAACATAATAATGTAGAACATATACATGAAAAACATTATGAGTTTTATGCAAGTGGGGTGGTAGTATGAGACGATAGACAATGGGTCCAATTTTCTCTTGGATTTTGAATGGTCCTATAAATCGAGTTGACAACTTTGTCCCCTTCCCGAACCGAATGGTACTCTTATTAGGCCTGATATGAATGAAAACCTGATCTCCCACTTTATAACTTCAGTCAGTCATGTGTGCATCCACATAACTTTTTTGTCTATCCTGTGCTTCCTTTAGTCTCTGCCTAATCTGAATCACCTATTCCTCCATCTCTTGAATCAACTCTAGCCCAACTATCACTTGGTCTTCCAATCTTTCCCAACTCAATGGTGCTCTGCATGGCCTTCAATACAGAGCTTCGTAGGGTGGCATTATGATGGAGCTATGAAAACTGTTATTGTAGGCGAACTCTACCAAAGATAGTTACTTCTCCCAATGGGTTTGATTATCCATGACATACATCCTAAGAATGTCTTCCATGAATTGATTTACTCTCTCAGTTTGCCCATCCATTTTAGGATGATAAGCTGTGCTTAAGTTCAACTGAGTCCTCAACACTGACTGCAAACTTTTCCAAAATCTAGAAGTTAATCTTGAGTCCCTATCTGAAATGATCTTCTTAGGTATCCCATGCAAACGAATGACCTCACTTACAAACACGTGTACCACATCAGTGACATTGTAAGTGTCTCTAACTAGAATAAAATGAGCACTCTTGGCTAACTTATCAACTATTACAAGAATGACATTGTGTCTATGAGATGTGAGCAACAATCCCACACAAAATCCATAGAAATGACTTCCCACTTGGACATAGGAACATCATGTGGTTATAGGAGACCTGCCAGGTGATGGTGGTCGGCTTTCACTTGTTGACACTCTAGGCACTTGGCGACGAAACGGACTACATCACGCTTCATACCTACCCAGAAGAAGAGTTTCCTCATGTCTGCGTACATTTTCTTCACACCTGGATGCGCACAATAAAGTGCTCTATGGGCTTTCTTCAGTATGATGCTTCGAATATCTCCACCTTCGGGGATGTACATCTTTCCTCGATATCTTAATAGTCTGTCTGCTTCCAGGCTATATCCTTCATACTTTGGATCTAATTGCCTCCCACTCTAGAGGTTTGAAGTAACCTTTAAATACCAACTATCTCCAAGGAGTTGCGTCAACACACATTCCCTCAAATTGACTTTTAAGGGTACTAAGGAGAAGATACATGGTCTCCTGCTCAAGGCATCCGCGACCACATTTTCTTTTCCCTTGATGTATGAAATAACAAAATCGTACTCACTCATGAACTCACTCCATCACCTCTGCCTGGCATTAATATCCCTTTGAGTGAAGAGATGTTTTAAACTTTGATGGTCCATTTTGAGCTCAAAGTTTCGCCCCACTAGATAGTGCCTCCAAAGTTTTAGAGCTAGCATTACAATTGCCAACTCCAAATCATGAGTAGCATAAAGCTCGTCGTGCTGCTTCAACTTCCTGGATGTATACACTATCACTCCTCCATCCTGCATTAGCTCGCCCCCCAACCCTTGCTTCGAGGCATCTGTGTAGACTGTGAAGTCCTTTTCCATATCCGACACTCGTAGAATTGGCACACTAGTTAGTAACCTCTTAAGCTCGATGAATGCACTACCACATTCTTCTGTCCATTCATACCTGACCCCTTTGTGCTACAAAGTGGTGATGGGTTTCGCTATTTTAGAGAACCCTTCCACAAATATACGATAATAACCTGGTAGCCCCATGAAGCTTCTTACCTCATGAGCATTTTTCGGCACTGGCCATTCCATAATGGCCTTTACCTTTTCTGGTTCCACAGAGATTCCTTCACCGGAAATGATATGACCTAAATAATGAATTTCTTTCTAGAAGAAGGAACACTTCGACAACTTCCCATACAATTTGTTCTCTCTAAGGCAGGACAACACTACTTGTAAGTGTTCCTCATGTTCTCTTTCGTTCTTGGAATAGATGAGGATATCATCTAGAAAGACTTGTACAAAGCGGTCTAAGTACTTATGGAATACACCATTCATGAGGCTCATGAATATTGTTGGCACATTGGTCAATCTGAAAGGTACTACAACGAACTTGTAATGCCCAAACTGAGTTCGAAGGGCAGTTTTAGGAATATCACCTTCCTTAATCCTTAATTGGTGATACCTTGATCACAAATCAATTTATGAGAATATCGCTGCTCCTTTCATCTGATCAAAGAGATCATCTATTCGTGGCATTGGGTACCTATTTTTCACTATAGCATGGTTCAAGTCCTTGTAATCTATACATAGTCGTAAGGAACCATCCTTCTTCTTCACAAAGATTACTGGTGCACCCCAAGGTGAGACACTGGGTCTTATTAGTCCTAAGTCAAGTAGCTCTTTCAACTGCATCTGCAACTCACAAAGTTCTGGTGCTGTCATCCTATACCGAGTCTTGGAAATTGGTTCTGCACCAGGTTTTAGCTCAACAGTAAAATCAAGCTTCCTCTCAGGAGGTAACCCTGGCAACTCATTCGGAAAAACATCCTTAAATTCTGACAATACAGGGTACTGATCCAAGGAGGGTCCTTTCCTTTCATTCACTGCTTCCACTACATAAAGTTGATACCCTTGCCTCATGCACTTCTTAACATTCATAGTTGAGATAAAGTGTAGAGACACCTTTCTCCGTACACCGTGGATCTCTACTGGCCTTCCTTCATCGTCAACACAAACCTTTTTTGCGAAAAAATATACCATAGCTCGATGGGCTTCTAACCAATCCATTCCAATGATTAGGTCATATGTCCTGAGAGAAGTGACATCTACCTTCAACCTGGTAGTACACACCCCCAGGTCTACTAGACAATTATCAACACTAGGTCCTACCACTTGTTTTTCCCCTGAAGCCATCTCGACTTGTTTAAAGTCATTGTGCTCGTAGGCTGCCAACCCACTCTTTCTAATGAAGATGGTGAAATGAAACTATCTGTAGCACCAGAATCAAATAAAATTTTGACATTGATATGATTTAACGTACTCGACGAATCTACCACCGTGGATTGATGTTCTACCTAGCGATTATTAACTGCTACATAAATATGGTGGCTACCACTTGCTCTTCCCATCGGGGCCTTTCCTTCTCTATGCACAAATCCTTCTTGCAACTTTGGAGTCTGGGCAGTCACCCTAGTAATGGGGCCCTCCACATCCCCAACATGTAATACGAGATTGAACCTGCGCACTGCTCTGTGACGGTCTCTGAAATGAGTTCCTTCCCCTAGAACCCCTGCCCCTACCAAATACTCCCTAAGAAGGTCGTGAACTTGCCTGCGATGTTGGTGATGTGTGGGATGCTGCACTTGCTGCCATTGAAATACCTGTAGCAACTGTCCTTGGTGTGACTCTATTACCATAAGGAGCTAGTCTAGAGCTCCCTCCCCTGGAGAAGGTCCTAGGGGCCTTCCCCATGAATCTAGGATGATGCGGAAAGGTCGATCTCGTACCTCCATTTAAGTTCATGCGTTCCTCCGCATAACGTGCATTTTCAACTGCTTCCACTACGGAAGACAGTTTCCACATCTGCACCATGGCCCTTATCTTAGGGTTTAACCTATAGACAAAGCGTTTTGCCTGTTGTTAATCATTATCCATGTATGAAACATATTTCACCAACTCCATGAACTTGATCTCGTACTCTTCCACGATCATGTTCCCCTATACTAGAGCATGAAATTCTCCCACATGTTGTTCCTCGTAGTAAGCTGGTAGATATTTCCTTCGGAACCTTTCCTCAAAAAGTTCCCAAGAGACGATGTCTGGGGTAAGGTGCAACTGCCTCTCCAGGTTGCCCCACCAATTCAAGGCACTGTCCCTCAACTGAAAAATCGTTATTTTTGCCTTTGATGTGGAAGCATAGTCCCGTAAGGAGAAACATCTTGTCATTCCTTCCAACCATGCCTCTGCATGTTCACTGGCACGACCCTCGACAAAATCTGAAAGTTTGATCTTCTGCAGTTCTCTAGTGATGTCCTCGGGTGGAGGCCCTCCCCCTAAATCCCTCGACGCTTGAGGATTACCCATTCCATATGGTGGGGGATCCACTTCGATCCCTGCTGGCTGATGCCCCTTTAAAGTCTTATTTATGGCCTCCAAAGAGCACATAATGAGAGCTAATTTAGGCGATGGTGGTGGCGATGTTGGCGGTCCCTGCGACGATGCCCCTCTGGCTCGATTTCCTCGAGTCCTAACCATCATGTATAATTGAATCTGCATCAATCAAAAGTTTGTCAGGGAGAGTCTAAGGCAATTCACATTTGTGCAACTCAAACTTGAAAACATAGGGTTAGGCGTAAGTTTTTTTTACTTGTCTGTAAACAGACATTACTCTCTTTAAGGTAAGTGGCTAGGTCAGGGTCGGAAGCCTCTAAGCTCGATGTTTTCGCCTAAGAAAACTATTGACTCTCTCGCCTTTGATCAACACATTTAACCTATCATTACTATCATGGCGCAGTGGTGTACGGTCTTTGGTAAAATATCTATACTCGGTGGATAGGTCGCTGGTTCAAAACTCGTCCGCTCCAACCGAAATTTAATCTAATTAAAAAAATAATTTTTATTAGTATCATAATTTTATGTTAATTATTAAATATATGTTAATGTTAATTACACATTTAATTAATTAATCATTCAATTCCTAATTAATTAGTTACTATTATTAAAGCATTTGAAGTAAAATTAAAATTTGCAATTAATTATTTAAAATAAAAAATTAAAATTGAAATTAATAAAAGAAATTGAAAATAAAGTAATCAAAGTACAATTTAGATTTTAAATAACAAAAGAAATATAAAATAAAGTAATCAAAATACAATTAATAAAATAAAAAATTAAGTCAGGCACGCATGAAGCCCAGGTGCCTCTTCCTCTTGATCTCTGTTACTAACCCTAACCCTAGCGATTCCAAACAAATTTGCTAAACAATCTCCTGTACGCATAATCGTTTACTTGAAGCCTCCATGGTCGCCGCCTCAACAAGCTTATTTCTCATTAACCCTACTGTCGCTTCCTACATGTCCCTCAAAACTCTTCAGCCTTGTTACCCTCTATTGTCTCCATACAAACCCTTGATCTTTCCTGTAAACTTTCCTCAAGCTCTTTGCGGTCACATTGAACTTCTGTGGCCCAAAATTGCTTAAAAATCTGTGGGGTTTTAGCAGTTTTGGTGGTATTTTGTTGAAGCTGTGGAGATGTTCAAAGTTCACTGAGAAAGGTCCATGGACTGGAAGCCGCATGGGCATGGTCGCGACATTTGGAGGTTGGTCGTGGTAGTGCGTCCTTCCAAACAAATTACTAAACGATCTCAAATTTCAACCATGGATTGTTTTGAGGTTTACTCTTTAGCTTGTGGAAGCGTGTGCCTTTCAATGGTATTCTTTTCCCTCTGTCTGTTCCGATGAGATATGTAGAGTGGTATCGGGATTGGCCCTTACCGCTGGGCTTGTGTTGGTTTATGTATTGACTTGTGCTCAACATGTGTTTTGTTGCAGATGCTTGGCTTGGTTGGCGTATCGACTGGTGCGTATAGGGCTCGATGCTTGCACTTGGATTTGGTGATTTATGTGATGATTGCGCTTGATATGTGGACTTGGAGTTTGATAATACATAAACTCCTCGCGGCTCCTCCTCCATGGCTTTGGCATCGGGGTTGCTTGGGCCCGTGGACTCTTCCCTCGGTTTGTGATAATAAGGCTAATAGCCCAAGGCCATCCGCTTGTGAGTTTAGTGCTTCGTGCGCTGGGTTGTGTGTTGTATGTTGTATGTTGGGCACGTTGAGCAACCCTGCCCATTGTGGGATCTTCTTCGTGGCTCGGCGTTTGGTCTTGGGAATTGGACCTTGACTTGTATGTGGTGCCTGTGTAAAGGCCTGCGGGCTTGGTCCCTTGCGGGCTCCTCCCTCGTGGCTTGGTGCTTAGTAGCAGAGCATCATATATATATATATTTATATGTATACGTAATGAGTATAATGTTTCCCACCCTTGGTTGACCAAGCATGTCTTGCAGCCTTATGAAAATATACGTAGAATCCTCCTGGCCTTTTTCGCTCCATGTTCTTGTCCATTTTCCATCCTAAAGGTTTTTTTTAATTTGAAAATGCTCTGATTTCATGGTAAACTCGTCAATGGTTTATTTATTTTTTTGTTTGTTAATTGGCCCGGACCTTCTTGGCATCAGGATTAACCTTTGGCTTGAGAAACCACGACTCAGGGGCATCTAAGCCGTCAAAATCACCCGGGGATCGCACCCGGCCTGAGCCACACCAACCCTTAACATGGTTGGATTTTTTATCCCCGCAGGTTTCGAACCGGTGACTTTTCAACACGGAGTGGATTAACAACACACTCCGTCACCAACTGTCCTACACCTCGGGGACCCTCGTCAATGGTTTATTAAGCTCAAGCTCTGATTGATTTTTTTTTTTCTATGATAGGTTTTTGTTGTTTACTGTCTGTAATTTTTGACAATTTCAATGCTGGAATGGTACAAGTATCTTGTTCATAGATTTTTCTTGCAGATCGATGTGTTCTCAGACTTGTATTATTCAAATTGGGTATAAGGTTTTTTGTATCTTACACATCTTTATCTCAAGTTATATGAGCAGCTAGCTATTCTGATTTTGCTAGTTTTAATTATGTTGATCTGTTTGCGATCTAATCTTTTGTTCTTAAACTATTACAATGATATTGTTGTATTGTGCCTTTTCTTTTAGGAACAGATAATTCGTTATAGACTGTCATGGATGGCTTGAGATTGACATTGCACACCTTTTACGGTTTCTTTTGCTTGGTCTGGAATTAGGTTATCATGTTCAAGTATTTAGAGTTATTCCAGTGGATGTTATTGTTATGCTAACCAAATGGACCCTCTATGGCTAGATAGAGGGAATTTCTTCAAGGATTTCTACGTCGAAGGCGTCCTCATCGTGAATGATTTCCTGGTGCTTCTTGGCTTATGACTCCTTCCTGCTACATCTTAATCTATTTCATAATTCTTATTAGTGTTTTCAGGGTTATTCAAGGGTTTATTAGTGGAAATTTCAGTGTTTTCTAGGTTGTTGTTGGAACAAAATTCTTAAACTCTTTACCCGTGGGTAGGTAGGTAGGCCTTGGTCCAAGTTTTTAAACTTGGCTCTGATACCATGTGTAATGTCTCTCCAACAGAGCCTTAAAACTATAAATTTAAAAAATAGAAAAATGCTATCCTAACTTCTTTACAATTCATTATTCAACATATCACCATGTTCAGCAGAATTAAAATTTATGAGCAGCATGACAATAAACCACATATTCAACATATTCAACAACATGATAATAAACCACATAACACAACATAATAATGAAAATACATACCTCCAACTGATGCTATTGTTGTTCTCCAACTATGCCTGAAGCTCTGCCCAAAACCGACTAACCTCCCAGCCAGCTAGGAACAACCTATCCGGCTCCCTAGCTTCAGGATTCCTTACAGTTTCCTGACCCCCGAGCCCAAAATTCCCAGCAACAAGTGCCCCCTATAACAGTCCTCCAACAAGCTCCTCAAGCAAAACTAGTAATACAATCCTCCAGCAAGCTCCTCAAGCCAAACCAACAATACAGTCCTCCAATATGAAAAATAATGCTCCCAAAACCAAAGTGCTCTTCCCGAGTGTTTCCCCCCCTTCTTATCCTCCTTTCCCCCTTTCCTTATTCACTGCCTTTTCCCTTCATTAAACCTCACCCACCTTATCCCCCCATTAATTCTCAACTACCTTATCCCTTTTTTTCATTAATGGTTCCATTTACCGATACACTAAGTCTCCATATAAAATTAATAATTTATTAAACTAAAATTCATTAACCAAATATTTAATCATGAAATTAATTAATTAATTAATTAAACTAATATTAATTAATTAAATAGGGTTGTTACATTAAACCATAATGTCAATTATGTTGCAAGTTTACTCAACAATAATGACATATCCTTATTGAAAATTATGTTTCATATTTAGTATAACTACTCTCAACTTGTAACATAAGTGTATTTAATCATAAAAAAATAGTTTTAAATTTCCATGGTTTTTTCAGAATCTAGAGCTAATATTGGAAATGTTCAAGAAGACAGTGATAGAGAATGCAAAAAAAATCACAAAAGAAAATTGCAAAAGTCAAAGCAAGGATGAAAACTGATAACTATAAAAATTTTAAGATGTTGCATTGAACTTCAATGACCAAGGGATAGATGACTCACACTTCCATTAAGTTCAAAGGGACATCATCGATTTAAAAACCTCATCTACAATTCAATATGATAGACATGTTGTCATATACATGGGTATTGCTTACATATACACTTCAGAATAATATATAATACTTATAACAAATAATAGTAATATTATATATTACTCAAATAGAAATAGAAATAGAAAAAAAAAATTCATATATATATGAAAGAGACAAATTTGACATGTACACCTAATATAAAAACTACTATATAGAAAGATAAAATGAGAAATTTAAATTACACAAAAAAAAAAATATTATAAACATGATATTTGCATATATCCATATTAAATGATAAAACAATGTGCACCTCAAGAGATTTTATCCCTCTTAGAGTTTGATAGATTTGGAGTTAATATGGATCTATGTCAATATTCAATGACTAGTGTATCCTGGAAACAAGCAAAGACAGATGTTGAACGGAATAGGGGAAGGATGCATTTCTGTAGCACAAACGACTCTTGGAGCTTTAGTAAGCTTGAGCTAAAGATGCAACCAAAAGATCGTGAGAGATGCAAATACATCATTGTTGATTTAGATTCCTTTTTCTTCTACAAATAATGAGGTTATTACCTTCATTGGTATGAATAAGATGAATTCAACCCCAAAGTCGTTGCAGAAAACTCTAGTGAGGTAGAACATAAACAATTATTTCTCATCTCTAATGTATTTCTCAACGTTTCTCATTTGTAATTGATGCATGAGCATAGTTCCCAAAGTCAATATTGTTGAATAAACCCTAAGGGGGTCTTGAAATTTACCAAAGAGAGTGGGTTCCCTTCATGAAATTATTGCATTTTTTATAAGTTTGTATGATTCTAGAAGGATAGGGTTTGTTTTCCTTAATTATAATGTAAATGGCTTATTTAAGAAATTAGTTGCGTTAGTGTGGATTTCTAATTATAAAGGATTCAATCTTATTGATCCTCGTATATATGTAATCAAGAATAGAGAGTAGGTCAAATGTAGAGGAGAGCTATTGTTATAATTAGTTGCAGTTTTTTAGGGATTTGTTCTGGTAGGTCTGGAAGTTTATCTTTCACATAAATATGTAAGCCTTCGGGCATTAACAATGGTGCGAAATAGAGAGAATTAGGCAAGAGGACCAAGGTAAGAGAAGTGCTCAAATGTATGTAATCGGACCTTGAAAGAGATAGAAGGATTTATGAGTTATATAATTCATGTACATGGTTATGTTAATGAAATGAGTGTTTTATATTTCTCTAATATAATGTGGTTGATATTGCATTTAATTTTGTGTAAATGAATGTATTGAGGGCTTTTGTGTGCATGGTTAGTGTTGAAGGGAAAGTTTCTGTGTAAAGGAGCACCGAGGATAAGCTAATCGAAGTTGAAGCTTTTAGAGTAATGAGGTCGAAAAGGAGTGGGTCGAAGATCCTATGAACTTTGAAGGAGTGAAGGAATGTACAGGCATAACCAACTAAGAGAACGATGTCCAGAGCATCGAGATTGGCCAAATCTGCATGAAAACCCTTTGAATCATGAGATTTAGAGTGATTTCTGAGGAGGAAGGTTTGACCGTTGATCATCAAAGATCAACGAACGAGAATAATTGGTGAAGGACCAAACCGACCTTAGTTCCTCACAAACGACCAGTCTTTAAAGTGTCTAGTGGGCCAGTGGAAACTTGATTGAATTGAAGATTCACGAGGACTATTGATAGGAGAAGTGTTGGTGCTCGATCCAATGTAACCGGACCAATGATTAACCATTGGGAAGTGTCATGTTAAGGTAGATTGATGCCTGGTGGCCGGTTAACTAGACCAGACTAAAATTTTGAAAGCGCAAGAATAAGGTTTCATGTGGATCAGTAGCCTAGTGATCTAGTGTCCCAATGGTCGAGACATAGTACAAAGCAGTTCACAAAGAATCATTGGTGATCTGGTGATTCTGGTGTCCCGATTATCCCAATGGTTTGTTGACTGTAATATGAACTGAAAGATTGAAAAATCAAATGAGAGGTTAAGCGACGTAGTTAAGGAAAAGTTTTAAGAAGAGGCTTAAGGGGTTAGAGCCTACCCCGTGTACATTGTTTTTGGTATATAATTAATTCTTGGTTGTATGGTCTTGATGTTAAAGGTGAAGCCGACCATTCCAATCTAAGCGTATTTGTAGGGTCAATTGGATTTCCCTCCACAAAGTGGTATCTGAGTGCATCAACACTATACCATATCTGAATATATAATCAACACAATTACTGAATACACAATAGATCCAAAGAGCAATATAGAAGAAACCACACAATATTATTACCAAACCCTTGAGGTAGGGCAACACCATACAATGGGTCATATTACGAAAGGGATCCTCTCCTGTTCACTTGCCTCTTCGAGGGGGCATCCTCCTATTGAGCTACCGCTCCAAATACAATACTTCTCTTCACGTCTCATTGCATTGCTTGAACCCCTTTATATAGTGCTACCATCACCTAAGAACATTCTAGAGGAGGAATCTTCTAGAAGTAGAACCTTCTAAGAAGTCCTCTTACATTTATTATATCTAACTACCATAGTGG
>ML788662.1:275286-290013 GCA_009831015.1 Picea engelmannii
GTACTGGTGCCCATGTTTTCCCCATTCACCGCTCCACCACCCGCTTCCTTCCACATGGCCGTCGTTCACTCGTCAATCCATGCAAGTTTGTGCCATCACCTCACCCACTCACTCTCACTTTCCTCCTCGTCTACCCACCTGTCTCCCCTGCTAGTATCTAGTGAAGCTCCAGGTGACAAATGAAAGGCCGCCATGTCTCCCAGGTGCCAAATAAGCTTGGCCTCGCTCTTGATCTCAAATAAGAGGTAAATGGAAGTAGGGAGATGGTTGAAACATTGCCTTCCCCATGAATGGAAATTCAGAGAGCTCTGACCGCACATGCAGTTTGTCAGCCCAGACAGTCTGAGCTTGCGTATGACAGCAAAGTTGCAGATGTAGTCTGACCAAAGAGACACAAAGGGGCTAGTGGAGCCTAGATCACATCTGACAGAGGAATGCGTGCGCAGAGGAGACTGCAGGTGCAGTCTGACTAAGAAGACACAGTGCCATGAAAGCTCGAGCACGCCTCTGTTGTTCTTTACAAAATATTTTTTGAGTATATGTATGGAGTTCTGTTATTTTTTAATGGGCTTTGGTTGAGCAGAGCTCCCAATATGTAATTTTGTTCTTCCATAGATGTTCTCTGGTTATGTAATCTATTTGAGACTTTCATGTTAATAGAAGTCAACTTCCCTCTTTTCCAATTTGTTTGTAAAAGATATTTAAAACACTCAGGCATGGATGATCCAGTGGAGGATCATTATGTGGTTATAATGGAGGTTTGATTATAGCTGCATCATGATCGATTTTACTCATTTCCCTGTGTTGTCCTTTCCCTCTTACATTGAATGGATCGGGCATGGAATATCCAGTCGAGTTGTTGCATTTGTAGGATGATGGAGGTTTGATCATACTGCTGCTGTTACTGTGTCTCTTGCAGACATATTTTGGTGTCTGAACTTGAGCTCAAGAATTCTCCTGAGCTTGAGTTTTTCCTCCCAGAGTTGTTGGAAGGCCTAATGCCCATAATAGTCTCCTTCACCTTCTCTCTAAGTCTTCCCTCTGCGCTCACTTTAACTCAATTTACTGACTGAAGTTAATGTGGCCCTCACGCCCCTGTGCATTTCCTGTCCAGTTCTATGATTGAACATCATTCATGTTTCGATATTTTGGCCATTGATCTCCATCCATTTAAAACCAACATCCACCCCAAACACTAATGGGCACTGGGCTTACCTCTCCTGCAATCAGGAGGTGACTTCTAGTGCTAACATTTCTAGCGCCATTGCCGGGGAATGAATTGAAGAGATTTCCCTAGGATAGAATGACAAAGAGCTTCTGATTCTGAAGGTGCATCAGACATCAAAACCATTGAAGATTGTAGCTTGCACCTGGTGACTCCATTGTTTCGACTCCACTGTTTTAGTTGTGGTTGCCTTTGGCTCAACCTGAAGCTAACCCAAAGAGGATCATTAAGAAATAAGGCTTCCTCAAGAAGACTTCAACTGTTGTTCCATATTGAAAAATCTCCCAGGGAGAATGACACCGATCAACTCTGGCCTTTGATGGTGAACAAAGGCCAGACACTTCCAGACAACATATCATTCACTTGGCATGTCCGTTGTTAAAGAATCTGATGGTGACTCCACTAGTTTGAAATGGACAAGATCTTGGCTAGAAGGTTTGATCCCTTTAATTTCTCTGTTTTTCCTGGTTTTCCCAATGCTGTTCCTACTCCAGATGAATGGGGTGATTTTTTGCCCATATTTAGAGAGCATAAAGAGGACAACCCTGCAGAGCATCTCCGTGAGTTTCATGAACTCATGCATCAATGGGAGATACATCATGAGGATGTATTATTAAATATGTTCATGTTCTCATTAGCAGGAGATGATCGTGAATGGTATCACTCCTTACCCCCTGCTTGCATCTCCTCCCTGGGAGAATTCCATGCAGCTTTCAATAGGCACTGTCAAAATTTTTATTCTTCTAAGTTAATTTGTCATAATTGTTGTGAAGACTATAAAGACTGTGTTCAAGATATGACTGTTTAGAATGAAAGCTGTGAGAATGAAAGCTGTGAGGATGAAAGCTGTGAGGATGAAAGCTATGAGGACGGAAGCTATGAGGATGAAGGCTGCGAGGAGGAAGAAGATGCTCTAGTTGAGTTGGTGTGGCTGGCGAGATCACTTTCTGCAAGGATAGATAAATTGACGGCAAATCATGTTCGTTTCTCTTTTGAAGAAAGCGCATGGGATTTTCTAGTCCTAGGAGCAGATGTTCTTGGCAGCCCTTGCTCATGATGATTAGGTTGAGGTTTTCATAGCCATAGAGGAAACATATTCTTCCCCTGATGCACCTGTTATCTCAGATTGAAATGAAGAAATATTTGTGTATTCAGATGAAGAGCAACAAATCCCTGCATCATATTTTGATGACTCGGGGAGCAACTGACTTGTGTATGATAGCTATGAATCAGATTCTGAGCTGGATATGGAGGATTTCCAAGAGCATACCACAGAGTCTTTTCCTTTATACATTGAGGAAAAAAATTGTGTGGAAACCAACCATTCTGGGCCTGCAGAAGACCAAGAGCAAAGCCTTTTTATGGTTCATGTTTATGATTATTATGAATCTGATCCTTGGCAGAGCCATGAAGAAGAAGAGGAGCATTCGAATATACAGTTTATATTCTGCTTAGAGCCCATAAGTGAGCAACCATCACCTTAGAGCAGTCAACTTGCATCAACCTCTCATTCACCTGAGCTTGCCAAAGACATCCAACCATGCGTGAGCAGCTGTAAGACAAAGCAAGTTTTCTGTTACAAATTATATGGAGTTTGCCACTTATTCTATGAACCTATGGGGGAGTACATGGAGTAGCATTTCCTCCATGATTTGGAGCCTCAAAGTCTTATCCCACCATTACTGACTGGAGGAAATATGAAGGGTGTAATCGTTCTGCTATCACGGTTGCATTATTTGTTGTTAATCACTGACAGAGTAAATGGTCTTCCAGTTAGGAAGCCACTTGAATGGATATGGTGGAAGTTCGCTTTCACCTAGAACTATGTAAGAAAATCAATTTGTCTAGGAGTGTACATAAATAAGCTCCTCTAGAGCCCATGTGTTTTCTTTTGTTTTTAGAATAGTGTGTTTTTTGTCCTGTATTTCCTCAGCAGGATGTTTTGAGCTCGACTACATATCCCAATGCTTAAGGAAACTGGAACTACTGAAGATCTTAGAGCCTCGCAGGGAGGACTCTATCCCCCATGGAGCCTAATGTTAGCACATATATTTGTAAAGGGGGGTGTTTTTCCCTTTGGAACTGACCCCTAGGCGAAAAAGGCGAAGGAAAGGGGCTAGAACCCTCTTTATGTGTTTTATCCTAAGTCGGGGCCTAATTTGATGGATTGGCGTGTTGTTTAATGTGCATGCAGGTTTGTGCAGTTGATCTTGGCATGCTCAGATCTATGGCTCACAGTCCATATCAGACCCCCCCCCCCCNCCCAACACTAAACTACTTATTGCTACCTCCCCCCTCCGAGCTAGCATGCTTACCAATCACATTCCTCTCCTTTTGCCACATCACACCCGCACCTTTACACCTCAGCTCTTGTGTACTGGTGCCCACGTTTTCCCTAGTCATCACTTCACCACCTACTTCCTTCCACCTGGCCACCATTCACTCGTCAATCCATGCAAGTTTGTGCCATCGCCCCGCCCACTCACTCTCGCCTTCCTCCTCATCTGACCGCATGTCTCCCCTACTAGCATCCAATGAAGCTCCAGGCAAAAAATGAAAGGCCGCCACATCTCCCAGGTGCCAAATAAGCTTGGCCTCGCTCCTGATCTCAAATAAGCAGTCAATGGAAGCAGGGAAATGGTTGAAACATCATCTCCCCCATGAATGGAAACTCAGAGAGATCTAACTGTGTAGGCAGTTTGTCAACCCAAGAAGTCTGAGCTTGCGTTTGACAGCAAAGCTATAGGTGTAGTCTAACCAAAGAGACACAAAGGGGCTAGCAGAGCCTAGATCACGTCTGACAGAGGAAGGCATGCGCAGAGGAGATTGTAGGTGCAGTCTGACTGAGAAGACGCAACGCCATGAAAGCTCAAGCATGCCTATATTGTTGTTTACAAAATATTTTTTGAGTATATGTATGGAGTTCTGTTATTTTGTAATGGTCTTTGGTCGAGCAGAGCTCCCAATCTGTAATTTTGTTCTGCCAGAGTTGTTCTTTGGTTATCTAATCGATTTAAGACTTTCATGTTAATAGAAGTCAACTTCCCTCTTTTCGACTTTGTTTGTAAAATCCGTTTAAAACACTCAGGCATGGATGATCAAGTCGAGGATCATTTTGTGGTTATAATGGAGGTTTGATTATAGCTACATCATGATCGATTTTACTCATTTCCCTGTGTTGTCTTTTCCCTCTTACATTGAATGGCTCATGCATGGAAGATCCAATCGAGTTGTTGCAATTGTAGGATGATGGAGGTTTGATCATACTGTTGTTGTTACTATGTCGCTTGCAAACATATTTCGATGTCCGAGCTTGAGCTCAAGAATGTTCCTGAGCTTGGTCTTTTCCTCCCAGAGCTGCTGGAAGGCCTGATGCCCATAGCAGTCTCCTTCACCTTCTCTCTAAGTCTTCCCTCTGCTCTCACTTTAACTCAATTTACTGACTGAAGTTAATGTGGCCCTCATGTCCCTGTGCATTTCCTGTCCAGTTTTGTGATTGAACATCATTCATGTTTTGAGTTTTTGGCCATTAACCTCCATCCATTTAAAACCAACATCCACTCCAAACACTGATGGGCACTGGGCTTACCTCACCTGCAATCAAGAGGTGACTTCTAGTGCTAACAATATCCTTCTCCCACTACCATAGCTTCCACCCTATCCCATGAAGAATATAGCTTCCATTCTAGTGCCTTAGAGGTTCGACATGCCCTGGTCCTGCCTTGTCTCACTCTTGGAGTTGAACCCTCACCAAGAGTTGAGCTTTCTCATATGAACCCCTACTCTTTTCCTTTGTTGTCTACCATTACTCCTTCCCTACAAAGACTCTAAATAGAGCTACTCTTCTTCCCATAGTGGAATTGTCCTCGAGGATCGTAGCTCCTCTAACCCAAGGGACACTCTCTCCCTCCTATGTAAATAAATCTCCATAATCAACCGAATGCCTATATAAATAGCCTTCAATATAAACTTGTAATTATACCTTCTTCTTCTCGTAATTTTTTGCATAATCAACATAGCTATGATGAAAATTGCATGCATGTTTTCAAAGCAAAGGTGCCAATTCGTAATGGTTTAAAGCGATCGACCTCAAATCTTCAGTCCTCTCAACACTTTCATCCCACAAGCCTTATGTCCTCTTCACACATGTGATATTATTATTGTTTATTGACACCTGTTCTTGGAGTGCACATGGAGCATCCCTTCCCTCTCGCATCTTGAACACCCAATATGGGTAATGTGCTTTCTTATTGCAATGTTAACAAATCATGGCAGAGTAATAAAAAAAATATTAGAATCCTCATTACAATGTTAAAAACAAGTGCCATTGCAGTGGCGATGTCCCTTTTGAGAAGCTTTTTGCATGTTGTTGTTGCAAACAGGTTTATGTGCAAAAAGGAAGTAGATGTGTTCACAACTGGATATAGAGAGCAAGAGGTGTAGCAGTCATGATATATCATGCCTGATAGAAGGCCATTATATACTTAAATAAACTGTCGTGGATGATTTTCATCATAAAAACTAGAGAAAAGCTCAGATGCCATGCCTTTAAACGAAAGGCTATGTGAGAATGTCACATTATGTAGAGTAAATTCCATGGGTGGAGAAGCAGAAGATGCGTAGCCATGCAACTTTTTATTTCCTATTCCCATTCTATATAATAAGAGAGTAAATTCCATAGGTAGAAAAGTAAAAGATAAAGAGCAACAATGCAACTGTAATATTTTCTATTCCCATTCTATGGGAGAACACATACATAATAAAACATTTA
Organism: Picea engelmannii; assembly: GCA_009831015.1. Classification (NCBI taxonomy): domain Eukaryota; kingdom Viridiplantae; phylum Streptophyta; class Pinopsida; order Pinales; family Pinaceae; genus Picea; species Picea engelmannii. The sequence continues at coordinate 281,283 of ML788662.1, forward strand.
CAAATTACATTATTTATACCATTGCTTTAATTGTATAATTCATCCTTTCTACCTTATTTGTAACTCATTATTTTATATCTATACATTGTTGTACTCGTACATTTTTTTTAACTCATTCTTTCATTCTTTTATGTGAAGAATATATGTATATATAAATCAACACCTTGGGCCTCAATTGTTAGCTAGCTAGAGTTCTCTTTTTAATTTTTAATTATTTTTCATCTATTGATCTGTTTCACTTAATTGCTTTAAAATTTAGAATTTCCCCGTTTAATTTTTTTATTCTTATTCACGTGTTAATATATTTTACGTAATTTCTTATGATACTTTAGTGTACTCAATGATTGTATTTAAAACCACTTCAGCCATATGTTCATGTACTAATATGTTTCACTTAATTGCTTTAGAGTTTCTCTGTTTAATTTTTATTCTTGTGTACTAATATGTTTCACTTAATTACTTATCTTACTTTAGTGCACTCAAAGATTGGATTTAAAACCATTAGAACCATATTTCAGTACCCTTCTCGTATCACAAAACCACTTTCACATTGTCTTCTCTCTATCGAGTTGTTTTTCACACTAGCTCACCTCTCAACGTGGTTGATGCATTTACAACTAATCTCATGGTAGGGATTCAACATAATATAGGTTGCATTCAAGATGATTTTTTTCACTAATTAAAATGAGGTGTGCACCCAAAGTCCCGCTCCTAACTCTAGGCTGGATCAAAATTTGCCAACAGTCTCAACTCATTAGATGTGTGTTTATTGATAACTTCCTTGCAAAAAGAAATAAAATATCAAAACATTAATTTATTTTATAAGATGTTCATGAGATAATTCATCTTGACTATTTTATGTACGGTTATATTTGAACTATTTAATCATTTTTCAACAATCAGATTAATATATTTTCATTCAAGGTGGTATTTGCAGTAATATATGACACAATGAATATCGACCCTGCGATGTCCATATATAACATCTATGTCATGTGAAAAACAACGAAGTTTAGTGGGATTGATCATGACATGTACTCGTCAAATCCAAATCTCTTTTGGATATATGGAAATAGTCGATAGTTCATGTTAGCACCATAAGTTGTCTCTTGACTACTAGAGAGACAAGCCTAGCACATCTTAGTTTTAGGATTGGATTGGGTTTGGTAGGTAACTCGGTAAGAATGAATGAGAAAGGGAGAGGCTAGCAAGCTTACTGCAGATCGGTGATATACCATTGGGCATGGAGTCAAGTAAATGTTGGACAANGGGGGGGGGGGGGTGAATCAGTTGTTACCATGCTTAAACAATTATGCTTATTTTAAACTCTTTGTAAGGCATTCAATGACAATCACAATACTGCAAGGAAGTAAGAAATAGAACATTCAACATCAGTCACACATATCAAATACACAGAGACAGATATTTCCCGAGGAAACCCATAAAGGGTAAAAACCTCTTCTTCTTTATATGATAAGTATTCCTTACATTCTTTACATTATCATACATATGAGCTCCAACTCATTGTGAAGCTACAACCTTTGTTTTGAAAGCTGCAACTTGCTGAGAGCATCAACTCTTTATTTTCTCTAGCACCTACTAGAAGGAAGCACCAACTCCCTGGTTTCTCTAGCACCAACTCCTTGGTTTCTCTAGCACCAACTAGAAGGAAGCACCAACTCCCTGGTTTTTCTAGCACCAACTATAAGGAAGCTACAACTCCCTATGTTCAAGCATCCACTTGAACCTCTGAGGACAACAGTCCTCCCTAGCACCTCCCTACCACCCTGGAATATAAATCTTTGCTATATGTCAATTTATCAAAGTGATACAATATTTGTCATTGGCTTACCAGACTTATCACTGCTCTGCTCTCCTATATCAGTGTCTCTCTATCTGCATCTTCTTGCACTTTCTGATCTTCTGTTTTTCTCTACGAGAGCACCTCATCCTTCTGCATTCTATGCTTCTGCCTTTTATGGTCTGTGGGCCATCTTCATTCCATGCACCATTCCACTTCTTTATATTTCAGCTGCTGCACACTCCTCCTTCTACTCCATGAAAAAATCTCAACAACAACAACCTTTCTCTTCTTTGTTCTGCATCCTTGTAGATTCTGTGCTCCTTGTCCATGCTATCTCGCCATGCTTCTGCATGCTCTTTCCATCTCGAGTGCTCTGCCTCATCATCATGCCAACTCTTCATCTTCTCTGGCAGTTAAACGCATACGTCCATCATCACTGGGTTTTATTTCGAGATTCCTTCGCCTCTCCAACAGTCGAGACTCTTCGTCTTCTTTGTTACAGTCGAGCTCAACCTCTCTGTTGCAGTTACAGGCTTCAATGCTCTTCCATCTGTCAATCGCCTCTATGACCAGTCTTCATCCCACTGGCAGATTCCTTGAGACTCTTTAGCTCCTCTGGCAATCACACTCAAGTCTCTTCGAGTCCTCTGGCAGAAACCATCAGTGGTTTCTAGCAGTTACAGAGTGAACCATGAAATGGAGCCTAGCTATGCTAGCTCCTTCCACTTACATGACCACCGACAGTGACCACCGACTACATAGACATTTCACCATTTCGTCATTCGGTAATTTGGCGTTTGTGTGATCAAGTGTCTCGACACTTCAAGTCACGATCCCCAAAATGGAGCTTGGTTGCACTAGCTCCTTTCTCCATCTTCTGTCGATGTGACCAATGACTGTGACCACAGCCTACACCAAAAGGTGTTTCCGCATTTGGGCGATTCCTGTTGCGAGGAATCTCGACTCTCCAAGTCGCGGTCCCCGAAAATCTGAAATGGAGCTTGTCACTTCAAGATTTTCTCTATAGCTCTTCAATGAAGTGACCACCATCGGTGACCGAGTGCTTATCCATAAAGCGCTTTCACGATTTCGCAATTCGGCATTTCGGCATCCTTGATGTGAAGATTTATTTACACTCCAAGTCTCGATCTCCGAAACTTCGAAATGGAGCTTGCCGCTTCGAGCTCTCTTCTACGGTTCTTCGAAGATGTGACCACCAGAATATGACCACTCTCCAATCACACAAGTGCTTCGATCTCTAGATTAACGGTCCTCAATCCGTGGTGATCAGACGACTATCCTCTACCCCGGGACTTCAGCCTTTGGGACTTTGGGGGAGTGATGGAGTTAAAACTCCCAAAACAAAAACTCTTTGAGTGAGGTTAGTCTTGCGTCACTCGATGACGTGTCATGACCCGAGTGGTTGTCACGTGTCACTCAGAATTGTGATTTCCAGTGGCTTGAAATGCCTAATCAACTTGGCACTTATCGTTGTCTGATCGTGCCACGTGTCATAGTCTTCCACCTGTCCTTTCTGACGTGGTCTGCCACATTCACCTCCTAGATCTGTCGGCCCATATCACTTCGTGATTTCACATATCGCGATTTCAACATTCTTGATGTGAATGGTCTCGACACTTCCAAGTCCCAGTCTACGAAACTCTGAAATGGAGTTAGATCATCTTTTCAGCTTTTCGCACTTCGCAACTTCGGGACTCCTGTGATGAGGAGTCTCGACACTTGACTCCTCCATCTCCCGGTATATGAAACTCTAAAATGGAGTTAGATCAACGGTCCACATCAACCTTCGATCTGATGGCTGAGGTTATTTCGCGATTTCGCATATTGCGAGTTCGAGAGGTTAGGGAACCCCGTTCTTTTGACTTTCCAGTCAGCGAAAGGATGATCTTTCGCCACATATCCTTCTTGGATCGACGGTCCAATTTTGTCCTCGATCTAACGATTGAGATTATATCGTGGTTTAGCATATCGCGATTTCTCATTTCGTGACTTCGGGACTCCTGTAGTACAAGTTCTTGACATCCCCAACTCCCGGTATCCGAAATTGTCTCCTGCTTTCAGGATTTCGACGTTTCACATTTTGCGATTTTAGGACTCCTGTGGTGAAGTGTTTCGACACTTCAACTCCCGGTATTCGGAACTGTCTCCTGCTTTCGGGATTTTGGCGTTTCGCATTTCACGATTCCAGGACTCCTGTGGTGAAGTATTTCGACACTTCCACCTCCCGGTATCCGAAACTGCGAAATGGAGTCAGATCAATTTGTCCATGATCTTCCTTACCTGCCTGTTTTCCATCAAATGATCAAGCACACTCTTGCACTCTGCGTGCACCTTTGCACTTATCCTCCTGAGCTTACGTAGTCCCTGTTTTTCCATCACTGCATACTCTGATCTTGCCATCAATGACAAGCACACCTGTCTGTAAACATGCCAACAATCTCCCCCTTTGGCATTGATGGAAACCTTGAACGAGTGTGCTAAAATGTTTGAACCTCCAACTGTAGCATCTGATTCAGACCATCCAGACCACTCCTTTTCTCCCCCTTTGACATCAATGTCAAAGAAAACATGCTCCCCCTGAGTTGTTGCAGTATTTTTAAGAGGTATCAAATATTCAATCAATACAAAACTCCCCCTAACAGAATGGACTCTCTTAGGTGTGAGACATGATGACACCCAGCTTCTGTCGGAGATATTCAAATGGTGTCTTGGCTAGGGGTTTAGTAAAGATGTCTGCAATTTGTTCTGTGGTTGGAATGTAATGGACCTAAACAGCCTGATTGGTGACCTGCTCTCTCAGAAAATGGTATTTTATGGGAATATGCTTGGTCTTGGAGTGGAATACAGGATTCTTAGACACACTGATGGCACTAGTGTTATCAAAATCAATTGGGATCGGTGTTGCGTATTTTACCTCCAAGTCTGCAAGTGTCTGAATCATCCATAATACCTGAGTGCAGCAAGTAGCAACATCAATGTACTCTGCCTCTGTAGTTGATAAAGAAATGGAACCTTGCTTTTTACTAAGCCATGCTACTAATGAGTCACCCAGGAAGAATGCTCCTCCACTGGTGCTTTTTCTCTCGTCAACACAATTTTCCCAATCTGCATCTGAATAGGCAGTTAACTGAAAATTCTGATTTCTGGGATACCACAGACCATAAGTCATTATTTCTTTCAAATACCTGAATATCCTTTTGACAACTTGCAAATGAATTTGTTTAGGTGCAGACTGATATCTTCCTACCATTCCAACAACATGCATTATGTCTGGGCGAGATGCTATGATGTACAATAGGTTTCCTATCATTGACCTATATGAAATTTGATCAACATCAGGTGAGTCATCATCCTTGCTTAATTTGCATCCAATAACCATAGGTGTACCCACAGGTTTAGAATCTTCCATTTGAAACCTTTTCAACATTTCTCTTAGACATTTTTCTTGAGAAATGAACATCCCTTCAGACCTCTAAGTAATTTGCAGACCAAGGAAAAATGACAGTTCACCTATCATAGACATTTCAAACTCAGACTCCATGGCAGAAGTAAACCATTTTACCAATGAATCCTTATTACATCCGAAGATGATGTCATCTACATAGACTAACACGATGAGCAAATCATTATCCTCTGTTTTGATATATAGATTGTTGTCAATTGTTCCTCTCTTGAACCCTTTGTCTTTGAGATACATATCCAGTCTGTGATACCAAGCACGAGGGGCTTGTTTTAACCCATATAAATATTTCTTCAGCTTGCATACTAAGTCAGGGTTATCATATAGTTCGAAACCCTCTGGTTGTTCCATATAGACTTCTTCATTTAAATCTCCATTTAGAAAAGCTGACATGACATCCATTTGATAGACTTTAAACCTTTTATGACAAGCATAGGCAAGAAACATTCTGATAGCTTCTAATCTTGCTACGGGCGCAAATGTTTCATCAAAATCCAGTCCTTCTATTTGAGCATATCCTTTAGAGACCAATCTTGCTTTGTTCCTGACAACTTGTCCCTGCTCATTCAACTTATTCTTAAAGATCCATTTAGAGCCAATGATATTTTTACCTTCAGGTCTATAAACCATCTCCCATGTATTTTTTTTCTCAATCTGATCAAGTTCATCATTTATTGCTTTAACCCAATGGTCATCTTTGCTAGCTTCATTAAAATTCTTGGGTTCCACCAAGGATATGAAAGCTATATGTGATTGTTCGGTGTTGTTGATTATCTTTCTCCTGGTTTGTACACCTTTGTCTTTTTCACCAATGATCTGACTTGCAGGATGATTCTTGTGAGTGATTCTGGAGGAGGAATTTGAAGTTGTCTGCTGATTTGAGTCTATCTCAGTATCTGTGACTTCATCTGATTCAGAGTATTCATTTTTTTATTCTTGGACCTATTCATCTTCAGCTTTAGCTGTGTCCTATGTAGAAGACTCATTACTATACACCTCTCTTGTTGGGATTCCTTCATCAACTTTTAAGTCAATACAATCAACCATTTTATGCAACCTCTTATTATAGCATCTGTAACCTTTACTGTTTGTAGTGTACCCTAAGAAGATACCTTAATCATCCCTGTCATCATATTTGCCAAGGTTCTCATCATTATTCTTTATGTAACATTTACACCCAAAGACTTTGAAGTGTTTGATTGAGGTAGGTCTCCCATACCACAGTTCATAAGGTGTCTTGTCACTTTGTAGTCTGAGGTGGGATTTGTTAAGAACATGGACTGTTGTGTGTATTTCTTCTACCCAGTAGGTTTGACCAATGTTCTTCTCATTCATCATTGACCTGGCCATTTCCTGCACTGTTCTATTTTGCCTCTCAACTACTCCATTTTGTTGTGGAGTTCTTGGGATTGTGTATTCTCTCTTGATCCCATGCTTATCACAGAAATCCTTGAAATCACTTGACATAAAATCTCCTCCTCGGTCTGATCTTACTGTCGTTAACCTCTTGCCTGTTTGAGTCTCAGTTAAAGCCTTAAATATTTTAAACTTCTCAAATGCTTCAGCTTTTTCCATGAGAAAGGCAACCCAAGTAAGTCTGGATTAATCATCAATAATCAACATGAAGTAGTTTTCTTTCCCTGTGCCTTCCTGTCTTGATGGTCCACATAAATCCATATGAACTAGTTGGAGTGGTTTCTCTGTTGAAGTAAAGCTCTTGGACTTGAACTGTCTCTTGGTTAGCTTTCCTACTTGGCAAGGTTTACACATCAAATCTTGGGGCTTTGATATTCTTGGAAGATCTTTTACTGCCTCGAGATTTTTGAGTTTGATTAAGTGGTCAAAGTTTAGATGTGCAAGTATCCTATGCCATAACCAAATTTCATCATGTTTGCTTAGATGACACTCTTCTCTATTTTTTTCAGCACATATACGTTATTTTCTGTCCTTATGCCTTTACCCACCACTTGTCCTGAGTTTATAGACTTTATTTTGCAGTCCTTGGACGTGAACACCACTTCACATCCTCTATCACACATTTGACTTACACTGAGTAGATTATTTTTTTGCCCATCTACAAGTAGAACATCTTGGGATTTTCCTTTTCCATTACTTAAACTCACCATCCCTTTACCCTTTATTTTACCTAGAACATCATTTCCAAAGGTTACATTTCCTGATTTGCTTTCACTTAGGGATAGAAACTTACCTTTGTCTTCTGTAATATGTTTGGAGCATCCAATGTATATATACCAAGGGTTCCTTTTTCTTTGAGCTGACAACACTAATCCACACTTGTCACTTTCTTTCTTCTTTCAAACCTTGACATTTTCAGCAGGGGAATTAAAATCTGGTTCATAGTTCATTAATCGACAGTCAACAAATTTATGTCCATAGTTATGACATATGTAGCATTCAATCTCATTGTTCAATAGGTCAAAATTATTGTTGCAGCGTTGTCTACTCACTGACTGTTGATTATTTCTTGACCTCCTTAGTTGCATGTCTCTAGACTTAATTTGGCAATTTGCAATCTGTGAAGGTTTGTTACTTGGTTGTATCATTCTTTGTTGTGACAAGTATTTATTCCTTTGAAATATTAATTGCTCATGTCTAAGTCTTAAGGAACAATTTATAGCTTTGTGACCAAAGTTAGAACGGTAGAAACAATAGCCATAGAAAAATTCTTTGTACCTGGAAAATGGTTGTCTTCTTTGAGCAAATCAATTTCTTCCATGCTGATGATGTCTTTCAGTAGGGAGCACATTATTTCTTTGTTCTACAGATTCAGTCCTGGCACCTTTTTCTTTACTCATCCTGGGCGTCTGATTGTCTTCCTTTGTTTCTGCAGGTTTGTTGTTGTCATTCGTTGTAGATTTGACAAACTTGATGGGTTCTTCGTTTCTTGGCTTACCACTACTTGATCCCTCTTCATAACCCAAACCAGTTTTCATCTTTGGATTCCTTTGTTGATTCAGAATGGTGGCTAATCCTTCTAAGGCTTTGATACTTGACAGATTCTGATTATACAAGGCTTGAAACTTCTCCATCTCTTTCCTAGTTTTCACTACTTCTTGTTCTAAGGCTTCACATCTTGCCTTCTTTTCTGATAACTGTCATTTCAGAATGTCTTCGATTTTCTTTGCCTCTTCTAATTCCACTTTTAGTAGGACAAGGTCTTCATCAGGTTCTTTACCGTCTTTCTCGAATTGTATCAACAATTGTCTTTTCTTTCTGTTCTTAATTCTTAGTCTGTCAATCTCTTCCAGTGCACTGATCAGTTCTCCTTCCATGTCAACCAAAACTTCTTCTTCATTAGCATCACTTCCTGTGATTTTATTATCATAATCCTCTTTGGCCATAAGTATGAAGTCATTTAGTTTATCTTCAATAGAGGAGTCATTGTCTTCATCATCTGAAGGATCATCATCATTGTTTACGCAAAG
>ML788662.1:306881-325477 GCA_009831015.1 Picea engelmannii
CCGAGAACTCCACCATCTATTATCACCTCCGCAATCGATCTGTCACCATTCCTTCCTCGGATCACAAAGGCCTTGGTCCTTCCCCAGAACCTCTGAAACAAAAAAAAAGGTAGAGGCAGGCCATCACACCTCTCCATAGCACAATCGTGTGCACTGCTAGACACAGCCACAAGCTGACAAAATCCCTCCTTGGGGCCCTTAGAGCAAAAAAATCCCCAGATGGGGCTCCCCCATGAAGCTCCTCTCCTACAATTGTCAGGGTTTAGTGAGCCCCTCCAAAAAATCCTCTCTAAAAAGGTTGGTGACTTTACACCAACCAGATGTTATTTTTCTCCAAGAAACACTTATAGACGAACGCACAGCCACACAAGTCCTCTTGAGCCTCTTCCCAGGATGGGATTTCCTCGGATTGGATGCTCATGGTAGATCAAGAGGCTTGGTCATTGGATGGCTCTCACAAAAAATAAATCTCCTAAACTCATGGGCCACAGATTCCTGTCTAGGACTCGAGGTACTAGCCGAAGGACTGGGGATGACTCTCAAGCTTCTAAATATCTATGGGCCAAACACAGACAAGACTCTCTTCTGGAACACCCTCTTCAACAAAGATTTATTGAGGTCAAAAAAAATAATTATCGGAGGAGACCTAAACTTCTCCCTTGCCAAAGTGGAAAGCCGGGGCCCCTTGGCTCATCCAGATCCACAAATAGCTTTCTTTAGTCACTTGTTGGCTACAAATGGATTCATCGACATTGTGCCAACCAAACTGCTCCCCACATGGAGGAATTTAAGAGCCGAGGAAGCACATGTGGCAAAAATATTAGATCGGTTTCTGATAACTGAAACACTATCTCTTCTTCCACTCTAGTTTCGACAATGGATTGGAAGTGGGGAAGACTCAGATCACTCCCCTGTTTGGTTAACCCTCGAAAATGGACCAAAAAATCTAGTCGCTCCTTTCAAATTTAACGCAAACTAGCTTAAGGAAGATAGTTTCCAAAAATTGGTAAAAGACAATTAGACTCCCCTCCAGGATTCGGGAGAAACACCGGCAGCCATACAATTCATGGACAACCTAAAATTAATTAAGAGACTGGTCATTCCTTGGGCAAAAAAAAATACAGAAAGAAGAAGAAAAGGAACTCAAAAGAATTGAGGACGAGCTGGAAGAAATTTACCAAAATATTGAATCTAGATTCTCTTCGGACGCTTCTCGAGAGACACTCAAAACTCTTGAATAAAAATGAAGGAAACTCCTGGCCGACAAGGAAGCATCCCGGAGACTGAAAAACAGGGAAATCTGGCTTGAAAATGGGGATGAAAATACAAAATTCTTCCACGCTTATGCAAAAGGTCGAAAAGAAGCAAATACAATTTGGTGCTTAAAGGATCAGGAAGACAGACCTATCACTTCTTTTGAAGGGCTATCAAATAAGGGGAAACATTTCCAGACTCTTTTCAAAGACGACTGAAGGGCCAACTTAGCTGACATCATAAAACTGGCCTTATACTTCCCCAATTTTGTGGATGAGGAAAAAAACCAAAACCTCTATGCAAAAGTCACAGAAGTTGAACTCAAAGATACGATGCAAAGCTTTCAAAAATATAAAATCCCAGGACCAGATGGATGGCCCCTTGAAGTCTACCTGGGCTTCTTCGAACTAATTGGAAAGGATATTCTCAAAGTCATAGAGGAAACCAGATTAAATGGAAGAATTCACAGTCCTCTCAACACCACTTTTATAGCTCTCATACATAAGGTAAATGATCCTCTTTCCTTCGATGATTTTTGACCCATCTCTCTTTGCAATTGCATCTACAAAATTATTGCAAAAATTATAGCATGAAGGCTAAAACAATTACTCTCCTCGTCTATATCAAAATAAAAATTTGGTTTCTTAGAAGGAAGACAAATCCACGAAGCAATTGGGCTAGCACAAGAATGACTACATAGTCTGAAAACCAAAAAAGAAAAGGGAACCATTTTAAAGATTGACCTCTCCAAGGCTTTCAACAGAGTAAATTGGTCCTATATCAGGCTACTCCTCAACCATCTTGGATTCGAGGTCCCCTTTATCAAATGGCTAATGGCTTGCATCACTTCAGTTTCCTTCGCAGTACTCATAAATGGAGCAACATCCCCATTCTTCACCTCCGAAAAAGGACTCTACCAAGGTTGCCCCCTCTCCCCCCTACTCTTCTTACTTGTGGTCGAGGGACTGAGGGAGTTCCAAGGAATAAAGATCACCACAATTCAAAGACTCACTCACCTACTCTTTTTAAACTACATCCTCATCTTCTGTAGTGGACAAAGGTAGGATGCAGAAGTACTTTCAAGTATCCTCTCTCTCTTCCGTTCAACAACTGGAATGCAAATAAATTTACAAAAATCTACCCTCTCCTTCTTAGAATTGGAAAGGGAGGAGGAAGATCATTACAAAAGGCTCTTTCCCTTCACTCATAAAGACTTCATAGATGACCTAAAATATCTTGGTTTTCACCTAAAACCAAATAACTATCTCAAAAATGACTGGAAATGGCTCATCTCCAAACTGGAGAAAAGATTATCTGGATGGAGCTTCAGGTGGCTCTCAAGAGTAGGAAGACTCACACTAACCAAAGCAGTTCTAGAGGCCATCCCAGTCTACTGGATATCATTGGCCTGGATACCGAAAGAAACTCTAGAAAAGATCAGGCAAATCTACTCTTGTTTCATCTGATCAGGCTTTGGAGACAAAAACTTATGGCCTTGGGAAAAATGGGATCTTTTAGCAAGGCCAAAATCCCTAGGAGGATGGGGGCTCAAAAATATTTTTTTGTTCTCAAAAGCATTGGCAGCAAAAACAGGTTTGAGCCTCATCTCCAATAGCAACCTTTGGTCCTCTGTTATCTTTCAAAAATATATAGCCCCAGGGACACTAGAAGACTAGATCAGATCCCCAAACAAATCACATACCTCAGGCTCCATTTTTTGGAAAGCTCTTATTACCTCCTTTCTAGTTATTAGTGAAGGACTAGCCTGGAGAATAGGCCAAGGAAACCTTCTCCACATAGGATCAGATCCCTGGCCTGGCAGTGGGACCGAACACATTCTCCCTCCAGATCTTATCAACCTTCTCCACAGGCAAAATATATACTTACTCTCCCACTTGGATGACCCAAATTCAACAACATTGTGGAATCAAGGATGGAAGAAAGCAGATGAACTAGGGATAACTGGAGTCTCCTCAATAATCTACAAAAAATACATCGAAGCTCTACAAACTGGACACATCAGACTCATTAACAGAGAGGATGAACTGCTCTGGAAAAAGGATCCTTCAGTTGTATACACCCCAAAATTGGGCTATATCGCACTAAATCTGGATCTCTTTAAACAACAACAATCCCGATGGTGGAAAGGACTATGGAAGCTAAAGTGCCCACAAAAGAAAAACTCTTTCTTTGGGAAGCACTAAATGGGAAAATCCCCACATGGGATATTTTACAAAAGAGACAGTTCGAAGGTCTTGGCAGATGTTCCCTTTCCCACTCGGAAAATGAAACAATTTACCATCTGTTTATTACCTGCCCTTTTACCCAAAGAGTATGGATAGAAGTTTTAGCCAACATCAGACAAACATGCTCATGGGTTGGACCAAGCCTAGAACAAGCCTGGAAATATTGGCTTCACGACCCAATTTATACCCCCCATCCTAATCTGGGGCATTTGTCTAGCCCGAAACACAATTGTTTTCCTCAACAAAGCTTTCATCCCATAAATAACTATTGCACAGAGCCTCTCAATACTCTCACATTTCCCACAAACAAAAAAGGGTCAAGCATACAATCCTTCTCTCATGAACAGATAAACAAATCGAAGCCATGGGATTAATTTGATGGGGCCTCACAAAACCATCATTGTGGGGGTGGATTCGTACTACATCTTTCGGAAACACACTCCTTTCACACAAAATTGGGGCTCGAACAGGGTACAAACAACTATGCATATCTTTTGACTTTAAAACTTCTACTTACATTTGCAAAATAAAAATATTTGCGGCATATCTAGATCTGTGGAGACTCAATAATTATAGTGAATTGGGCAAGGAAAATCCAGCAGTGTCATAATATTTTCCTCCTCCCTATTCTAGAGGACACTTTTTGCTTACTAGAAAATTTTGACACTGTGACTATCTCCTATGTCTACAGGAAAAGGAACATGGTAGCGGATGCACTCTCAAAAGCAAGGCTCCTCCTTGCATTGGGACATTGGGACATCACAGAGCACAAAAATGGAAACTCACAAGATTTTTACCACTGGCCTTTTATAGACACAACAATCCAACAACATGATACACAACATGAGCAACAACAACATTAAAAATCCATTTTGGATGCAATCAATAGAAAATTTTGGAAGAAATCTACAAAATACTACAGTTCAACAGATTCACAATCTACAACATAGTTTCACAGCCCACTGGATACAATACTTGTAACTTAACTGATATTTTTGGGAACTCTCTACTTAGCAGAAAGTCAGAGACTTTCTAAAAAATCTTTTAATTTCTTCGACACATATACTACACCCATGAGGTGTTGTGCTCCTTGAAGCACCTACATAATGTAATTTTGTCTCTTCAGATGAATAAAATTACACTTTTTTCCGTGGAAAAAAAACAGATTTAATAATCATTAGCTAATTACCATAATTTAATTTATAAGACAATTAAAGCATCACATCACGTTAATCAATTCGACACAAATTTTAATAAACATGCTTTATGTCTAATTCATATTCATGGATTAATATTTTAATCATAATTAAAGTATAGAAAAAAAATCAATGTTGATGATATGTGGATTTTTAGGGTTTTCGTATTATCTTTAAGTTGGAATGTTTGAGCAGTCTCTATGATGTTTGGGTGCAGTACAATTTATCAATATTTTAATCAAAAAAATATTCTATGAAGTCGATGTGAACACAAGTTGAACCAATGAATTCCTAGAGTTCCTCATGAATTCAACTTCATGCCCTTAAAAATGGATGTCTATTTAGAAGAGAATTGATGTAGCCTTTCAAATTGCTTGATAAGGACGAGAATGGCTTTGTTTTTGTTGTTCATATTTAACATGTTATGACAAACTTGGAGGAGAATATTATAGATGAGGAGGTTGATGGGATGATCTAGGACAATGACATGGATGGTGATGAGCAATTGTAGAAGTTGGGAAATCTAGGGCCAAGCAAGCAATTCCACAAGAAATTCCTAGGCCAAATCGATGCCCACTACCGATAAAGTGTTAAAGGATAGAGAATGTCAATCATTTGATGAAACTTTTTGAAAATTGTTGTGGCATGGGTTATGATGTTCAAAGAATATCCTCACCAATGAAACAATAGGAAAGCATTAGACCTTAAACTAACCCCGCATCTTGGTTTTCTGTTGAGAGAGGACATGCACATCTTTGTGAAAACCCTTTCTAGGGAAATTATTATCTTGAAGATGAAGAACTTGGACACCGTCGACAATGTAAGGGATAAGATCTAGTACAAAGAGGGGCTCCCTACCAACCATGAAAGGCTATTATTCTTAGGTGAGTAGTTGGAAAATGGTTGTACCTTGACTTATTATTACATACAACAAGATTTGGCATTGCATTTGATGTTTTGTCTTGTTGGAGGATCTAATAAAAAGGGACAACCTCCTCCTTTACAACACCAAAATTTTCTCCATCCATAGTGGTTGGCAAGGGTAAATCAACTTCATTGAAAGATATTATTCTCTAATTAGAGAAACCCTTATGTAGCATTAAATTTTCTATCGGATCAATCCCAACTAATTATTCTCCACTTTATAAGAAGGTCATTATTATGTATGTTGTTGTGGATAAGGAAACCTCATTTCTAACTTTGAAGCTTACTTTTGTATAGAAAATTACCTAAAACATGTGGCTTATGGATATCGCTTAAAAATCTCCAAAAGTGAATTATTGATTCTTGGGGTTGTTTCTTGGAGAATTCAATGTTGATTGACCAAAATGCAAAAGTTTTATTTATTCTCAATTTTATCTTAAAGTAAGGTAGAGCACAAGTTGCTAGTGAGGGCCCTTGATTTATGGACAAAACTTGCCTCTTTATGAAGCCATGGTAGTTTGGCTTCAACCCACTCAAAGAATCATCAATATAGGCTCTAATTTTGGTAAATTCATAGTGTCCCTTTTGAATATTAAAATGAGAATACCATGTTGGCCATTGGTAATACTTTGGGCAACTTTATTACCCTAGCTCGAAAAAACGAGGAGGTCCATTAACATCACTACCTAAACTTGCATTCAAAGCAAAGGTATTCTATATAAAATCAAGTTGGAGTGTGAGAATTACAATTGGAAATAATTTTAAGACTATGAAAATATAACATTCTATTGCAAATTTTTCTTTGAGAATGGGCACGTGGTAACTTATTTCTTTAAGGTAATTGTCTCTCAAGTTAAAAAGTTGAAATATGAAACCCCTTAGTACTAGAACTTGAGTCGTGGTTAGGTAAATCCTCCAACATGTCCAAAGGTAACCATGCCTAGAGCTTTAGTAAATGATCCCACCTCTCCAACTAAGGTTGGAGATGAAAAAATTGACATGAAGATGACTAAGGAGTCGATAAATGATCCCACCTCTCCAACTAAGGTTGGAGATGAAAAAATGATATGAAGATGACTAAGGAGTCAAACTTGCCACTATAAGAGGTATCACTGAACTTGTATACTAAAAGGAAAAACTTGAGGCATGATTTAGACAATTTAGAACAAGAAAGGGAACCAATCTCTTTGTTCAAGCCAAAAAATTCATTGCAATTAGAGTTATCAAAAAATTCAACATTCTCTAATCAGTGCAGTAGTTGCACCGTGATTTGTAAAAGAAAGACAAAAAAAGATAGCCTTGATTGGGGGAATTAGTAATAGGTGGCCCCTTTGTGTAAGAAACCAAGTTGGTATGTGGCCTTTAGCAAGCAAAATTTGGAATTAGATGAAATTTTACACATAAAATATCCAACCATGAATTTAGTCTTTAAATTGTAGGGGTCAAAACATAGAATATAAGACCATGACAACTTTAGTGTGCCTAACAATTAAGGACATGTGTTTCCTCCTTGGAGGTCACATGTTCAAATTCAAAGGGGGTAGGGCATGTACACCTCCATAGATCATGTAGTCAAATACTTGTGTGAAGGTGATCCCTTGTCCTACAAACAGGGAGGTCCCATACATCAATTTGATGCCCAATTAGATTGAGGCCTTAACATCAAATTATTATTATTATATAAAAACAATATAAATAATTCATAATGAAAAAAAAGATTATAAATTACTCATAATGATGATAACACACACACACACACACACACACACACACACACACACACACATATATATATTAAAAAAATGATATTCCTGTACTTATAAACTATTTAGTTCCTCCTTGAAGAGATGCATGTTACTCTGGATTAGTAACATGAGAATACCATGTTGGCCATTGGTAATACTTTGGGCAACTTTATTACCCTAGCTCGAAATAACGAGGAGGTCCATTAACATCACTACCTAAACATGCATTCAAAGCAAAGGTATTCTAGATAAAATCAAGTTGGAGTGTGAGAATTACAATTGGAAATAATTTTAAGAATATGAAAATATAACATTCTATTGCAAATTTTTCTTTGAGAATGGGCATGTGGTAACTTATTTCCTTAAGGTAATTGTCTCTCAGGATAAAAAGTTGAAATATGAAACCCCTTAATACTGGAACTTGAGTCGTGGTTGGGTAAATCCTCCAACATGTCCAAAGGTAACCATGCCTAGAGATTTAGTAAATGATCCCACCTCTCCAACTAAGGTTTGAGATGAAAAAATCGGCACAGAGATGGCTAAGGAGTTGGTAAGTGATCCCACCTCTCCAACTAAGGTTGGAGATGAAAAAATGATACGAAGATGACTAAGGAGTCAAACTTGCCACTATAAGAGGTATCACTCAACTTGTATACTAAAAGGAAAAACTTGAGGCATGAGTTAGACGATTTAGAACAAGAAAGGGAACCAATCTCTTTGTTCAAGACAAAAAATTCATTGCAATTAGAGTTATCAAAAAATTCAACAGTCTCTAATCAGTGCAGTAGTTGCACTGTGAATTGTAAAAGAAAGACAAAAAAACATAGCCTTGATTGGGGGAATTAGTAATAGGTGGCCCCTTTGTGTAAGCAACCAAGTTGGTATGTGGCCTTTAGCAAGCAAAATTTGGGATTAGATGAAATTTTACACATAAAATATCCAACCCTGAATTTAGTCTTTAAATTGTAGGGGTCAAAACATAGAATATAATACCATGACAACTTTAGTGTGCCTAACAATTAAGGACATGTGTTTCCTCCTTGGAGGTCACATGTTCAAATTCAAAGGGGGTAGGGCATGTACACCTGCATAGACCATGTAGTCAAATACTTGTGTGAAGGTGATCCCTTGTCCTACAAACAGGGAGGTCACATACATCAATTTGATGCCCAATTAGATTGTGGCCTTAACATCAAATTATTATTATTATATGAAAACAATATAAACAATTCATAATGAAAAAAAAAGAATTATAAATTACTCGTAATGATGATAAAACACACACACACACACACACACACACACACACACACACACACACACACACATATATGATGGGTGTTATATATGCACTAAAAACACACTAAAAACCCTCAATTAAATTGTCAACCCGGGGTAAGTAAACTTAGAGTTGTAGAAAAATATATGCCAAGGTAGAAGGATTGGTAGTAGTATAGTCTAACTAAGGAAGTGGCTATCTAAGGGATAATCTATTCAAGCAAAGCTATCTAATGAACAAAACTTACTAAGCAACTTTAAACTATGTAACCTAAGTATTTTTGAACCAAGGATAGATGGATAGTTCTAGGAAAGCAAATAAAAAACCCTACGAAGCAAACTAACTGATCATGACAATAAGAAAAAACAAACTATTTAAGCATAACAATAAACAAATAGAAATAGAAAACTACTTTAACTAGTCTATTTGAACTCAATTAAACAACTGCCCTGTGAAAGCAAGTAAATAAACAAGAAACTATACTATCAAAGCAAGAATAGACAAGTAAGCAATTAACCTATTAAAGAAAGTAAACAACTAACTAACTTGGGATAACTTCTACAACAAGTAAACTAATTAAAACTACTCAATAAGAAACTAACTAAGCTAAAAGACAAGTGAACTCTATTCTTAATACAACTATTTCTAATTCATAAAATGAAATCTACCTAATTGAAAGCAAGAGGAATTAGCAACTAATCCTTAATCTATGATACACAAACTAATCTTTAATCTATCAAAGCAAAAGACTATCTATCCTACAAAAGCAAGAAACCTATCTTATGATCTATGAAAGCAAGAAACTATATTTTAACCTATGAAAGCTCAAATATAGTGTTGATGATTGTGTGAATGTCTTCGGTGTCTTATAATATCACGATGTCACTTAACAATGAAAGATAATTCAAGAGGGATAAACTCGATATTGACTTCAATAGCAAAGTGAAAAGTGTGAATTAGGCAATCCAATGAAAACTTAGTCATTACGGAAACAACATCAATTACCCTGCATATCCATGTGATTATGTAATCATGCATTAACCATCAACAATAAAACGAAATTATAAAATTCAATTGCACTCTATACTATGTAAGCAAACTCATAACTTAAATTCAAGCATTAACTAAAAATTGGAATTGCAACCTAAATCTAAGAAAGAAATTGCATGAAGTAAAACTAAGCTAGACCTATTTCAACAATTCAAATTGTAAAAAGAGAAATGCTTATGAACAGAAATTAAACATTATTCTAGCATATGACAAGTAAACTAATGAGCAAATTGATTAACAACTAGTTAAGCAAAATCTAAATAACAATCGAATAAGCAATCTACAAATGAAAACTAGAACTAATACTATCCATCCATCAAAGCCTTGTTAAAGAAAACATAAATTAAAATTATGTTCTAAAACTCTGTTTCAAACTCTATTTTGAACTTGATTTTAAAAGCATAAAGAAAATATAATCTAATATTTAATCACACACGGGGTTAGTGTCTAAGTTTGCAAACTTATTCCTACTAACTATAGAGTCAATGCATATTGACAAAATCCTTCATACTAACCTGCAAAAGGAAACTAAAACAATTAAACTATAACAACAAATTATATAACACATAAATAAAATAGCAATTCATGTACAGGAAATAAAATAAAAGACATATATGCTATGTTATTCATAAACAAACTCAGAGAACAGTTACCAGACTGTTGGTGGCCCCCCCAGCAAGTCGTGGTCACTCCTCAAATGCACACCACGAACTCAACAAAGCGATTTCACCATTAAAACTTAAAAAAGCAGGTTTACACTATTATGACAAAATGAAAATGGAAAAACAGAGGGAAATTGTCTTTTCTCTCTAACACATGACTTCCTGAACTTCTTAACTATTGTATGACCACCACGATGGTATTTATAAGCTTTACAGACTAAGAGGTTGACCACTGGAGGGTCGAACCTCTTCTAAAAATAGTAAATTACATTAATGATGCCCTAACTGCCGAAATGGAGTGAGCCAATAATTGCCCATATTAACAACCCAAACCGAGTTGTCAAGAGTTCAGTAGTTGGAGGGGGCAAGCACGAGAAAAACCCATGTTCCCGATTCACCCACCACTGGTCGCCAATACCATAACCGCCGAATCGCCCATCGTTTTTGTGCAGGATGGAGCGTCGGACCGAGTACTGGATTGAGTACTGGATGGAGTAACGGACTGAGTGTCGGAAGCAAAAACATGTTGCGATTTTTCCCTGTGACACCAAAAATGCGAATTAGATCCCTGGAAACATAAAAACATACTAAATTATAATCAAGATCATCATAAAACATGAATTATGCATACCTGGTGTAGATCATAGAGTTTTGGCACAAAATCCCTTCAAAAACTTCTTCAAAGCATAAAAACGCATATATACATTCGGCAAAAGTATCTAATAAACATCATAAAATCGATCATATCTCAGGCCCAACAATATATATATATATATATATTAAAAAAAATTGATATTCATACTTATAAACTGTTTAGTTCCTCCTTGAAGAGATGCATGTTACTCTCGATTAGTTATTTTTCTATATTTATTTTATTCTCTACCATTATTAGTCCTTGTCTGGACTACAACCATCGATTCATCGTTGACCTTCAATTACTTTCCCTTTAACCAAATATATTTTTGTGCTTCTCAAAGTTGTGCATAGGAAGAGTAGAATAATTATTTTTTTTATGACATTTTAATTGCTTTTATCAAACATACTATTGGATAATAAGTTGGTACTCTTATTGCTGAACTCTTTTTGTGAATGTTTACATAGACTAAGTTTTGAGTCTATAATATCTTCATTGATGCTCTTTTTGAGGTCCTTAAATAGGACCTGACACAATGCATTTTCCCAATTTTGTATAACTTAAGTTTATTGAATCTCTTTCTGAGGACAATGACGATGGATTTGCATCCATTAATTGATATTATTAAATTCATGTTCAATCGTCTACCAAATAGATCTGAAGACTAAGTGGTAAATCAGATGATCAAGCTTTAAACTAGTCTAACAAATTTGGCCACCGTCTCCATCGCCTCCATCTCCACCACCTAGACAACACCACTTTCACAAGAGGGCCTCAACAGTACTAATGACCTTCGTGATCAAATCAAAAATTCAGATTACTTATAAGTTGGAGGAACAAAGCCATACTTAACCGTAATAAGCCTAGAGGAGAGCAATTGATGGGTTGCTTCATAGCTCCCTATACCTTTATTAGGTGCCAAATACAAAAGAGACCCTGCAACTTACCCAACAGTAGCAGATCCACTTCAATAAGTGAAGATACAAAGTCATACAACAATAGGTATAGACACAATTCCACATCCATCACACATCAATTCAATTATGTTTATACTTAATCTTTTGGAGCAGTTTTAGATAACTAGTTATGTACTTACTTAATCTTCTGGAGAAGTTTCTTTGGATCTGTCAGGGTAACCTCACATGTCTTGTATTACACACTGAATATTCATTCAAATTTGTTGGTTGTTTGAAACCTTTTTTTTGCCTATGTGAGTGCACATTAGTGGCGACAGACAACACCCCACATGTTGAAAGTTGTTCTCGTGTTGTGTTGTCTCCTGTCTTTGAGTCTTCCAACACTTTTTCGCATATAGACATGATAGTTTCACTTCACCCGTCCACAACCAATGTTTCGTCACTACATTTTCACCTAAAAGTGGTGCGTTGGTGTTATTTCATGCATGTCTTTATGTTTTCTGGAAATTTTGGCTTGCTCCTTTTATTCCCCACAACTGCATCTTCATCGTGATAATGGAAATTTTTATTTTTGTTTTAATTGACAACACACCCACCATCCATATGCAACAATGAACTTTCCTTCAAGTGGACTGTGGAGAGTTGTGGAAGCGAGAGCATATTTAGTTATTGTTATTTTTCCAACATCTCGAGTTATTACATGCTTAATAATCATAATAATGTGAAAGAGAGTGCTTACAAGAAGGTATGTCAAGGAAGTAAGGACCTTACTGGGCTGACTAGTGGAAACCAACACGATGGGAAAGCCCCTATGCTCACACGTTAAACATGCCAACTAAAGGTGTGTATATTTTGCAGAGATGACTCATGTCAAAACTTGGTAGTCGAGAAAAATATATGTTCCACTACAACACACTCATTAATTAATATATTTGAACCTAAGTGTAAACTAGTAGACACATAGGAGAACATATGTCCTTACAAAAACACCATATGCAAAAACATGTTTTGATGTATTTCAATTATGCGGTTATACTTATTGATATGTCTTTGTATACATGTAAACTTAAAAGGAAAATGTATAAAATTATATTTATTAATATTTTTCTTAATGCTAATTAGTATGTAGTTACATGACTGTATTATTATTCAATTTATGATTAGATTATTACCAATTTTTTCACATGTTTTCACTTGTGTTTTCCGAGCAGTGCGACATTTTCAAAGAGCCTTTCATTCAAAGGCATGGCATCTGATCTTTTCTCTAGTTTTTATGATGCAAATTGGTATAACATTGGCCTCCAAAAAAAGGGAATGGGTATAAGGTTGGCCTCCCATATAAGGTAATTGGTCTCAAGCTTACCTACCCCACTATCATACCCTGACACCTATCAGCAACAAGAGGCAAGCACACCCATCAACCCCCCTAATAAACCTGCTAATGTTGGGGACATTCAGAATGTCGTAAATCCAAACTTGACTTCTTAAACTAGCAAGGATGTCGAGTCTATTGACTGAGAATGGGATTGACTAATGATTTGGATTTTGATTTTTGTTAGGGTTTCTATGGTTTACTATTGCACCTCTAATTATTGGTTGTTATTGATAGTTTCATGCATTTTCTATAGCTTAAATGGTTTTATGTATGAGCTATTTGTTATGTTCTTTTCTTCTGCGTAGACCTCACACAATTACCCTAAAGTCCTCTCTCTTGGTTAATATTTGGTCATGAACGTGTTTTACACTCCGTTGTGAAGGTAAGGTCCTGGAGTCCTTACCTACTTGAGCTCAAGTAAGTAACCCAATCACTAAGGTCCAACCTAAAGTCCTCCCTTTTCGTCCTTATTAGGGTTTGTTGATTGTATTCAATGACCTTGCAAGAAATGAATTATGCGATGCCATTCCCCAAGAGCTGGGACAACTGCAAAATTTATCCTCATTGTAAGATCTGTTGAAATTATCATTCGTGTATTTTGATGTAATTGATATTATTCATTTGCACCTTTAGTTTATTTGATACTCACAAAATTATCTATGTTGGTTGTATTCAATGACCTCACAGGAAATACATTATTTGGTGCCATTCCCCAAGTGTTGGGACAATTGCAAAACTTATTCTCATTGTAAGATCCGTTGAAATTATCATTCCCCCTCCGACAATTCTAGTTATTCCTGTAGTTCTTGTAAGTTTAATACCTTTGGTCATTTGAGATTGAATAACAAAATTGTATGAACCTTATTTTCCTAGTGTGTAAGTATACTTTGCTATGGAAGTTTCCATGCTAATATGGAATTTCAACTCTTTATAACTTGATGCTAAACAAATGAACATCCCAACTTTATTGATATTCTTATATGTTGTTTTATTTCAATGCCTTCTCAGGGGTTTAAATATATTGAACATACAAATGTATACAAAATTTATAGAGTTCGAGCTTTATTTTTCTTCTCAAAATGTTATACTAATTTTTCTGATTTAACTCTTAAATATGCAATCTTTTCTGATATCTTACATGATATGGCATTGGGTTGTGTATAATCAAAACAATAAAAATGTAATATTTTTTAGACAGCTATGAATATTCTTTATAAATGAAAATTGATCTACATTCCTATTCTGCATTTAAACACTAGATATAATTTTTCTTTGGACTAGATGAACAACCTCTATGTCAAAGGTAGCCACATGGTATATGAACCTTGTGGTTTTCAATTGGTCAAATCAGCCCATGAATTTACAAAAGCATCAAACAAAGTCATTGAAGTTATTTTTTCTTGGCTGCATCTCAGAGAAAGATTCAAAAACTTGAGAAGAAGCATAAGAAGGCTTGTATGCTTTTTAAAGAAATGATCTAGAGCTGAATTGTTGTCAAGAAATAAAGAAGATTTAAAATACATGAAGGTTATTCCTCAGTTTTGAACACATGTTACCAAGAGATAATAATTTTCCAGATCTTTGTAGGTCAATGAGAAGGTACGAGATATATGAAGGATCATTTTTTGCAACCAGATCAATTTTGTGATAATAAATGATAAATCCATCAAAAGGCTTTGAGATCTATTATTTCTATTGGGTGTCTCCAAAATAGTTACCAAAGAATCTTTTTATTAGGAGAATATTTGAAATCAAAGATGTAATATTATGTGAGGATTTTTCTCCTATAAATCAATATTTTGTCTTCACTGTATTCGATGTAAGGGAATATGATCAAATGTAATCAAAATTGATGCTATAATTCAGGATCTAGGATCTGAATTTGAATTTATTTTTGATGTATAAAATAAGTCTAGATGAAAGGTGAGGAAGGATTTTTTGGACAGGCTCGAGAGAGCTTTACGAGGAAAAAACATGTATGATTTATTGTAAGCCCGAGGGCATTTTATTATGTAATCGTTTCTGACATTGAAGATTCCTAAGAATTGCTTTATCAAATTGTGACTTCTTTGTTTCCCATTTTGCATTTTCATCTTGCGTGAATGAGTTGTAGACATTGAGAATCAATGGTTGTCCATGGATAATATATTCTTGAGCAAAAAGAATTTGTTGTGACCGACTATTATTTGTGTGCTTTGTTCAAGTACCCTTCTAATCCATTTTGCAGAGATAATCTTTTTTTGGTGGATGTTCTACTTTATGTTACATTCCCCATTCTTCCATCCACCATTATATAACTTTTTGTCTGATATGCAGTTCAATTGCCTTCGATCTATAGGGTGTTTACTGTTGGCATGTTTACAGACAGGTGTGCTTGTCATTGATGGCAAGATCAGAGTATGCAGCGACGACAAAACAGAGACTACGTAAGCTCAGGAGGATAAGTGCAGAGGTGCACGCAGAGTGCAAGAGTGTGCTTGATCATTCAAACAGGCAGGCAAGGAAGATCAGGGACAAATTGATACAACTCCATTTTGGAGTTTCGGATACCGGGAGGTGGAAGTGTTGAAACACTTCACCACAGGAGTCCCAAAATCGTGAAATGAGAAACGCTGAAATCCCGAAAGCAGGAGACAGTTCTGGATACCGGGATTTGAAGTGTCGAAACACTTCACCACAGGAGTCCCGGAATCGCGAAATGCGAAACGCTGAAATCCCGAAAGCAGGAGACAATTTCGGATACTGGGAGTTGGGGATGTCAAGAACTCTTACTACAGGAGTCCCGAAGTCGCGAAATGCGAAATCATGATATGCTAAACCACGATATAATCTCAACTATTGGATCGAGGACAAAACTGGACCGTCGATCCAAGAAGGATACATGGCGAAAGATCATCCTTTCGCTGACTGGAAAGTCAAAAGAACGGGGTTCCCTAACCTCTCAAACTCGCGATATGCGAAATTGCGAAATAACCTCAGCTGTCAGATCGAAGGTTGATGTGGACCGTTGATCTGACTCCATTTCAGAGTTTTGGATACCGGGAGATGGAGGAGTCAAGTGTCAAGACTCCTCATCATAGGAGTCCCGAAGTTGTGAAGTGCGAAAAGTCGAAAAGCTGATCTGACTCCATTTCAGAGTTTCGTAGACCGGGACTTGGAAGTGTCGAGAAAATTCACATCAAGAATGTTGAAATCGCGAAGTGATCTAGGTCGACAGATCTAGGAGGTGAATGTGGCAGACCACGTTAGAAAGAACAGGTGGAAGACTATGACACGTGGCATAATCAGACAATGACAAGTGTCAAGTTGATTAGGAATTTCAAGCCACTGGAAATCATAATTCTGAGTGACACGTGATAGCCATTCAGGTCACGACACATCATCGAGTGACGCAAGACTGACCTCACTCAGGGATTTTTTGTTTTGGGAGTTTTAACTCCATCACTCCCCCAAAGTCCCGAAGCCTAAAGTCCCGGGGTAGAGGATAGCCATTCGATCACCACGGATCGAGGACCCTTGATTTGGAGATCGAAGCACTTGTGTGATTGGAGAGTGGTCATATTCCAGTGGTCACATCGTCAAAGAACTGTAGAAGAGAGCTCGAAGTGGCAAGCTCCATTTTGGAGTTTTGGGGATCAGGAATTGGAGCGTAAAGAAATCTTCGCATCAAGGATGTCGAAATGCCGAATTGCGAAATTGCAAAAGCGATTTATGGATAAGCACTCGGTCACCAATGGTGGTCACTTCGTCGAAGAGATATAGAGAAAAGCTTGAAGCGACAAGCTCCATTTCGGAGTTTCGGGGACTGTGACTTGGAGAGTCGAGATTCCTCGCAACAGGAATCGTCGAAATGTGGAAACACCTTTTGGTGTAGGTTTTGGTCATAGCCATTGGTCACATCAGCGAAAGATGGAGAAAGGAGCTAGTGCAACCAAGATCCATTTTGGGGATCGCAACTTGAAGTGTCGAGACACTTGATTACACGAATGTCGAATTACTGAATGCCAAAATGACGAAATGGTGAAATGTCTATGTAGTCGGTGGTCACCACCAGTGGTCACATAAGTGGAAGGAGCTAGCATAGCTAGGCTCCATTTCATGGTTCACTCTGTAACTGCTAGAAACCACTGATGGTTTCTGCCAGAGGACTCGAAGAGACTTGAGTGTGATTGCCAAAGGAGCTGAAGAGTCTCAAGGAATCTTCCAGTGGGATGAAGACTAGTCATAGAGGCGATTGACAGATGGAAGAGCATTGAAGCCTGTAACTGCAACAGAGAGGTTGAGCTCGACTGTAACAGAGAAGACGAAGAGTCTCGACTGCTGGAGAGGCGAAGGAATCTCGAAATAACACCTAGTGATGATGGACACATGTGTTTAACTGCCAGATAAGCTGAAGAGTTGGCATGATGATGAGGCAGAGCACTCGAGATGAAAAGAACATGCAGAAGCATGGAGAGATAGCATGGACAAGGAGCACAAAATATACAAGGATGCAAAACAAAGAAGAGAAAGGTTGTTGTTGTTGAGAGTTTTTCAGGGAGTAGAAGGAGGAGTGTGCAACAGTTGAAATACAGAGAAGTGGAATGGTGCATGGAATGAAGATGGCCCACAGACGATAAAAGGAAAAAGCAAAGAATGCAGAAGGGGTGTGTAGCAAGACAGTGAGATAGTAAAGGAAGGCTGAGGTGCTCTCGTAGAGAAAAATAGAAGATCAAAAAGTGCAAGAAGATGCAGATAGAGAGACACTGATATAGGAGAGCAGAGCAGCACAACAGAGCAGTCATAAGTCTGGTAAGCCAATGAAAAATATTGTATCACTTTGATAAATTTACATATAGCAAAGATTTATCTTCTAGGGTGGTAGGGAGGCGCTAAGGAGGACTGTTGTCCTTAGAGGTTCAAATGGGTGCTTGAACACAGGGAGTTGTAGCTTCCTTCTAGTTGATGCTAGAAAAACCAGGGAGTTGGTGCTTCCTTCTAGTTGGTGCTAGAGAAACCAAGGAGTTGGTGCTTCCTTCTAGTTGGTTCTAGAGAAACTAGGGAGTTGGTGCTTCCTTCTAGTAGGTGCTAGAGAAAACAGAGAGTTGGTGCTCTCACCAAGTTGCAGCTTTCAAAACAGAGGTTGTAGCCTCACAATGAGTTGGAGCTCATATGTATGATAATGTAAAGAATGTAAAGAATACTTATCATATAAAGAAGAAGAGGTTTTTACCCTTTATGGGTTTTCTCAGGAAATATTTGTCTCTGTGTATTTCATATGTGTGATTGATGCTTAATGTTCTATTGCTTACTTCCCTCAAGTATTGTGATTTTC
>ML788662.1:326409-340173 GCA_009831015.1 Picea engelmannii
CCTTAGAACAAGAAGTAGTGAAAACTAGGAAAGAGATGGAGAAGTTTCAAGCCTTGTATAATCAGAATCTGTCAAGTATCAAAGCCTCAGAAGGATTAGCCACCATTCTGAATCAACAAAGGAATCCAAAGATGAAAACTGGTCTGGGTTATGAAGAGGGATCAAGTAGTGGTAAGCCAAGAAATGAAGAACCCATCAAGTTTGTCAAATCTACAATGAATGACAACAACAAACCTGCAGAAACAAAGGAAGACAATCAAACACCCAGGACGAGTAAAGAAAAAGGTGCCAGGACTGAATCTGTAGAACAAAGAAATAATGTGCTCCCTACTGAAAGACATCATCAGCATGGAAGAAATCGATTTGCTCAAAGAAGACAACCATTTTCCAGGTACAAAGAATTTTTCTATGGCTATTGTTTCTACTATTCTAACTTTGGTCACAAAGCTGTAAATTGTTCCTTAAGACTTAGACATGAGCAATTAATATTTCAAAGGAATAAATACTTGCCACAACAAAGAATGATACAACCAAGTAACAAACCTTCATAGATTGCAAATTTCCAAATTAAGTCTAGAGACATGCAACTAAGGAGGTCAAAAAATAATCAACAGATAATGAGTAGACAATGCTGCAACAATAATTTTGACCTATTGAACAATGAGATTGAATGCTACATCTGTCATAACTATGGACATAAATCTGTTGACTGTTGATTAAGGAACTATGAACCAGATTTGAATTCCCCTGCTGAAAATGTTAAGGTTTGGAAGAAGAAAGAAAGTGACAAGTGTGGATTAGTGTTGTCAGCTCAAAGAAAAAGGAACCCTTGGTATATAGACAGTGGATGCTCCAAACATATGACGGGAGACAAAGGTAAGTTTCTATCCCTAAGTGAAAGAAAATCAGAAAATGTAACCTTTGGAAATGATGCTCCAGGTAAAATAAAGGGTAAAGGGATGGTGAGTTTAAGTAATAGAAAAGGAAAATCCCAAGATGTTCTACTTGTAGATGGGCTGAAAAATAATCTGCTCAGTGTAAGTCAAATGTGTGATAGAGGATGTGAAGTGGTGTTCACGTCCAAGGACTGCAAAATAAAGTCTGTAAACTTAGGACAAGTGGTGGGTAAAGGCATAAGGACAGAAAATAACGTATATGTGCTGAAAAAAATAGAGAAGAGTGTCATATAAGCAAACATGATGAAAGTTGGTTATGGCATAGGAGACTTGCACATCTAAACTTTGACCACTTAATCAAACTCAAAAATCTCGAGGCAGTAAAAGATCTTCCAAGAATATCAAAGCCCCAAGATTCGATGTGTAAACCCTGCCAAGTAGGAAAGCTAACCAGAAGACAGTTCAAGTCCAAGAGATTTACTTCAATAGAGAAACCACTCCAACTAGTTCATATGGATTTATGTGGACCATCAAGACAGGAAGGCACAGGGAAAGAAAACTACTTCATGCTGATTATTGATGATTACTCCGGACTTACTTGGGTTGTCTTTCTCAAGGAAAAAGTTGAAGCATTTGAGAAGTTTAAAATATTTAAGGCTTTAACTGAGACTCAAACAGGCAAGAGGTTAAAGGCAGTAAGATCAGACCGAGGAGGAGATTTTATGTCAAGTGATTTCAAGGATTTCTATGATAAGCATGGGATCAAGAGAGAATACACAATCCCAAGAACTCCACAACAAAATGGAGTAGTTGAGAGGCAAAATAGAATAGTGCAGGAAATGGCCAGGTCAATGATGAATGAGAAGAACATTGGTCAAACCTACTGGGTAGAAGAAATACACACAACAGTCCATGTTCTTAAAAAATCCCACCTCAGACCACAAAGTGACAAGACACCTTATGAACTGTGGTATGGGAGACCTGCCTCAATCAAACACTTCAAAGTCTTTGGGAGTAAATGTTACATAAAGAATAATGATGAGAACCTTGACAAATATGATGACAGGGCTGATTAAGGTATCTTCTTAGGGTACACTACAAACAGTAAAGGTTACAGATGCTATAATAAGAGGCTGCATAAAATGGTTGATTGTATTGACTTAAAAGTTGATGAAGGAATCCCAGCAAGAGAGGTGTATAGTAATGAGTCTTCTACAGAGGACACAGCTAAAGCTGAAGATGAATAGGTCCAAGAATAAAAAAATGAATGCTCTGAATCAGATGAAGTCACAGATACTCAAACAGACTCAAATCAGCAGACAACTTCAAATTCCTCCTCCGGAATCACTCAAAAGAATCATCTTGCAAGTCAGATCATTGGTGAAAAAGATAAAGGTGTACAAACCAAGAGAAAGATAATCAACAACACTGAACAATCACATATAGTTTTCATATCCTTGCTGGAACCCAAGAATTTTAATGAAGCTAGCAAAGATGACCATTGGGTTAAAGAAATGAATGATGAACTTGATCAGATTGAGAAAAACAATACGCGGGAGATGGTTTATAAACCTGAAGGTAAAAATATCATTGGCTCTAAATGGATCTTTAAGAATAAGTTGAATGAGCAGGGACAAGTTGTCAGGAACAAAGCAAGATTGGTCTCTAAAGGATATGCTCAAATAGAAGGACTGGATTTTGATGAAACATTTGCGCCTGTAGCAAGATTAGAAGCTATCATAATGTTTCTTGCCTATGCTTGTCATAAAAGGTTTAAAGTCTATCAAATGGATGTCAAGTCAGCTTTTCTAAATGGAGATTTAAATGAAGAAGTCTATATGGAACAACTAGAGGGTTTCAAACTATCTGATAACCCTGACTTAGTATGCACGATGAAGAAATCTTTATATGGGTTAAAACAAGCCCCTCGTGCCTAGTATCACAGACTGGATACGTATCTCAAAGACAAAGGGTTCAAGAGAGGAACAGTTGACAACAATCTATATATCAAAACAGAGGATAATGATTTGCTCATCATGTTAGTCTATGTAGATGACATCATCTTCGAATGTAATAAGGATTCATTGGTAAAATGGTTTGCTTCTACCATGGAGTCTGAGTTTGAAATGTCTATGATAGGTGAACTATCATTTTTCCTTGGTCTGCAAATTACTCAGAGGTCTGAAGGGATGTTCATTTCTCAAGAAAAAATTCTAAGAGAAATGTTGAAAAGGTTTCAAATGGAAGATTCTAAACCTGTGGGTACACCTATGGTTACTGGATGCAAATTAAGCAAGGATGATGACTCACCTAATGTTGATAAAAGTTCATATAGGTCAATGATAGGCAGCCTGATGTACATCATAGCATCTTGCCCAGACATAATGCATGTTGTTGGAATGGTAGGAAGATATCAGTCTGCACCTAAACAGATTCATTTGCAAGCTGTCAAAAAGATATTCATGTATTTGAAAGAAACAATGACTTATGGTCTGTGGTATCCCAGAAATCAAAATTTTCAGTTAACTGCCTATTCAAATGCAGATTGGGAAAACTGTGTTGATGAGAGAAAAAGCACCAGTGGAGGAGCATTCTTCCTGGGTGACTCATTAGTAGCATGGCTTAGTAAAAAGCAAGGTTCCATTTCTTTATCAACTACAGAGGCAGAGTACATTGTTGTTGCTACTTGTTGCACTCAGGTATTATGGATGATTCAGACACTTGCAGACTTGGAGGTAAAATACGCAGCACCGATCCCAATTCATTGTGATAACACTAGTTCCATCAGTGTGTCTAAGAATCATGTATTCCACTCCAAGACCAAGCATATTCCCATAAAATACCATTTTCTGAGAGAGCAGGTCACCAATCAGGTTGTTCAGGTCCATTACATTCCAACCACAGAACAAATTGCAGACATCTTTACTAAACCCCTAGCCAAGACACCATTTGAATATCTCCGACAGAAGCTGGGTGTCATCACGTCTCACACCTAAGAGAGTCCATTCTGTTAGGGGGATTTTTGTATTGATTGAATATCTGATACCTCCTAAAAATACTGCAACAGCTCAGGGGGAGGATGTTTTCTTTTACATTGATGTCAAAGGGGGAGAAAAGGAGTGGTCTGGATGGTCTAGATCGAATGCTACAGTTGGAGGTTCAAACAGTTTAGCGCACTCGTTCAAGGTTTCCATCAATGCCAAAGGGGGAGATTGTTGGCATGTTTATAGACATGTGTGCTTGTCATTGATGGCAAGATCAGAGTATGCAGCGATGGAAAAACAGGGACTACGTAAGCTCAGGAGGATAAGTGCAAAGGTGCACGCAGAGTGCAAGAGTGTGATTGATCATTTGATGGAAAACAGGCAAGCAAGGAAGATCAGGGACAAATTGATCCGACTCCATTTCGGAGTTTCGGATACCGGGAGGTGGAAGTGTCGAAACACTTCACCACAGGAGTCCCAGAATCGCGAAATGCGAAACGCGGAAATCCCGAAAGTAGGAGACAGTTCCGGATACCAGGAGTTGAAGTGTCGAAACACTTCACCACAGGAGTCCCAAAATCGTGAAATGCGAAACACCATAATCCTGAAAGCATGAGACAATTTCAGATACCAGGAGTTGGGGATGTCAAGAACTCTTACTACAGGAGTCTCGAAGTCACGAAATGCGAAATCACGATATGCTAAACCACGATATAATCTAAACCATTAGATCGAGGACAAAACTGGACCGTCGATCCAAGAAGGATACGTGGTGAAAGATCATCCTTTCGCTGACTGGAAAGTCAAAAGAACGGGGTTCCCTAACCTCTCGAACTCGCGATATGCGAAATCGCAAAATAACCTTAGCCGTCAGATCGAAGGTTGATGTGGACCGTTGATCTGAATCCATTTTGGAGTTTCGGATACCGGGAGATGGAGGAGTCAAGTTTTGAGACTCCTCATCACAGGAGTCCCGAAGTTGCGAAGTGCGAAAAGCCAAAAAGATGATCTGACTCCATTTCGGAGTTTCGTAGACTGGGACTTGGAAGTGTCAAGAACATTCACATCAAGAATGCTGAAATCGCGATATGCGAAATCGCGAAGTGATATGGGCCGACAGATCTAGGAGGTGAATGTGGCAGACCATGTCAAAAAGGACAGGTGGAAGACTATGACACGTGGCACGATCAGACAACGACAAGTGTCAAGTTGATTAGGCATTTCAGGCCACTAGAAATCACAATTCTGAGTGACACATGACAACCACTCGGGTCATGACACATCATCGAGTGACGCAAGACTGACCTCACTCAAAGAGTTTTTGTTTCGGGAGTTTTAACTCCATCACTCCCCCAAAGTCCCGAAGGCTGAAGTCTCGGGGTAGAGGATAGCAGTCCGATCACCACGGATTGAGGACCGTTAATCTAGAGATCGAAGAACTTGTGTGATTAGAGAGTGGTCATATTCTGGTGGTCACATCGTCAAAGAACTGTAGAAGAGATCTTGAAGCAGCAAGCTCCATTTCGAAGTTTCGGGGATCGAGACTTGGAGTGTAAATAAATCTTTGCATCAAGGATGCCGAAATGACGAATTGTGAAATTGCGAAAGCACTTTATGGATAAGCGTTTGGTCACTGATGGTGGTCACTTTGTCGAAGAGCTGTAGAGAAAATATTGAAGTGGCAAGATCCATTTCAGAGTTTCGGGGACCGCGACTTGGAGAGTCGAGATTCCTCGCAATAGGAATCGCCCAAATGCGGAAACACCTTTTGGTGTAGGCTGTGGTCACAACCATTGGTCACATCAGCAGAAGATGGAGAAAGGAGCTAGTGCAACCAAGCTCCATTTCGGGGATCGTGACTTGAAGTGTTGAGACACTTGATCACACGAATGCCAAATTACCGAATGCCGAAATGTCGAAATGGTGAAATGTCTATGTAGCCGGTGGTCACCGTCGGTGGTCATGTAAGTGGAAGGAGCTAGCATAGCTAGGCTCCATTTCATGGTTCACTCTGTAACTGCTAGAAACCACTGATGGTTTCTGCCAGAGGACTCGAAGAGACTTGAGTGTGATTGCCAGAGGAGCTAAAGAGTCTCAAGGAATCTTCCAGTGGGATGAAGACTGGTCATAGAGGCGATTGACAGATGGAAGAGCATTGAAGCCTGTAACTACAACAGAGAGGTTGAGCTCGATTGTAACAGACAAGACGAAGAGTCTCGACTGTTGGAGAGGCGAAGGAATCTCGAAGTAACACCCAGTGATGATGGACGCATGCGTTTAACTACCAGAGAAGCTGAAGAGTTGGCACGATGATGAGGCAGAGCACTCGAGATGGAAAGAGCATGTAGAAGCATGGCGAGATAGCATGGACAAGGAGCATAGAATATACAAGGATGCAAAATAAAGAAGAGAAAGGTTGTTGTTGTTGAGAGTTTTTTAGGGAGTAGAAGGAGGAGTGTGCAGCAACTGAAATACAGAGAAGTTGAATGGTGCATGGAATGAAGATGGCCCACATACCATAAAAGGCAGAAGCACCGAATGTAGAAGGATGAGGTGCTCTCGTAGAGAAAAACGGAAGATCAGAAAGTGCAAGAAGATGCAGATAGAGAGACACTGATACAGGAGAGCAGAGCAGTGATAAGTCTGGTAAGCCAATGACAAATATTGTATCACTTTGATAAATTTACATATAGCAAAGATTTATATTCCAGGGTGGTAGGGAGGTGTTAGGGAGGATTGTTGTCCTCAGAGGTTCAAGTGGGTGCTTGAACATAGGGAGTTGTAGCTTCCTTCTAGTTGGTTCTAGAAAAACTAGGGAGTTGGTGCTTCCTTCTAGTTGGTGCTAGAGAAACCAGGGAGTTGGTGCTTCCTTCTAGTTGGTGCTAGAGAAACCAGGGAGTTGGTGCTTCCTTCTAGTAGGTGCTAGAGAAAACAGAGAGTTGGTGCTCTCACCAAGTTGCAGCTTTCAAAACAGAGGTTGTAGCTTCACAATGAGTTGGAGCTCATATGTATGATAATGTAAAGAATGTAAAGAATACTTATCATATAAAGAAGAAGAGGTTTTTACCCTTTATGGGTTTCCTCAGGAAATATCTGTCTCTGTGTATTTCATATGTGTGACTGATGTTGAATGTTCCATTTCTTACTTCCCTGCAGTATTGTGATTGTCATTGAGTGCCTTGCAAAGAGTTTAAAATAAGCATAATTGTTTAAGCACGGTAACAACTGATTCACCCCCCNCAGTTGTCCAACATTTACTTGACTCCATGCCCAATGGTATATCACCGATCTGCAGTAAGCTTGTTGTCCTCTCCCTTTCTCATTCATTCTTACCGAGTTACCTACCAAACCCAATCCAATCCTAAAACTAAGATGTGCTAGGCTTGTCTCTCTAGCAGTCAAGAGACAACTTCTGGTGCTAACATGAACTATCGACTATTTCCATATATCCAAAAGAGATTTGGATTTGACGAGTACATGTCATGATCAATCCCACTAAACTTTGTTATTTTTCACATGACATAGATGTTATATATGGACATCGCAGGGTCGATATTCGTTGTGTCATATATTACTGCAAATACCACCTTGAATGAAAATATATTAATCTGATTGTTGAAAAATGATTAAATAGTTCAAATATAACCGTACATAAAATAGTGAAGATGAATTATCTCATGAGCATGTTATAAAATAAATTAATGTTTTGATCTTTCATTTCTTTTTGCAAGGAAGTTATCGATAAACACACATCTAATGAGTTGAGACTGTTGGCAAATTTTGATCCAGCCTAGAGTTAGGAGCGAGACTTTGGGTGCACACCTCATTTTAATTAGTGAAAAAAATCATCTTGAATGCAACCTATATTATGTTGAATCCCTACCATGAGATTAGTTGTAAATACATCAACCACGTTGAGAGGTGAGCTAGTGTGAAAAACGACTCG
Source organism: Picea engelmannii (assembly GCA_009831015.1). Classification (NCBI taxonomy): domain Eukaryota; kingdom Viridiplantae; phylum Streptophyta; class Pinopsida; order Pinales; family Pinaceae; genus Picea; species Picea engelmannii. Next base: position 334,236 of record ML788662.1, read on the forward strand.
ATAGAGAGAAGACAATGTGAAAGTGGTTTTGTGATACGAGAAGGGTACTGAAATATGGTTCTAATGGTTTTAAATTCAATCTTTGAGTGCACTAAAGTAAGATAAGTAATTAAGTGAAACATATTAGTACACAAGAATAAAAATTAAATAGAGAAACTCTAAAGCAATTAAGTGAAACATATTAGTACATGAACATATGGCTGAAGTGGTTTTAAATCCAATCATTGAGTACACTAAAGTATCATAAGAAATTACGTAAAATATATTAACACGTGAATAAGAATAAACAAATTGAACGGGGAAATTCTAAATTTTAAAGCAATTAAGTGAAACAGATCAATAGATGAACAATAATTAAAAATTAAAAAGAGAACTCTAGCTAGCTAACAATTGAGGCCCAAGGTGTTGATTTATATATACATATATTCTTCACATAAAAGAATGAAAGAATGAGTTAAAAAAAAATGTACGAGTACAGCAATGTATAGATATAAAAGAATGAGTTACAAATAAGGTAGAAAGGATGAATTATACAATTAAAGCAATGGTATTAATAATGTAATTTGTAAATGTTTTATTATGTATGTGTTCTCCCATAGAATGGGAATATAAAATATTACAGTTGCATCGTTGCTCTTTATCTTTTACTTTTCTACCTATGGAATTTACTCTCTTATTATATAGAATGGGAATAGGAAATAAAAATTTGCATGGCTACGCATCTTCTGCTTCTCCACCCATGGAATTTACTCTACATAATGTGACATTCTCATAGAGCCTTTCGTTTAAAGGCATGGCATCTGAGCTTTTCTCTAGTTTTTATGATGAAAATCATCCACAACAGTTTATTTAACTATATAATGGCCTTCTATCAGGCATGATATATCATGACTGCTACACCTCTTGCTCTCTATATCCAGTTGTGGACACATCTGCTTCCTTTTCGCACATAAACCTGTTTGCAACAACAACATGCAAAAAGCTTCTCAACAGGGACATCGCCACTGCAATGGCGCTTGTTTTTAACATTGTAATGAGGATTTTAATATTTTTTTTATTACTCTGCCATGATTTGTTAACATTGCAATAAGAAAACACATTACCCATATTGGGTGTTCAGGATGCGAGAGGGAAGGGATGCTCCATGTGCACTCCAAGAACAGGTGTCAATAAACAATAATAATATCACATGTGTGAAGAGGACATAAGGCTTGTGGATGAAAGTGTTGAGAGGACTGAAGATTTGAGGTCGATCACTTTAAACCATTACGACTTGGCACCTTTGCTTTGAAAACATGCATGCAATTGTCATCATAGCTATGTTGATTATGAAAAAAATTACAAGAAGAAGAAGGTAGAATTATAAGTTTATATTGAAGGCCATTTATATAGGCATTCGGTTGATTATGGAGATTTATTTACATAGGAGGGAGAGAGTGTCCCTTGGGTTAGAGGAGCTACGATCCTCGAGTACAATTCCATTATGGGAAGACGAGTAGCTCTATTTAGAGTCTTTGTAGGGAAGGAGTAATGGTAGACAACAAAGGAAAAGAGTAGGGGTTCATATGAGAAAGCTCAACTCTTGGTGAGGGTTCAACTCCAAGAGTGAGACAAGGCAGGACCAGGGCATGTCAAACCCCTAAGGCACTAGAATGGAAGTTATATTCTTCATGGGATAGGGTGGAAGCTATGGTAGTGGGAGAAGGATATTGTTAGCACTATAAGTCACCTCCTGATTGCAGGTGAGGTAAGCCCAGTACCCATCAGTGTTTGGAGTGGATGTTGGTTTTAAATGGATGGAGGTCAATGGCCAAAAAATCAAAACATGAATGATGTTCAATCACAAAACTGGACAGGAAATGCACAGGGACATGAGGGCCACATTAACTTCAGTCAGCAAATTGAGTTAAAGTGAGAGCAGAGAGAAGACTTAGAGAGAAGGTGAAGGAGACTGTTATGGGCATCAAGCCTTCCAGTAGCTCTGGGAGGAAAAAATCAAGTTCAGGAATATTCTTGAGCTCAAGCTCGGACATCGAAATATGTCTACAAGCGACACAGTAACAACAACAGTATGATCAAACCTCCATCGTCCTGCAACTGCAACAACTCGACTGGATCTTCCATGCCTGAGCCATTCAATGTAAGAGGGAAAAGACAACACAGGGAAATGAGTAAAACTGATCATGATGTAGCTATAATCAAACCTCCATTATAACCACAAAACGATCCTCGACATGACCATCCATGCCTGAGTGTTTTAAACGAATTTTACAAACAAAGTGGAAAAGAGGGAAGTTGACTTCTATTAACATGAAAGTCTTAAAATGATTAGATAACCAGAGAACAACTCTGGCAGAACAAAATTACAGATTGGGAGCTCTGCTCGACCAAAGACAATTACAAAATAACATAACTCCATACATATACTCAAAAAATATTTTGTAAACAACAGTATAGGCGTGCTCGAGCTTTCATGGCAATGTGTCTTCTCAGTCAGACTACACCTGCAGTCTCCTCTGCGCACGCCTTCCTCCGTCAGATGTGATCTAGGCTCTGCCAGCGCCTTTGTGTCTCTTCGGTTAGACTGCACCTGTAGCTTTGCTGTCAGATGCAAGCTCAGACTTCTTGGGTTGACAAACTGCCTGCATGGTTAGAGCTCTCTGACTTTCCATTCATGGGGGAGACGATGTTTCAACCATCTCCCTACTTCCATTGACTTCTTATTTGAGATCAGGAGCGAGGCCAAGCTTATTTGGCACCTGGGAGATGTGGCGGCCTTTCATTTTTCGCCCGGAGCTTCATTGGATGCTAGTAGGGGAGACATGCGGTCAAGCGAGGAGGAAGGCGAGAGTGAGTGGGCGGGGCGATGGCACAAACTTGCATGGATTGACGAGTGAATGGTGTCCAGGTGGAAGGAAGCAGGTGGTGAAGTGGTGACTAGGGAAAACGTGGGCACCAGTACACAAGAGCTGAGGTGTAAAGGTGCGGGGGTGATGTGGTGAAAGGAGAGGAATGTGATTGGTAAGCATGCTAGCTCGGAGGGGGGAGGTAACGATAAGTAGTTTAGTGTGGGAGGGGGGGGGGGTCTGATATGGACTGTGAGCCACATATATGAGCATGCCAAGATCAGCTGCTCAGATCTGCATGCACATTAAACAACACGCCAATCCATCAAATCAGGCCCCGACTTAGGATAAAACGCATAAAGAGGGTTCTAGCCCCTTTCCTTCACCTTTTTCACCTAGGGGTCAGTTCCAAAGGGAAAAACACCCCCCTTTACAAATATATGTGCTAACATTAGGCTCCATGGGGGATAGAGTCCTCCCTGCGAGGCTCTAAGATCTTCAGTAGTTCCAATTTCCTTAAGCATTGGGATATGTAGTCGAGCTCAAAACATCCTACTGAGGAAATACAGGACGAAAAAACACACTATTCTAAAAACGAAAGAAAACACATGGGCTCTAGAGGAGCTTATTTATGTACACTCCTAGACAAATTGATTTTCTTACATAGTGCTAGGTGAAAGCGAACTTCCACCATAGCCATTCAAGTGGCTTCCTAAGTGGAAGACCATTTACTCTGTCAGTGATTAACAACAAATAATGAAACCGTGACAGTAGAACTATTACACCCTTCATCTTTCCTCCAGTCGATAATGGTGGGATAAGACTTTGAGGCTCCAAATCATGGAGGAAATGCAACTCCATGTACTCCCCCATAGGTTCATAGAATAAGTGGAAAACTCCATATAATTTGTAACATAAAACTTGCTTTGTCTTACAGCTGCTCACGCACGGTTGGATGTCTTTGGCAAGCTCAGGTGAATGAGAATTTGATGCAAGTTGACTGCTCTGAGGTGATGGTTGCTCACTTATAGGCTCTGAGTAGAATATAAATTGTATATTCGACTGCTCCTCTTCTTCTTCATGGCTCTGCCAAGGATCAAATTCATAATAATCATAAACATGAACCATAAAAAGGCTCTGCTCTTGGTCTTCTACAGGCCCAGAATGGTTGGTTTCCACACAATTTTTTTCCTCAATGTATAAAGGAAAAGACTCTGCGGTATGCTCTTGGAAATCCTCCATATCCAGCTCAGAATCTGATTCATAGCTGTCATACACAGGTCAGTTGCTACCCGGATCATAAAAATATGATGCAGGGATCTGCTGCTCTTCATCTGAATACACAAATATTTCTTCATTTCAATCCGAGACAACAGGTGCATCAGGGGCAGAATATGTTTCCTCTATGGCTATGCAAACCTCAACCTCATCATCATGAGCAAGGGCTGCCAAGAACATCTGCTCCTAGGATTGGAAAATCCTCTGCACTTTCTTCAAAAGAGCAACGAACATGATTTGCCTTCAATTTATCTATCCTTGTAAAAAGTGATTTCGCCAGCCACACCAACTCAGCCAGGTCATCTTCTTCCTCCTCGCAGCCTTCATCCTCATAGCTTCCGTCCTCATAGCTTTCATCCTCACATCTTTCATCCTCACAGCGTTCATTCTCATAGCTTTCATTCGAAACAGTCATATCTTGAACACAGTCTTTATAGTCTTCACAACAATTATGACAAATTGACTTAGAAGAATAAAACTTTTGACAGTGCCTATTGAAAGCTGCATGGAATTCTCCTAGGGAGGAGATGCAAGCAAGGGGTAAGGAGTGATACCATTCACGAGCATCTCTTGCTAATGAGAACATGAACATCTTTAATAATACATCCTCATGATGTATCTCCCATTGATGCATGAGTTCATGAAACTCACAGAGATGTTTTGCAGGGTTGTCCTCTTTACACTCTCTAAATATGGGCAAAAAATCACCCCATTCATCTGGAGTAGGAACAACATTGGGAAAACTAGGAAGAACAGAGAAATTAAAGGGATCAAACCTTCTAGCCAAGATCTTGTCCATTTCAAACCAGTGGAGTCGTGACGCCTGCCCTGCCCCTCAACGAGCACGGTTGCCCACCAGGACCTTCACAATTCACGGCCCGAAGAGATGGCGCTCTTCCCTCCCTTATCGGGAGTTGCAACCCACAGTCTCTTCCACACACGCTTCCCTTTTATAACTTATCTGGGGAAGAGATTCGGGATTTCGCTTCTCGCGAGTCCCGACGTCGAACGTCCCTTTCCCGGATCCCCGAGACCGAGGAAAGTCAACGTTGACTCTTTCCTTCGCTTCTCGCCACTCGGAGAATTTATCCTTCCTCACCCGGACTCAAAATCCCGAAATGCCGATTCCGCGATCTCGCTTTCTCGCGGCTTCGCACCTCGGCCGTCAGTCTTTCCACTCCCTGAGACCCGATGTCCCGAGGTCGCGATGTCGAGGTCACGTGTTCCGTCAATGACCTATGATTCTTTGATAAAGGAAAACTGTCGGAAGCTAACCTTTTCGTCGTCGCGACTTCCGCTCAATGGCCCAGTCTTTCCCTGCTATCTTTCCAAAATACTCCGTCTCGATTTCGCTCGAGCTCTGAGGATTTTCTGAGATCTTATCCTTCTATAATATTCCTTCCTGCTATGGTCACCATAACTGATTACTCTCTCTTCAAGCAATCCTGCGACTGCGTCATCCCGGACTCCACCCGACTGCACCTCGCAGAACGTCTTAGCTGGTTTGAGAACAATTTGAAACTTATTATTCATGCACCTAGTTCCTTACCCTTCCACATGATCAGGTATACAGCATATGAAAGAAGGACATAACTAAGAATCAAGACACAGAGACAAAATCCCACCAACACGCAAGGGATAATCACACCCATGAATGGGATCCCGCTCCATTGACTCCGGGTTGATAGAAATGAGAGTTTAACTGTGAGACCTCTTCGACGCACTCTATGCGGAAAGACTCGACTGCACTCGATGCAGGAATCTCCAGGCTCAAACAGAGAAACAATTGAAACTCATTTATCTCTTTCTTAGAT
>ML788662.1:360587-379229 GCA_009831015.1 Picea engelmannii
AATAGTATCTTTATTCTGCAAAATGGTTTCTTCCATGATTCCCCAATAACTTAGCCAAGACCGAGCGTCTTTATGCCATCCTCGCTTGAGTCGATGGTGGTTATGACTTAATTTTGAAACAATTTTAGGTAGCCTCTTGTCTTCCATGTTGTTTAACTTGTTTTTATACATTAGCTATCTAATCATAGCCATGCTCTCGATAGGGGAGAAGCTTGTTTCTAAAAGGAGAATAAGATATGATGTATTTCCTTTAATTTTGAGATTATATATATATATATATATATATAACCCAATAAAATTAACAATATATTTATTTATTTTTTTATAAAAGAGTTTATTAAAATTAATAATATATTTAATTTTTTTTTATTAAAAAAATTATTTGTTATTAATAAGTGTTTTGAATTGCACTTCTAAAGATTAGTTTAATCGATTAGAATCAAAGTTTATGAGGATTAGTCACTGTTTTTATTAATAACTATCACCATCTTTGTTTTTACTAATAACTATCACCATCTTTCATTTGGAAAATGAGAAAAGGGAGAAATTTACTGAGTTGAAAAAATACCAACATCCAGACTATATTTATAGGTAAGTGAGGGACCATATATTTCTAGGTAAGTGAGGGACCATATATTGGCAATTGCGTTACATTTAATTTAAGAGGAAAGAGAATTCCATGTAACATCCACAAAGTTACTAATATGGATACCACTTGCTCATATGTTAACATAATTCCATGCACATTGTCTCATCAATATACTTTGTTATACACTCAAATTTGAAGTTACTGATATGGATACACTTTGTTATACGCTCAAATTTGAAGTTACTGATATGGATACCACTTTGTTATACACTCAAATTTGAAGTTACTTATATGGATACCACTTGCTCATATGTTAACATAATTCCATGTACATTGTCTCATCAATGTACTTTGTTATACACTCAAATTTGGATATTGGGTGGGTTTAACGAAAGATGTTTAAAAACCTTTTTTTAAGGAGGCCTAATTCCAGCATGCTAACAAGTTAAAAGTCTGGAAAAATAAAAAAATAATGAGAGGAGGCCTAATTCTAATCATCTAACGAGTAGATCTATAAAAGTAATGGAATCTATAACATGATATCAACAAATCAAAAGTTTGAAGGTTTTCTAGACATCAACAAGCAATAGCCATGGGGATTTTTTTATGGTGTGTGTGAGGGCACGAGCATAGTCTATGGAACTAGGTTCATTCTTCATTTCTCAGATGAACATTATATTAGAAACAAGGCCAACATGGGGCAAGGAACTAATAATATTGGGAGTTCAATGCACTCTTTGGCCTCCTCAAATGTGCGGCCAAGAGGGATGTGGAAGAGATTCAAATTTATGGTGACTCCAAACTATGTGTTGTTTGGATGTTAGATAACATACAGACTGTCAATTTGAACCTGATGCAACTTGGCCAACAAGTTAAATCCATGTACGATGCTTTTAAATATATTAGGTATAAGCATATCTTTCATGAGCATAATTCTTGGGAAGATTCTCTTTCAAACTAAGCTTTATCTATTGTTAGCAATCATCTTATTATAGAGAAATTCTCAAGTGGAGCCTCAGTCTCCAAGAAAAAAGGCCTTTTTTCTAAGTTGTTGAATTCTGAGTGGTTTTATTAGTCTAGTCTAGTCATTGGTGCACTGATATTTCTTGTTACATAGCGCTTTTCAACTTTTTAACGTAGAAGACTATTATATATCTTAATATAGTTGTTGACGAAGTTTTGTGGACACAAACTTGACGACAATCTGATTATGTTAGTTGTATGCACCGGACGCCTTTGGATTGTAACCTCTAAAAGCTATGTTTATTTTCTTGGAAAAAAAATCAAAAGTTTGGAAATACAATGAGGAAGCAATGATCTTAATCATGCTTTTTACATTCCATCCATGTTATATGAATTTTGTTTAGCCACATTTTTATAAGAGCACTTTGTTATAGTTTCAAAAATTTTGAATATTATTTTATTGGGAAGAAAGGGGAATGCATAAGTGAAAAAAATATTTTTTATTGTTTTATGAATAATTAATATGTGATTTGTTGAACACTCTTCATGAGTAGCTAAACATGTGGATATGTTTAAAAGTAGTTAGTCCGTGTAAAATATAAAAATCGAAAAAAAGTAAATAAGTACTAAATTGAATATACAAATTGAGAAAGTAAATGGGAAATCATAAAAACATACAAAAATTATAATATTGTCACATTAATAAGTGCTTGTACTCATAAAACATTAAAATAAAATTATGTAGAATTGGTCATATCAAAATCAAAACATCATGGAAGGACAATATTTTTCTTTTAAATTTTTTTAGTAAACAAAAGTCAACAATAACATGTGAAAGTTGTCATAGGACACTTTTAAAAAATTCCATGTTTTTAAATGTTTTTTGTATTTTAAAAATAAAGTTACATTTTCGAGGCTTTATGTCCCATTTACAACCTCTTTGACCAATTATAAAATGAAATGATTGAAATTTAAAAATTCTAAAATTTATTTTTAGTTTCCAAAAATTCAATTTAATAAATTATTTTTTTGAAAACATTGAAAAACTTTATAAAAATTTATAACATGAAATTAAACTAATGCAAAGTCAAAAAACTTTGATTCTCAAATGGAAAGTATACTCCTTGATTTGGGAGGGACTAATAAAAAGAGTTTTTAGTGGGTTAAGTATCAATGGATGTATGGTAGGAGAATGTGATAAATGAGGTTGTGAGCTACTTGTTAATGATCAATTCAACACCAAGTCAACAATAAACACGGTTTTTATTGGAGATTTCACAATGTTCTAATAAAAAACTCGATGGATCGCCTAAATGAGACATGTGGAAAGAATAATGCATTGGTGATATGCAAAGAAAATCTCTTGAGGACTATTGGATTAGGAGGAAATCAAGGGTCGTCATTGTGTATTTAGTCATTTTTGTGAATCCTCTATACAACTCGATGGGATGTTGGAATCACTAGGTCATATGAGATTAATAGTCCACATTATTGATGGAGGGTGATCCCATTGACCCTGTAGATACGCTTAGATTGGAATGGTCAGCTTCACCTTTAACATCAAACCCATACAACCAAGGCTTAATTATATACCAAAACCAACATACATGGGGTAGGCTCTAACCCCTTAAGCATATTCTTAAACCTTTTCCTTAACCGCGTCGCTTAACCTCTCGTTTAATGTTGCAATCTTTCGGTTCATATTACAATCAGTCGACCACTAGGATAATCGGGACACTGAAATCACTCGATCATCGATGATTCTCTACAAACTCCTTTATATTGTGTCTTGACCACCAGGACACTAGATCATCGAGGCACCGGTCCACATGGAACCTTATTCTCACACTATCAAACTTTTAGTCCAGTCCGGTTCACCAGCCACCGGACACCGGTCTACCTTAACATGGCACTTTCCAATGGTTAATCCTCGGCCCGATTACACTGGATTGGGAACCGAGACTTCTCCTATCAATAGTCCTCACAAATCACGAGTCCAGACCGGTTTCAACCAGCCCACTAGACACTTTAAAGATTGGTATTTTGTGAGGAACTAAGGCCAGTCTGATCCTTCACCGATCATTCTCATTTGTTGATCTCTGATGATCAGATCCAACCTTCCTCCTCAGAAATCACTCTACATCTCATGATTAAAAGGGTTTTGATGTCGATTTGGCCAATCTTGATGATCTGGACTTTGTTCTCTCAGCTAGTTACACCTGTACATTCCTCCATTCCTTTGAAGTTCATAGGACCTTTAGCCCACTCCATTTTGACCTTGTTACTCTATAGAATTCCACTTCAATTCGCTTCTCCTCGGTGCTTCTTTACACAGAGACTCGCCCTTCAACATTAATCGCGCACACAAAAGCCCTCATTACTTTCATACACACATAATTAAATGCAAGATCAACCACATGAGACTGGAGGAATATAAAACACTCATTTCATTAACACAACTATGTACAAGAGTTCTATAGCTCATAAATCCTTCTATATATTTCAAGGTTTGATTACATGCATTTGGGCGCTTCTCTGGCCCTAGCCCTCCTACCTAATTTCTCCCTATTTTGCACCATTGTTCATACTCGAAGGATTACATATTTATGTGGAAGATAAACTTCCATAACTACTAGAACAAATCCTTAAAATCCTGCAACTAATTACAACAATAGCACTCCTCTACCAACTATTTTGACCTGCTCTCTATTCTTGATTACATACATATGAGGATCAATAAGATCGAATCCTCCATACTTAGGAAAATCCACACTAACCCAACTAATTGCTTAAATAATCCATTTATATGATAATTAGGGAAAACAAAACCTATCCTTCTAGAATCATACAAACTTGGGGAAAATACAATAACTTCATTAAGGGAACCCACTCCCTTTGGTAAATTTCAAGACCCCCTTAGGGTTTGTCCAACAATGTTGACTTCGGGAACTATGCTCTTGCATCTGACTCCCAAGGTACAAAAGAAAGTTATGAACTCTTGTCCATGAGTCTTGTATTGGCTGAAGTCCTCATGGATCCCATACTTTGTGTGGTTGTTGTCCACATGCTATGATGCACTGTTCATTTACTGTTGTCTCCAATTTTCCAGGATCCCATAACTTGTTTTCTTTCTGGTCATTTGTTTCTTTATGTTGTTGTTGCATTTATCCACTCATGTTATTTCTATCATGCTGCTCCAATATACTATGTATCCATTTGAAAAACTCCCTTGAATATGTGTACAATGCTTCCACTTCAAAATCTAGCTCCAGCTTCTACACATAAGAGTGATATGAATTTAGCCATTTCTTTAGTCTCTGCATCATTTTCCAACATTTGTTGCTCCCAAGAATAATTTTCCAATACAACAATGGTTATGGAACTTTGTTCCATACACTCTGTGTCAACTTCTTCTTGCTCCTTCAGTTCCTCATATAGAATTTGTATGGCCTTTGGTGCCATTTGTTTGACCCCATATGCTTTGTTGTCCTCAAATCTTTGAGGATACTCTTCATCAAATGAAAATTCATGCAACCAATAATGTATGTCTCCAAGTTGCATGTTTAGTCTACATGGTTGCAGATGTTCAAACATACTCTGTTTCTTGATCACCATTATTAATTTCTCATCAAAATGACAATTTAGAAATGACCACTTCACACCTTTTTGTAAATATTTCTCCATGATCATGCACCAATGATCAATCACGTTAGCCTCACTATCATCCTTCATTGTCATCCCATCTTTGACATGATCTTCATGTTCCAAACCCGCATATTCATCATCACCTTGGAGAAAACAGCCTGCACCAATTTCTATCTCTATCACACAATGTTCCAACTCATACCCATCATTCATCAACCTCATTTCATATTGGATGTGCATCCAAGATGATTTTTGTAACTTGTTCTGCTCATCCATCCATAATTTAATGACAGATTTTCGGTGTTGAAAATATATAAAAACTTTTCGATCTCCCTAATGCATATACTTATAAATCTACATGGCATGTAAGTCTCTTTCTTCCCCCATTATCCACTTGTTCTCTGTCTTGAGTGGAATCCTTTCATCCTCGAAAGCAATTATGTCTTAACCCAATAAGAAAATATGCAACCAATCATTTATGCCTTCAAGCTTAATCCTTTCTCCACATACTTGTTGAGTTTCCTTCAAACTTAGGATCATATCACAATGACCATGTTGTCCCTCTTGTGCATAATTTTGCTCTTGAAATTTTACAATCATCTTCTCTTTAGAAACATTCCTTTGCTCATATATACTTGTCTTCCATTCAATTGATACTCTTCTCTCATGCCACCCTTCACAAATAAGTAAGGCACATAGCTTCCTTTTCCATCTTACAAACTGTGCCAAAATCTCTTCATCTCCAAAGACTGTAACATATACAACCACTTACTCATCTCTTTTGGTTGGTTTCCATACTCATAAGCATGTAAATGTTTCTGCTTAAATTTCATGACCTACTCCTTGGTCAACATCGATCCCATATATTGCCCAAAACCTATTTTAGTTAAAAAATCTATTGGCTCCTTATCAAATAACCAATCAGACATCCAATGGTTCTTACCTTCTTGAAAAGGCTTCTCAACCTGCTTCTTGTCTATTTTACTCATTAGAAAATCTTAAAAAAACTTTCCTTTCATTCTCATCTTGGCATAGTCTTCAAACTTCAAGATTATATATCCATCATTACTATTTTGTTGCATAATCCACTCCAGGACTTCATACACTTCATTATCTTTATTTTTTTCAAGCCATCTTGTGCTTTGACCTGATTTCCTAATTTATCTTTTATCTTTATATCCCATGACCCATTCTAAATCCTCTTGTGTCGATTTCTCCTTCTCGTCCTTAGTTATTGTAACATCTATCCTTATATGTCCTGCTATGACATTTGACAATTTTCTTTTGTTCTCCACTTTATTTCTTGAAGACTGAAACTTCTCCTCTACTCTATCTTCTTTTAGTCCTTTTTGAACTTCTAGGCTCTTGCCTCTGTCTTTGTCTTTTGTAGACAACCTTGTATCCTTTGATTTTCTATGATCTTGTTGATTTGCTTCCTTCTTTGCGACAATTTTTTTGCCAACTCCACCATCTTCAGTACCTGTAAACACATGAAATAAACCATTAGTTTGTAAAATTTGAGACTCGTCAATACCTCTTGATGCCTCTAGGATTGACACCTTTCCTCCCTGGTGAAGTGAAATTTTCAAAATTTCTAGGAGACTCTCATCTTCCTCATCATCCTCTCCAAGGTTTGGTCCTTATTCTGGTTCACAAAAGTGAACTGCTTGTCCTACTTTCATAGACTTTTTGTACTCAGCTTCTCTGAGTCTCTCCTATATCTTCAACCAAACATTCATCCTACGTCTCATTTGTCTTGCAAACAATTGCACTATAGGCCATTTGACCCTCTTCTTCATTGTCCAACCACATCTCTGGTCTTATTCAACTCCTTCCTATAGCAGCTTCATCATTTTACTGAGCTTTTCTTTCAACTCAACTAACTCTCTGTCAAATTCCTTATCATGTGTCCCCTTCCTACCAATCTCTTTGGCATCTTCTCTCACTCATATATGGCTTCCTTCTGACCCCTTCTTCTGACTATCTCTACTCATCTCCATCTTTGAGCTTCACAATGCTCAACAATGAGCTACAAATAACCTCTGCAGTAACAAGTATGATTAACCTTGCTACACAATACCTCACCAAGTTTCTCTCTAGAACCTAGCCTTTTGGTATCCATGGTTCTCTCCTCTAGAACCTTATGGGATTTCTCTACTCCTCTAGGCTTCTGCACTTCTACTCACAATCCCCTCACTCCAACCTCGGTTGAAATTCATCAAGGGTATTTGCCACAACCTTGCTTCCTTTACCTCTATAACAACTCTTCTAGTTGTAAAGCATTGTCACGGTGTCTTCTCGGTTGCTACCTGTAAATATATGATTTGTTCCAGAATTAAAACTCAAATAGCATCCAACCTTACCTCCCAAACTCCATTGTATTTGCACTCAACAAGTTTCCTTAGCTCTATTCAACTTCTCATGTTGAAACTATGTTCTACGGCTTCACTCGCTAGAACTGCCCTTGTTTTCATATCTTATATTGCAGATCTTCTCATAGGTTTGGGCATGTGTTTATCTTCATCAACTAAGTTCCTCTCACTTCCTCGAGAGATTATACATATCTTTTTCTTCAATTCTTTAGCTTCAATGGCTATAAGGCTCGTCACCAATGTCTCTTTCACTTTTTTTGCTACCTCAATAAACTTGTATCTCCAATTTGCATATTCTTCTATTAATTTCCCCTTGACTCATACATGTCTTGGACTCTGATTTCTTCTTCCCAAAGAGTGTTGATGCACTCAGATACCACTTTGTGGAGGGAAATCCAATTGACCCTACAAATACGCTTAGATTGGAATGGTCAGCTTCACCTTTAACATCAAGACCATACAACCAAGGATTAATTATATACCAAAAACAACGTGCTTTCAAGATTTTAGTCTGGTCTAGTTAACCGGCCACCAATCATCAATCTACCTTAACACGACACTTCCCAATGGTTAATCCTTGGTCCGGTTACACCAGATCGAGCACCAACACTTCTCCTATCAATAGTCCTCGCGAATCTTGAGTTCAGTCAAGTTTCCACTGGCCCACTAGACACTTTAAAGACTGGTCGTTTGTGAGTAACTAAGGTCGGTTCGGTCCTTCACCAATTATTCTCGTTCGTTGATCTTTGATGATCAACGATCAAACCTTCCTCCTCAGAAATCACTCTAAATCTCATGATTCAAAGGGTTTTTATGCAAATTTGGCCAATCTCGATGCTCTGGACATCGTTCTCTTAGTTGGTTACACCTGTACATTCCTTCACTCCTTCAAAGTTCATAGGATCTTCGGCCCACTCCTTTTCGATCTCGTTACTCTAAAAGCTTCAACTTCTATTAGCTTCTCCTTGGTGCTCCTTTACACATAAACTTTCCCTTCAACACTAACCATGCACACAAAATCCCTCAACACATTCATTTACACAAAATTAAATGCAAGATCAACCACATTATATTAGAGGAATATAAAACACTCATTTCATTAACATAACCATGCACATGAATTCTATAACTCATAAATCCTTCTATCTCTTTCAAGGTTTGATTACATACATTTGGGCACTTCTCTGACCCTGGTCCTCTTGCCTAATTCTCTCTATTTCGCACCATTGTTCATCCCTGAAGGCTTACATATTTATGTGAAAGATAAACTTCTAGACCTACCAGAACAAATCCCTAAAATACTGCAACTAATTATAACAATAGCTCTCCTCTGCCAGCTATTTGACCTACTCTCTATTCTTGGTTACATATATACGAGGATCAATAAGATCGAATCCTCCATAATTAGAAATCCACACTAACCCAACTAATTTCTTAAATAAGCCATTTACATTATAATTAGGGAAAACAAACCCTATCCTTATAGAATCATACAAACTTATAAAAAATGCAATAATTTCATAAGGGAACCCACTCCCTTTGGTAAATTTCAAGACCCCCTTAGGGTTTATTCAACAATATTGACTTTGGGAACTATTCTCATGCATCAATTACAAATGAGAAACATGAGAAATACATTAGAGATGAGAAATAATTGTTTATGGTCTACCTCACCAAAGTTTTCTGCAACAACTTTGGGGTTGAATTCATCTTATTCATACCAATGAAGGTAATAACGTCATTATTTGTAGAAGAAAAAGGAATCTAAATCAACAATGATGTATTTGCATCTCTCACGATCTTTTGGTTGCATCTTTAGCTCAAGCTTACTAAAGCTCCAAGAGTCGCTTGCGCTACAGAAATGCATCCTTCCCCTATTCCCTTTAACATCTGTCTTTGCTTGTTTCCAGGATACACTAGTCATTGAATATTGACATAGATCCATATTAACTCCAAATCTAGCAAACTCTGAGAGGGATCAAATCTCTTGAGGTGCACATTTTTTTATCATTTAATATGGATATATGCAAATATCATGTTTATAAAATTATTTTTTTTGTGTAATTTAGATTTCTCATTTTATCTTTCTATATAGTAGTTTTTATATTAGGTGTACATGTCAAATTTGCCTCTTTCATATATATATGATTTTTTTTTCTATTTCTATTTGAGTAATATATAATATTACTATTATTTATTATAAGTATTATATATTATTATGAAGTGTATATGTAAGCAATACCCATGTATATGACAACATGTCTATCATATTGAATTGTAGATGAGGTTTTTAAATCAATGATGTCCCTTTGGACTTAATGGAAGTGTGAGTCATCTATCCCTTGGTCATTGAAGTTCAATGCAACATCTTAAATTTTTTATAGTTATCAGTTTTCATCCTTGCTTTGACTTTTGCAATTTTCTTTTGTGAGTTTTTTTGCATTCTCTATCACTGTCTTCTTGAACATTTCCAATATTAGCTCTAGATTCTGAAAAAACCATGGAAATTTAAAACTATTTTTTTATGATTAAATACACTTATGTTACAAGTTGAGAGTAGTTATACTAAATATGAAACATAATTTTCAATAAGGATATGTCATTATTGTTGAGTAAACTTGCAACATAATTGACATTATGGTTTAATGTAACAACCCTATTTAATTAATTAATATTAGTTTAATTAATTAATTAATTAATTTCATGATTAAATATTTGGTTAATGAATTTTAGTTTAATAAATTATTAATTTTATATGGAGACTTAGTGTATCGGTAAATGGAACCATTAATGAAAAAAAGGGATAAGGTAGTTGAGAATTAATGGGGGGATAAGGTGGGTGAGGTTTAATGAAGGGAAAAGGCAGTGAATAAGGAAAGGGGGAAAGGAGGATAAGAAGGGGGGGAAACACTCGGGAAGAGCACTTTGGTTTTGGGAGCATTATTTTTCATATTGGAGGACTGTATTGTTGGTTTGGCTTGAGGAGCTTGCTGGAGGATTGTATTACTAGTTTTGCTTGAGGAGCTTGTTGGAGGACTGTTATAGGGGGCACTTGTTGCTGGGAATTTTGGGCTCGGGGGTCAGGAAACTGTAAGGAATCCTGAAGCTAGGGAGCCGGATAGGTTGTTCCTAGCTGGCTGGGAGGTTAGTCGGTTTTGGGCAGAGCTTCAGGCATAGTTGGAGAACAACAATAGCATCAGTTGGAGGTATGTATTTTCATTATTATGTTGTGTTATGTGGTTTATTATCATGTTGTTGAATATGTTGAATATGTGGTTTATTGTCATGCTGCTCATAAATTTTAATTCTGCTGAACATGGTGATATGTTGAATAATGAATTGTAAAGAAGTTAGGATAGCATTTTTCTATTTTTTAAATTTATAGTTTTAAGGCTCTGTTGGAGAGACATTACACATGGTATCAGAGCCAAGTTTAAAAACTTGGACCAAGGCCTACCTACCTACCCACGGGTAAAGAGTTTAAGAATTTTGTTCCAACAACAACCTAGAAAACACTGAAATTTCCACTAATAAACCCTTGAATAACCCTGAAAACACTAATAAGAATTATGAAATAGATTAAGATGTAGCAGGAAGGAGTCATAAGCCAAGAAGCACCAGGAAATCATTCACGATGAGGACGCCTTCGACGTAGAAATCCTTGAAGAAATTCCCTCTATCTAGCCATAGAGGGTCCATTTGGTTAGCATAACAATAACATCCACTGGAATAACTCTAAATACTTGAACATGATAACCTAATTCCAGACCAAGCAAAAGAAACCGTAAAAGGTGTGCAATGTCAATCTCAAGCCATCCATGACAGTCTATAACGAATTATCTGTTCCTAAAAGAAAAGGCACAATACAACAATATCATTGTAATAGTTTAAGAACAAAAGATTAGATCGCAAACAGATCAACATAATTAAAACTAGCAAAATCAGAATAGCTAGCTGCTCATATAACTTGAGATAAAGATGTGTAAGATACAAAAAACCTTATACCCAATTTGAATAATACAAGTCTGAGAACACATCGATCTGCAAGAAAAATCTATGAACAAGATACTTGTACCATTCCAGCATTGAAATTGTCAAAAATTACAGACAGTAAACAACAAAAACCTATCATAGAAAAAAAAAAATCAATCAGAGCTTGAGCTTAATAAACCATTGACGAGGGTCCCCGAGGTGTAGGACAGTTGGTGACGGAGTGTGTTGTTAATCCACTCCGTGTTGAAAAGTCACCGGTTCGAAACCTGCGGGGATAAAAAATCCAACCATGTTAAGGGTTGGTGTGGCTCAGGCCGGGTGCGATCCCCGGGTGATTTTGACGGCTTAGATGCCCCTGAGTCGTGGTTTCTCAAGCCAAAGGTTAATCCTGATGCCAAGAAGGTCCGGGCCAATTAACAAACAAAAAAATAAATAAACCATTGACGAGTTTACCATGAAATCAGAGCATTTTCAAATTAAAAAAAACCTTTAGGATGGAAAATGGACAAGAACATGGAGCGAAAAAGGCCAGGAGGATTCTACGTATATTTTCATAAGGCTGCAAGACATGCTTGGTCAACCAAGGGTGGGAAACATTATACTCATTACGTATACATATAAATATATATATATATGATGCTCTGCTACTAAGCACCAAGCCACGAGGGAGGAGCCCGCAAGGGACCAAGCCCGCAGGCCTTTACACAGGCACCACATACAAGTCAAGGTCCAATTCCCAAGACCAAACGCCGAGCCACGAAGAAGATCCCACAATGGGCAGGGTTGCTCAACGTGCCCAACATACAACATACAACACACAACCCAGCGCACGAAGCACTAAACTCACAAGCGGATGGCCTTGGGCTATTAGCCTTATTATCACAAACCGAGGGAAGAGTCCACGGGCCCAAGCAACCCCGATGCCAAAGCCATGGAGGAGGAGCCGCGAGGAGTTTATGTATTATCAAACTCCAAGTCCACATATCAAGCGCAATCATCACATAAATCACCAAATCCAAGTGCAAGCATCGAGCCCTATACGCACCAGTCGATACGCCAACCAAGCCAAGCATCTGCAACAAAACACATGTTGAGCACAAGTCAATACATAAACCAACACAAGCCCAGCGGTAAGGGCCAATCCCGATACCACTCTACATATCTCATCGGAACAGACAGAGGGAAAAGAATACCATTGAAAGGCACACGCTTCCACAAGCTAAAGAGTAAACCTCAAAACAATCCATGGTTGAAATTTGAGATCGTTTAGTAATTTGTTTGGAAGGACGCACTACCACGACCAACCTCCAAATGTCGCGACCATGCCCATGCGGCTTCCAGTCCATGGACCTTTCTCAGTGAACTTTGAACATCTCCACAGCTTCAACAAAATACCACCAAAACTGCTAAAACCCCACAGATTTTTAAGCAATTTTGGGCCACAGAAGTTCAATGTGACCGCAAAGAGCTTGAGGAAAGTTTACAGGAAAGATCAAGGGTTTGTATGGAGACAATAGAGGGTAACAAGGCTGAAGAGTTTTGAGGGACATGTAGGAAGCGACAGTAGGGTTAATGAGAAATAAGCTTGTTGAGGCGGCGACCATGGAGGCTTCAAGTAAACGATTATGCGTACAGGAGATTGTTTAGCAAATTTGTTTGGAATCGCTAGGGTTAGGGTTAGTAACAGAGATCAAGAGGAAGAGGCACCTGGGCTTCATGCGTGCCTGACTTAATTTTTTATTTTATTAATTGTATTTTGATTACTTTATTTTATATTTCTTTTGTTATTTAAAATCTAAATTGTACTTTGATTACTTTATTTTCAATTTCTTTTATTAATTTCAATTTTAATTTTTTATTTTAAATAATTAATTGCAAATTTTAATTTTACTTCAAATGCTTTAATAATAGTAACTAATTAATTAGGAATTGAATGATTAATTAATTAAATGTGTAATTAACATTAACATATATTTAATAATTAACATAAAATTATGATACTAATAAAAATTATTTTTTTAATTAGATTAAATTTCGGTTGGAGCGGACGAGTTTTGAACCAGCGACCTATCCACCGAGTATAGATATTTTACCAAAGACCGTACACCACTGCGCCATGATAGTAATGATAGGTTAAATGTGTTGATCAAAGGCGAGAGAGTCAATAGTTTTCTTAGGCGAAAACATCGAGCTTAGAGGCTTCCGACCCTGACCTAGCCACTTACCTTAAAGAGAGTAATGTCTGTTTACAGACAAGTAAAAAAAACTTACGCCTAACCCTATGTTTTCAAGTTTGAGTTGCACAAATGTGAATTGCCTTAGACTCTCCCTGACAAACTTTTGATTGATGCAGATTCAATTATACATGATGGTTAGGACTCGAGGAAATCGAGCCAGAGGGGCATCGTCGCAGGGACCGCCAACATCGCCACCACCATCGCCTAAATTAGCTCTCATTATGTGCTCTTTGGAGGCCATAAATAAGACTTTAAAGGGGCATCAGCCAGCAGGGATCGAAGTGGATCCCCCACCATATGGAATGGGTAATCCTCAAGCGTCGAGGGATTTAGGGGGAGGGCCTCCACCCGAGGACATCACTAGAGAACTGCAGAAGATCAAACTTTCAGATTTTGTCGAGGGTCGTGCCAGTGAACATGCAGAGGCATGGTTGGAAGGAATGACAAGATGTTTCTCCTTACGGGACTATGCTTCCACATCAAAGGCAAAAATAACGATTTTTCAGTTGAGGGACAGTGCCTTGAATTGGTGGGGCAACCTGGAGAGGCAGTTGCACCTTACCCCAGACATCGTCTCTTGGGAACTTTTTGAGGAAAGGTTCCGAAGGAAATATCTACCAGCTTACTACGAGGAACAACATGTGGGAGAATTTCATGCTCTAGTATAGGGGAACATGATCGTGGAAGAGTACGAGATCAAGTTCATGGAGTTGGTGAAATATGTTTCATACATGGATAATGATTAACAACAGGCAAAACGCTTTGTCTATAGGTTAAACCCTAAGATAAGGGCCATGGTGCAGATGTGGAAACTGTCTTCCGTAGTGGAAGCAGTTGAAAATGCACGTTATGCGGAGGAACGCATGAACTTAAATGGAGGTACGAGATCGACCTTTCCGCATCATCCTAGATTCATGGGGAAGGCCCCTAGGACCTTCTCCAGGGGAGGGAGCTCTAGACTAGCTCCTTATGGTAATAGAGTCACACCAAGGACAGTTGCTACAGGTATTTCAATGGCAGCAAGTGCAGCATCCCACACATCACCAACATCGCAGGCAAGTTCACGACCTTCTTAGGGAGTATTTGGTAGGGGCAGGGGTTCTAGGGGAAGGAACTCATTTCAGAGACCGTCACAGAGCAGTGCGCAGGTTCAATCTCGTATTACATGTTGGGGATGTGGAGGGCCCCATTACTAGGGTGACTGCCCAGACTCCAAAGTTGCAAGAAGGATTTGTGCATAGAGAAGGAAAGGCCCCGATGGGAAGAGCAAGTGGTAGCCACCATATTTATGTAGCAGTTAATAATCGCTAGGTAGAACATCAATCCACGGTGGTAGATTCGTCGAGTACGTTAAATCATATCAATGTCAAAATTTTATTTGATTCTGGTGCTACAGATAGTTTCATTTCACCATCTTCATTAGAAAGAGTGGGTTGGCAGCCTACGAGCACAATGACTTTAAACAAGTCGAGATGGCTTCAGGGGAAAAACAAGTGGTAGGACCTAGTGTTGATAATTGTCTAGTAGACCTGGGGGTGTGTACTACCAGGTTGAAGGTAGATGTCACTTCTCTCAGGACATATGACCTAATCATTGGAATGGATTGGTTAGAAGCCCATCGAGCTATGGTATATTTTTTCGCAAAAAAGGTTTGTGTTGACGATGAAGGAAGGCCAGTAGAGATCCACGGTGTACGGAGAAAGGTGTCTCTACACTTTATCTCAACTATGAATGTTAAGAAGTGCATGAGGCAAGGGTATCAACTTTATGTAGTGGAAGCAGTGAATGAAAGGAAAGGACCCTCCTTGGATCAGTACCCTGTATTGTCAGAATTTAAGGATGTTTTTCCGAATGAGTTGCCAGGGTTACCTCCTGAGAGGAAGCTTGATTTTACTGTTGAGCTAAAACCTGGTGCAGAACCAATTTCCAAGACTCGGTATAGGATGACAGCACCAGAACTTTGTGAGTTGCAGATGCAGTTGAAAGAGCTACTTGACTTAGGACTAATAAGACCCAGTGTCTCACCTTGGGGTGCACCAGTAATCTTTGTGAAGAAGAAGGATGGTTCCTTACGACTATGTATAGATTACAAGGACTTGAACCATGCTATAGTGAAAAATAGGTACCCAATGCCACGAATAGATGATCTCTTTGATCAGATGAAAGGAGCAGCGATATTCTCATAAATTGATTTGTGATCAAGGTATCACCAATTAAGGATTAAGGAAGGTGATATTCCTAAAACTGCCCTTCGAACTCAGTTTGGGCATTACAAGTTCGTTGTAGTACCTTTCAGATTGACCAATGTGCCAACAATATTCATGAGCCTCATGAATGGTGTATTCCATAAGTACTTAGACCGCTTTGTACAAGTCTTTCTAGATGATATCCTCATCTATTCCAAGAACGAAAGAGAACATGAGGAACACTTACAAGTAGTGTTGTCCTGCCTTAGAGAGAACAAATTGTATGGGAAGTTGTCGAAGTGTTCCTTCTTCTAGAAAGAAATTCATTATTTAGGTCATATCATTTCCGGTGAAGGAATCTCTGTGGAACCAGAAAAGGTAAAGGCCATTATGGAATGGCCAGTGCCGAAAAATGCTCATGAGGTAAGAAGCTTCATGGGGCTACCAGGTTATTATCGTATATTTGTGGAAGGGTTCTCTAAAATAGCGAAACCCATCACCACTTTGTAGCACAAAGGGGTCAGGTATGAATGGACAGAAGAATGTGGTAGTGCATTCATCGAGCTTAAGAGGTTACTAACTAGTGTGCCAATTCTACGAGTGTCGGATATGGAAAAGGACTTCACAGTCTACACAGATGCCTCGAAGCAAGGGTTGGGGGGCGAGCTAATGCAGGATGGAGGAGTGATAGTGTATACATCCAGGAAGTTGAAGCAGCACGACGAGCTTTATGCTACTCATGATTTGGAGTTGGCAATTGTAATGCTAGCTCTAAAACTTTGGAGGCACTATCTAGTGGGGCGAAACTTTGAGCTCAAAATGGACCATCAAAGTTTAAAACATCTCTTCACTCAAAGGGATATTAATGCCAGGCAGAGGTGATGGAGTGAGTTCATGAGTGAGTACGATTTTGTTATTTCATACATCAAGGGAAAAGAAAATGTGGTCGCGGATGCCTTGAGCAGGAGACCATGTATCTTCTCCTTAGTACCCTTAAAAGTCAATTTGAGGGAATGTGTGTTGACGCAACTCCTTGGAGATAGTTGGTATTTAAAGGTTACTTCAAACCTCTAGAGTGGGAGGCAATTAGATCCAAAGTATGAAGGATATAGCCTGGAAGCAGACAGACTATTAAGATATCGAGGAAAGATGTACATCCCCGAAGGTGGAGATATTCGAAGCATCATACTGAAGAAAGCCCATAGAGCACTTTATTGTGCGCATCCAGGTGTGAAGAAAATGTACGCAGACATGAGGAAACTCTTCTTCTGGGTAGGTATGAAGCGTGATGTAGTCCGTTTCGTCGCCAAGTGCCTAGAGTGTCAACAAGTGAAAGCCGACCACCATCACCTGGCAGGTCTCCTATAACCACATGATGTTCCTATGTCCAAGTGGGAAGTCATTTCTATGGATTTTGTGTGGGATTGTTGCTCACATCTCATAGACACAATGTCATTCTTGTAATAGTTGATAAGTTAGCCAAGAGTGCTCATTTTATTCTAGTTAGAGACACTTACAATGTCACTGATGTGGTACACGTGTTTGTAAGTGAGGTCATTCGTTTGCATGGGATACCTAAGAAGATCATTTCAGATAGGGACTCAAGATTAACTTCTAGATTTTGGAAAAGTTTGCAGTCAGTGTTGAGGACTCAGTTGAACTTAAGCACAGCTTATCATCCTAAAATGGATGGGCAAACTGAGAGAGTAAATCAATTCATGGAAGACATTCTTAGGATGTATGTCATGGATAATCAAACCCATTGGGAGAAGTAACTATCTTTGGTAGAGTTCGCCTACAATAACAGTTTTCATAGCTCCATCATAATGCCACCCTACGAAGCTCTGTATTGAAGGCCATGCAGAGCACCATTGAGTTGGGAAAGATTGGAAGACCAAGTGATAGTTGGGCTAGAGTTGATTCAAGAGATGGAGGAATAGGTGATTCAGATTAGGCAGAGACTAAAGGAAGCACAGGATAGACAAAAAAGTTATGTGGATGCACACATGACTGACTGAAGTTATAAAGTGGGAGATCAGGTTTTCATTCATATCAGGCCTAATAAGAGTACCATTCGGTTCGGGAAGGGGACAAAGTTGTCAACTCGATTTATAGGACCATTCAAAATCCAAGAGAAAATTGGACCCATTGTCTATCGTCTCATACTACCACCCCACTTGCATAAAACTCATAATGTTTTTCATGTATATGTTCTACATTATTATGTTGCTGACGAGACACATAAACTAAATTGGAAGGAATTACAGGTATCGGACGCGGGAACCCTCACGGTAGAACCATTACGCATATTGGACCGTAGAGTCTGACAGCTCAGGAACCGTCTGGTAGATCAAGTTAAGGTCCAGTGGGACAAGTATAGTCCAGGATCTTCTACTTGGGAGGATGTCGAGACATTACGACGAGATTATCCCTCACTTTTTTGACCACCTCAAGAATATGTTTCTCAAAGGTTGGGTGTATGTAACACCACCTTTTGACTTAGACAGCTAGGATTACCTAAGGCCTAATCACCTTTATTTTCTATTCACAGTGAAACTATTAATGATACACTTGCACTTTTAAGACGTAGGAACCTTTATGAATGTTTAAATGTTATTTGAATGATGATGGATATGATGTGATCTATTATGTGAATG
>ML788662.1:381563-406049 GCA_009831015.1 Picea engelmannii
TATATATATATATATATATATATATATATATATATATATATATATATATATATATATATATATATATATATATATATATATATATATATATATATCGCGAGAGAGACCCATTGTTGAATTTGAGATAAGTTCCTGCAAAAGCAGGATTATAGCAATGAGTTTCCGTTGACTATGTATTAGTTTGGAATTGACTAACAAAAATTTAACAATTTGTTATAGTTAAACTTTACATTTTGAATTTTATTATTTTGTTTAGATATTTAAATTTATTTATATCTCTAATATGTTTGGATCATTTTTTAAGGGTCTTATTGTAGAAAGGACGGTGCCACTTCTTCATCGTACAAATGACGTGCGACTTTCACATCAGACAATGTTATTCAAAGTAAATACTTTCGTGCACACTTAGCTCATTTCAACTCATAGCTCAGCGTACACTGGTGGGCAAGGTTAATACTTGGAGTGCACTCGAGCCAGTTTAATAAAGACTGAACTGGTAGATATGACGGTGATGGCTCAACGTACACTGGCGGGCGAGGTTAATACTTGGAGCGCACTAGAGCCAGTTTAATCAAGACTAAACTGGTATATGTTCATCCTCTAGTTCTATCTCAAGTCTAGCAAATTCCTCCTCAAGGTCTGCATCTTCTATGTCAACTGATGAAAACAACTTCGCCTCCAAGGAACCTTCTATCTGTTTTTGTGAAGCTATAGTCTCATCAAGATCCTGTAAACATGCATGCACTTCTTCAACACTGATACCATGTTCCTTTATTAATTGTGCCCCCAATTGAATAGTTTCACTAACCTTTTTTGTTGATTCAGCATCAGAATTCATCCCAAGAACCTCTTCTACTTTATCCATAAATCCTGTGCATTTTGCTTTACCATCTAATCCTATCTTCAGGTACCACACATGCTTGAGAGCAATTTGCTTGTCTCCAACCTTATTTGATATTAATGCCAATCTTTTTTACTATTAATCATGACAACGGCCAAGATGTGGCTATTACTTCTCACATCGCCTATCAATGACCTCAAGTTGTATTTGAAGCCTATCCAATGTCCAATGCAGATGCAACATATTGTAATCTAGTTGTGAAACATTTGTTACGAGAACTGGCACCAAATATATTTTTACACCCTCGATACATTCATCTTTATCAATTAGAAGGTATTGAGCTCTTCTACAATTCGTAAAATAGCTCATAACCACATCAGCTTCTTCAAACCCTCCACAAAGGATTTCAAATATTCCCCTGGTCATGACACAATAAGAAGACCAGTTGTTTTGTGCTAATGAACTCACGACTTGAGTAGCTCGTTCCTGCACCAATTTAGTCATGTACACAATATTAAATAAAATTTAAATTTAAATAAATATTTAAACTAATAAATCTTTTTATAAATAAAAATAATCAACACTTGATCTTTACGTTAGATGCACAGTATCTCCATGTTATACAAACGTTGTGGATCGTTGATCATGATATTATATGATCAACGATCACAGTTATACCTTGTCCCGCTAGTAAATTGATGACGAATGGTTGCAATTCAACAATGGTCTTCAATTGGGTCCTCAATCCGACGGTCCTTGTACCACCTTTTCCAGTATATAGATTTCAACAGATTCTCCATTGTGGAATCGAATAATTCGTGACTTGACTTTAGGCTGCAAATGGGCAAACAAAATTTAATATGTGCTTGTAGGCATATGTAAAGGGTCTTAAAAACCATTAATGAGATTTGATTGGTTGGCAATGGCTCGATCTAATGCATTGGTTCTTTGGCAGATGGTTCGATCTGGTGCATTAATTGTTTGGTAGATCTATCCAGTTGCTTAGCTACTTCATGTTTTCCACATATGTTCCATACAACCACCTTCTTCTTCTCCCATTTCGGTCCCAACAACACCACTTTCATTGTCCCAACCGAGATATTTCCGAAGAGGTTGCGTTCAACCTGTCACGGGTTATCTGTAGTAGCTGGGAAATATTTCAAACCCTGAAACATCTACTGACCCATGCAACCGTGTTGAAGATTGCCAATCTCGAAGATGACTTCCTCGTGTGCACAGATGCCTGTAAGGAAGGGCTCAGAGGAGTCCTTATGCAGGGAGAAAGTGTGATCTGCTATGAATCCCGAAAATTGAATGAGCACGAAGTCAACTATGTGACCCATGATCTAGAGCTGGCTGCCATAGTGCATGCCTTGAAAATGTGGAGGCATTACCTCCTGGGAAGAAAATTTGTACTTATGAAAGATCACTGTGGATTGCGATATCTGCTTGATCAACCAAAGCTCAATGCTAGACAAGCTAGGTGGATGGACCTCCTTAGCAAGTTTTATTTCGAGATCAAACACATTAAAGGAAAGGAAAATAGGGTGGTTGATGCCCTTAGCAGAAGTATGAAAACAATTCACCTGGCAGCGGTGAGCACCTGCGAGATGGATGTCAAAGAAAGAGTTAGAAATGCACAAGAAACAGATCCCTTCGTCTAGACCATGACCATGTACCTACAGCAAGAAACCGCCGGAGTAAAATATGAAGGCTACCAGATGACCGAAGGAGGTTTGCTCACTTACAGAAGCAGATTTTATATTCCAGATTGTGACGACTTGAAGAGGTTCATACTAGATGAACTACATAAAGACCCTATTCTAGTCATCCAGGATACCATAAGATGATCACGGCCACCAGGAAACAATTCTATTTTCCTGGAATGAAGAAAGACATAGTCGAGTACATGGCCAAATGCATAGAGTGCCAACAGGTTAAAGCAGAACACCGACACCCAGCAGGATTATTACAACCTTTACCAATCCCAGAATGGAAATGGAAAACCGTCTCCATGGATTTCATCACTGGATTACCAACATCAACCAAATAGAACGATGCCATTATGGTAGTGGTGGATAAATTGAGCAAGTCTGCTCATTTGATCCCTGTCAAATCAAGTTGCAAAGCAATTGATATCGCCCAGGTATTCATGAAGGAGATATTCAGACTGCATGGTATGCCGAAAGAGATCGTGTCTGACAGAGACACGAAATTTACTTCTAACTTTTGGAAATCATTGATGGTTGGTTTAGAGACCAAATTGTTGTTTAGCACCGCCTGTCACCCTCAAACCGACAGACAGACAGAAAGAGTGAACCAAATACTTGAAGACATGCTAAGAATGCATGTAATGCATCAACCCAAGAAGTGGAAAGACTACCTGTCACTGGTAGAATTCGCCTACAACAACGGCTACCAAGCATCCTTAAAGATGAGTCCCTTCGAAGTCCTCTATGGTAGACCGTGTAACACTCCAGTCAGCTGGAGTAATCCCGTAAACATGATTTCTTTTGGACCCGACATGTTGAAAGAAATGGAACAACAAGTGACTCAGATAAAACAAAACCTGAAGGTTGCTCAGAACTGACAGAAAAGTTATGCCGACCAAAAGAGAACTCCAAGAGAGTTCAAGACGGGAGACCATGTATATCTCAGAGTTAGGCCCAGGAAGAGTTCTCTGAAAATGAGAGCTTGTGCCAAGTTGGCACCTCAGTATTGTGGACCCTTTGAGGTTCTAGATAGAGTGGGACCTGTAGCCTATAGGCTAGCACTTCCTCCCACAGTCAAAGCACATAATGTTTTCCATGTCTCATTATTGAAGAAATATGTACATGATGCTAACCATATAATTGATTGGTTTGTAATCTAGGTGGAACCAGAGGGAGAATTTCTATCAGAACCTCAATGCATACTGGACAGAAAGGAAACCCTACTCCAAAACCGAACCATTGCACAGGTCAAGGTGCAGTGGAAACATTTTGGCCCAGATGAGGCTACATGGGAAATGGAGGATGCCATGAAACGGGCATATCTAATTTTGTTTACACCTATACATGCATGTCAAGTTGATAGATAGAACATCGAGGATGATGTTCCTTTAAGGGGGAGGGAATTGCAACACCCTGTTTCCCCCAGTCTGTAAAAATAACTATACTAGCCAAGTATTGTGGCAAACTCAAAAATGTGAATGTGTGATGTGAATGGACCTTGTGAAAAAGGTCGATGAATGTAAATAATATTATGATAATATATATTGCAGGACTGTTGAGAGGGGATGTGCTTAAAAAGAGACCACGATGGTTGAAGAAATGTGGTGGAAGGCACTTGGAATGGTGGCGTTAACTTCCACCGAAACCAATACCGTATTTGAACTTCACTGGCCCGGAGAACCAAGAGCGGCTCGCTGGCCCCGAATTAAATAACTCGCCAGGTTGGTAGGTAAATGGATCCTCATGAGTAATGAGGGATGGGGGTGAACCACCCATTCATAGAGTCCTCAGACCCGACCACCATGAGGAAGATCATGCCACACGCAACCTCGCCGAAAGGAGAAAAGGCAGGAAGAGTGTGCGATCAAGGGGCAGACGCGAGGGAAAGAGGAAAAGGAGAACTCTGGAAAAATACAGAGTTAGTGATAGCAGAGAAGAAGGAGAGTAACCTTCTTTCTTGGTCACTAGCAATCAGAGACTCAGTCTCGCAGCATCGTGGTCTCAGCTCAGGGGTGGCTAGTGGTAAATCCATTGGGAATCGCTGAGCCTATGGTTGGGTGGAAATGAGCACCCCTCTCAGTAGTTGCAATCACATCTGGTGTTATTTCTGATAAATGTTTTACATCTTGCATCTTGAAATGTATATTCTGACATTTATGATCATAGTTTGTGCAATTATAAATGGTTTCAGTATAAGACTGTCTGTGTGGTGTTTTGACCAGAAATGGTGGTTGCATGCTTATAATGGAAAGACTACGTATGGCTTATGTTTTATAAATAGCTATATATATGTATACCGATCCAATTCAGACTTCAAGTCTGTTCTTGGGAAATCTATGCCCTTATTCGTCTCCAGAAATACCTGGAATGGATCTCTCCACAGAGATACCCTCTCTTGAAAGCTTACCAAGGACCTGAAAGAGGATTTGTTGGTGCAAGTCTTAGCCATCCTATACGAGGAAGAATGGGCCTCTTAAAATCTCGACATTTCGGCATTTCGGCACCTGGGGTACCTAAGCACGAGTCCTCTCACACTGGCAATTCCCAAAACCCTTATCCGCGAAATCCCAAAATGGCAACGTAGGGATAAGTATCGATTGATGGACGAGATTCTGTTGGAAGATCTGCGATCAGTCACAACCGTTAGGAAGAAACGAGGGCGTTAAATGCCTCAACCCTTTTCTTTTATCTTCGTGAGTAGCAAAGAAATCAGGACCGTAGATCCCCAAGGTCTGTGGGAGTATCTGGACCGTCCTTTTATAAGTGTACGTGGTGGTCAGTAAGCGTTTCAACGTTTCGGCACTTGGGGAATCAAAGGGCAAGAACCCTAGTCATCGCGAGTCACGAAATCCCGATAACCAAAACCCCGAAATAGTTTTAAGTGTGAATAAGTTTGAGAAAGTCGGGATTTGAACGTGACCGTTGATCGTCCTGAAAAGATCATAACGGTTGATCGTGGGTAAAGGTCACAGCCGTCCATCGGAGGCACATGTGGCTACCGGTCGCCATTTCGGCGTTTCGGCCCAGGAAACCAAAGGGCAAGAACCCTTGTCTTCACAAGTCACGAAATCCCGATACCCGAAACCTCGATGCACTCTGTGGCAGAAAGGAAGAGATCTGGACCGTTGGCTTTCCACGTCCAGGAGAGTGCACAGCGGGAGACAAATTTGAACCGTCAGATATTAGTTAGAAAACCTGACAGTCGTTGGATCTGTCAGGAGATGCATGAGGGTTAAGCCTTCGTGAACAGAGGTGAAAGTCCCGAAAGAGGAGTTGGTATCGGGATTTTGGATGTCTCAAGGACAAGAGATCGGGACACTCCATGGTGGAAGTCCTAAAATAGATCTGGACCATCCAATTAAGGGAGGACACGTGTTGCAAGATCACCCATTTTGGGGATTCGGACATCGGGAAACAAAAGAGGAAGGTGAGCATTTTGACTTCGCACCTGGTGAAGTCCCAAAACGATCTAGACCGTCCATCTGTGGAGGACACATGGCGGAGATCGAGAGTCCATCGGTATTTTAGATATCGGGGATTCGAATTGACAGAGAATTTGTGTCACTAGGGGTCGCAAGTCGCGAAATCGTGAAACGACGAGGACCATCATCTGAGAGAGGACACGTGGCAGCAATCCAGGATTTTGGGGAATATTCCAAAAGGAAGAGTCCATCAGGATTTCGAAAATCGGGAATTCGGGATTCCTGTTGACAAGAGGTCAGGCTCTCGTATTGATAAACCCCGAAAGAAATAGGACGGAGGTCTTATGAGGAGTGGTCAACTGGATCAGGGCATAGCCAAGAGGGCTAATGTGACAAAGGCCATTTCGGGAAATCGAAAATCGGGAATTCGGAAGTCCCGTTGACAAGAGGTCGGGCTCTCATATTGATAAGTCCCGAAGGGAATAAGACTGCGGTCTTATGAGAAGTGGTCATACGGGCCAAGGCATAGCCCAGGGGGCTAATTGTTGATCGAAGCCTTTTCGGCATTTCGGGGGTTGCAGAGTCGAAAGACTCGACTTGCTTATATCGTTGAGTCACAAAATGCGAAAAGGCGCCTAGTTGTTTGACCGGTGGTCATAACCGACGATCACATGGAGGTGGAAAAGGGAAGAGCTAGCCTGCGCTAAGCCCCCATAGGACTTCGGGGATTCTATCCCTCGAGAAAAGGCGAAAAATTTATTATGCCGTAGTGGGTGAGTTACACCTTTATTTTCTATTCACAGTGAAACTATTAATGATACACTTGCACTTTTAAGACGTAGGAACCTTTATGAATGTTGAAATGTTATTTGAATGATGATGGATATGATGCGATCTATTATGTGAATGTAAATTCTATAAATGTTTAAAATGTTATTTGAATGATGATGGATATGATGCGATCTATTATGTGAATGTAAATTCTATGAATGTTTAAAATGTTATTTGAATGATGATGGATATGACGCGATCTATTATGTGAATGTAAATTCTATGAATGTTTAAATGTTATTTGAATGATGATGGATATGACGCGATCTATTATGTGAATGTAAATTCTATGAATGTGTAAATGTTATTTGAATGATGATGGATATGACGCGATCTATTATGTGAATGTAAATTCTATGAATGTTTAAAATGTTATTTGAATGATGATGGATATGATGTGATCTATTATGTGAATGTAAATTCTATGAATGTTTAAATGTTATTTGAATGATGATGGATATGACGCGATCTATTATGTGAATGTAAATTCTATGAATGTTTAAATGTTATTTGAATGATGATGGATATGATGCGATCTATTATGGAAATGAAAATTCTATGAACGAGTAACGTCAATTGAATTATGGGGATATTATGAGATCTATTTCTAACTTGAAAACTTTGATATTAAGTTGTTGGTACATGGATACTGAATAGAGATTATGGTTGTATGTGATTACATGATGATAATGCATAGATATGTATGAGTTGTGTTATAGACTAATCTGCAGGTCAATGGGCTATGAAATAGCCAAGGGATAATGGTAACGAAAGTAGATGTCATGACCACCGACTGAGAAACAATATGGTATGAATCTTTGTATGTGAAATTATATTGGTTTGAATGCATTGCTATGATATGTGGACCAGTGCAGGATTTCAGGTGGTGAGACTGCCTAAAATCGAATAAACGATGACAAAATTCCCAGCAACACGGCGCCACTGTATATTCCATTGTAGGGTGTGGACCCTAGTCCTGTTAGGAGGGGTGGAGTCATTTCCCACCGTGTATCCTCTGAAACCTGGAGTCATGGGAGGACGGTGTTAGCTCATGCTCTCCTAGACGTGTGATGATGATTGTCAGTTGCCTGTTGGGGAAGCTTGGTTAAGATAGTGACACTTCCACTTACGATTTCTATTTGGAGTTAGGTCAATATAGTTGACGCTCCAAGATAGTCCAGCAGAGGAAAGATATGAATGGAAGATGGAAGTAAGTTAGGGAGGAAGGATGAATAGAAATAGTTGAGAGTGTATGGAGATTTGCCTTATGGTGGAAATTATTGTTTTTTTTTTTGTTTTTGTTTTTTTTTAAATCCTTCTGAAAAGAAAATGTGTATATATGAATATTCATAATTACTTAACTAAACTACAATTGTCTAAAGAAACATTGTTGAGCTAGATTATTGTAATTAAGGGATTTCGCAAACATTTGATTGGTTTATTATCTTTTATAAAATGAATAGTCTTGTTGATTGGATTGGATGCATACAGAAATTACTATAGAGGTGATAGTTATTGTTATTAGTAAATGCACGTGACTTGTATGTACTAGTTACACATGCATTTCTTGCACATGTACACTAGTATGTATGAGTTTTCTTGGCTTACTTATTGATAATTTTGTTTATTGGATATGAATGTGTGAACCATGTGTCATTTCCCCGGTATCATAAAATACTTTAACTTCGGGACGAAGTTTCCTGAAGGGTGGGTGTATGTAACAACCCTACTTAATTAATTAAATATTTGTTTAATTAATATTAGTTTAATTAATTAATTAATTAATTTCATGATTAAATATTTGGTTAATGAATTTTAGTTTAATAAATTATTAATTTTATATGAAGACTTAGTGTATCGGTAGATGGAACCATTAATGAAAAGAAGGGATAAGGTAGTTAAGAATTAATGGG
Organism: Picea engelmannii; assembly: GCA_009831015.1. NCBI lineage: Eukaryota > Viridiplantae > Streptophyta > Pinopsida > Pinales > Pinaceae > Picea > Picea engelmannii. The sequence goes on from ML788662.1 coordinate 390,283, forward strand.
GGGATAAGGTGGGTGAGGTTTAATGAAGGGAGAAGGTGATGGATAAGGAAAGGGGGGAAAGGAGGATAAGAAGGGGGGGAAACACTCGGGAATAGCACTTTGGTTTTGGGAGCATCATTTTTCATATTGGAGGATTGTATTGTTGGTTTGGCTTGAGGAGCTTGCTGGAGGATTGTATTATTGGTTTTGCTTGAGGAGCTTGTTGGAGGACTGTTACAGGGGGCACCTGTTGCTGGGAATTTTGGGCTCGGGGGCTAGGAAACCGTAAGGAATCCTGGAGCTAGGGAGCCGGATAGGCTGTTCCTAGATGGCTGGGAGGTTAGTCGGTTTTGGGCAAAGCTTCAGGCAGAGTTGGAGAACAACAATAGCATCAGTTGGAGGTATGTATTTTCATTATTATGCTGTGTTATGTGATTTATTATCATGCCTCTGAATATGCTGAATATATTGTTTATTGTCATGTTGCTCATAAATTTTAATTCTACTGAACATGGTGATATGCTGAATAATGAATTGTAAAGAAGTTAGGATAGCATTTTCTATGTTTTAAATTTATGTTTTTAAGGTTCTGTTGGAGAGACCTTACATTTAATAAGCTTGTATTAAAGAAGGAATTATAAAATAATTTTGAAAACTTCAAGTTTCAAAGTTTATATATATATATAAATTTTAATTAAAAAACTAAATTGAGATCTTCAACAAGAGATCCATTATTATTAGTTTTATTACCATTTCAACAACTTTACATTACATAACAAACTTGTTATGATGTAGTAATGTTAAGAAAGAGCAAAAATGCTATCACATCAATTTAAGCATTTGCATCCTCAATTTCTCAAAAATAAATATGCAATGAGTAACTTGAAATAACGGAATAACAAGTGAAGAAACCACTACTAATCGCTACTCTAATCCCATTATCTAGATTATAAGTGGACTCAGCCTTGTTTTTGTTTTCAATGTTGTTATATATAGAGAGACCCATTATTGAATTTGAGATCTTATTAGTCCCTGCAAAAGCACGACTATAGCAATGAGTTTTCATTGACTATGTATTAGTTTGGAGTTTACTAACAAAAATTTAACAATTTGTTATAGTTAAACTTTACATTTTGAATTTTATTATTTTGTTTAGATATTTAAATTTATTTATCTCTAATATGATTGGATCATTTTTTAAGGGTCTTATTGTAGAAAAAACAGTGCCACTTCTTCATCGTACAAATGACGTATGACTTTTCATCGTACAAATGACGTATGACTTTTCATCGTACAAATGACGTATGACTTTCACATCAGACAATGTTATTCACAGTAAATACTTTCGTGCAGACTTAGCTCATTTCAACTCATAGCTCAACGTACACTGGTGGGCAAGGTTAATACTTGGAGTGCACTCGAACCAGTTTAATAAAGACTGAAGTGGTAGATATGACGGTGATGGCTCAACGTACATTGGCGGGCAAGGTTAATACTTGGAGCATCTTCTATGTCAACTGATGAAAACAACTTTAAAATGTTAACATCTTCTATAATTCATCCTCAAGGTTTGCATCTTCTATGTCAACTGATGAAAACAACTTCGCCTCCAAGGAACCTTCTATCTGTTTTTGTGAAGCTATAGTCTCATCAAGATCCTGTAAACATGCATGCACTTCTTCAACACTGATACCATGTTCCTTTATTAATTGTGCCCCCAATTGAATAGCTTCACTAACCTTTTTTGTTGATTCAGCATCAGAAATCATCCCAAGAACCTCTTCTACTTTATCCATAAATCCTGTGCATTTTGCTTTACCATCTAATCCTATCTTCAGGTACCACACATGCCTGAGAGCAGTTTGCTTGTCTCCAACCTTATTTGATATTAATGCCAGGCTTTTTGACTGTTAATCATGACAACGGCCAAGATGTGGCTATTACTTCTCACATCGCCTATCAATGACCTCAAGTTGTATTTGAAGCCTATCCAATGTCCAATGCAGATGCAACATATTGTAATCTAGTTGTGAAACATTTGTTATGGGAACTAGCACCAAATATATTTTTACACCCTTGATACATTCATCTTTATCAATTAGAAGGTATTGAGCTCTTCTGCAGTTCGTAAAATATCTCATAACCACATCAGCTTCTTCAAACCCTCCACAAAGGCTTTCAAATATTCCCCTGGTCATGACACAATAAGAAGAACAGTTGTTTTGTGCTAATGAACTCACGACTTGAGCAGCTCATTCCTGCACCAATTTAGTCATGTACACAATATTAAATAAAATTTAAATTTAATAAATATTTAAACTAATAAATCTTTTTATAAATAAAAATAAACAACACTTGATCTTTACGTTAAATGCACAGTATCTCCATGTTATACAAACGTTGTAAACGTTGTGGATCGTTGATCATGATATTATATGATCAATGATCATAGTTATACCTTGTCCCGCTAGTAAATTGATGACGAATGGTTGCAATCCAACGATGGTCTTCAATTGGGTCCTCAATCCGACGGTCCTTGTACCACCTTTTCCAGTATATGGATTTCAACAGATTCTCCATTGTAGAATCAAATACTTCGTGACTTGACTTTAGGCTGCAAACGGGCAAACAAAATTTAATATGTGCTTGTAGGCATATGTAAAGGGTCTTAAAAACCATTAATGAGAGTTGACTGCATAGGTATAGTTTTTTAATGTTTTTTTGAATGCAGAGATGTTTTTTTATGCACATAGACGTTTAATAATATAAATATATATATAAATATATATATATATATATATATATATATATATATATATAATTGATTGTTTGGAAATGGCTCGATCTGGTGCATTAATTGTATTGTTTGGCAGATCTATCCAGTTGCTTAGCTACTTCATGTTTTCCACATATGTTCCATACAACCACCTTTTTCTTCTCCCATTTTGGTCCCAACAACACCACTTTCATTGTCCCGACCGAGATATTTCTAACGAGGTTGCGTTCGACCTGTCACGGGTCAACACCACTTTCATTGTCCCGACCGAGATATTTCTAACGAGGTTGCGTTCGACCTGTCACGGGTTATCTGCAGCAGCTGGGAAAGCTGGAGGCATCATCACGGCCTTTGGGTTTTTGTACGCATCACAGGATATAAATATGGCTGTTAGTGAGAGTAAAGGTTACCATTCAGTGTCTCAGATTAAGAAATCTCTCCTTCTAGTAGGTATAGTCAATGCACTGGGCTTCCTTTTTACTTTTTGGGTGCCTGAAATGAAGGGAAAGTCACTCTACAAACTCTCAGGAGAGAACGAAGACACTGAACTAGGACTTGAGGTAATTGACTGGTTTTCCTTAAAGGTTGTAGAACGAAGACACTGAACTAGGACTTGAGGTAATTGACTGGTTTTCCTTAAAGGTTGTCGTTAAATGTTGGTTATGTGCTTGTTTGTATAAAATTAAAATATTTGTAGAATCATCACAATAGTTGATCGCAGAGCTGAGGAAATTGTAGATTTTTATTTTTATAAAGCACTACAAATAGAATTGAAAAAAAACTACCCTCAATCTTTGGTTTTTTCCCTAAAAAAATGAACCGAATTACAAAAATCACATCAAATTATTTGAAGTTTTGCTTTCGATAACAAATAATTAAAGAAAAATGAGATTTTTAGTATGGTGTAAGTTTGAACTGAGGTTCAAAGAAATAATTAAAGCCTTAGTAATTTACCTTCATATCCTAAAGGATTTTTTCCAGTAAAGTCGTGAGTACGCAAGAGCAGTTCTTGTAGGTTAAAGACGTGATCTGGAAATGTAAGCACAGATGTGATTATGAAAGGTTAAATAACTAAGTAAGTATAAAACAGATTTACATACCTGTGTTGACCTCGAGTTTTGTTGAATATGGAATCTTGAAGAGTAGCTGGAGGCATAACAAGAGATGAAACCTCAATAATTTTTATGGGTTTCCTCACAAATAATAGAGACCCATCATTAGAATGATATCCAGGAATTATATGTAATGAAATGAAGCAGAAAACAATTACATAATTAATGAACAGAGAACAATTGTATAATGCTTGAGCATTTTATATAGATCTTTTATGGATAACTTTGTTCTCAAATAACATGATTACATAATCTCGGTCATTGTTTTCTTTCAGCTGTGGTGATTGTTTTTCCGAAAATTGTCTTGATCGATTTTCTTGAATGAGGGTCAAACCCATCAATACGGACAAGATGGAAAACAATAAACAATATTTAATGACGAAATTTCTTCATGCTTTCTTTTGTTTTTGTTAAAACATGTACTTCTTGTTTGAGACTGTTTAACTCAGCCTTTAGGTCAATGTAAAGAAATGTTTCAATCCTTTGTTTAATTGACTTCCAATTATTCGTGTTATATTTTATTCAGGATTAACTTAGTGCAGAGAACTAAGAAATTTATTCATGGTTATGAATATAATAAATAACTATAACAATAAGGTTGGTAAGTGTTTTACCCAATAAACTTATCAATCTTGTGTCCCAGTAATATTCATATTTGTAATGTAAATGCAGTTTCGTATTTCATGTTTGGAGAAGACAAAGGAAGTTTATCAATCCTAGAGTCGAACTATCCTTGTGAATCTGGGTAACCAGTTCATTTTGGGACTACAATTGAAATGGCATTCAAATCCAAGAGAGAAGGTGGAAGCAATATATTAAAAACTTCCTTTCTCTATCGTTATATTCTAAAGGAAACTTAGGTGTTGATCTTATGAGTAATCATGCTTACTTCTTCCATAGAAGTAGATCGAAATTCTCTGGTGTCCTCGAATGAGAGGGGTTTCAACCCGAAATTACAGTGCAATAAAAAAGATAGAACTAATTTTCTAGTATGTAGAAATAAGCATATTTAAAAGAATACTAGTGACAAGGTTTACAAAAGAAACCGAGTTCTAAAAGTTCTATATAAGGTATAGAGGTAAAATAATTGTTAAACTCTATAGTTACCTGGAGAATTCTCAACTTGATGATAGATATCGATATGAGGAGAGGAAGGGGAGTTGAACAATGCTCTTTGCATAAGGTGGAAGGACAGATTCCTTTTGGCCGGAAATGTATGTCAGAATAGTGAGAGGGAAAAGTAGACTATAAACTCCAACAAACAAATTTAACACTGCAAGTAAAAATGTTAAAGGATAATGCAACATTGTTTGGTGCAATTTGCAGAAGAATAGGTAGTTGAATGGTTGCAACAACAAAACTCACAGGGCATATAGAGTTAGTGAAACCTCGCTTCAATCACAAATTACAAGAAACCCTCGAGCCCATAACTCGTACCTCATGCAGATTCTCATGCGGATTCGTATCAGCTTGAGGACAATCAAGCCATGTGATTTTGGAAATGTGGACCTGGTTGATTAGTTCAAATTACATGGAAAAGGACAGTAAGTACTTGAGTTAAGGGCAGAGGAGTGTACTCTCCCTCGGTAGACAAATCACATTCTTATAGCTAGAGTACCATGTTTATTAACCTTTGAAAGTACCTCCAACTATTGTTTCAAACATCAAACCTCGCATTTGCAATAAGAGTATAAAGTTTATATCCAATAGGAATTCAGATAAAAATTATTAATTTTATTATTTAATTAAAGAAATAGCAACTATTATGTGAAACTTTGAAAAAAAAATCAGATTTTAAAAGTCAAACTATATTAATAGTAAGTCAACGCTTTAGCAATTGTTAGAGTCCCTTCGGCCAGCATCCTACAGTTCTGGAGAGAAAAGAATTGATTCAAGTTGTTTCTGATAACTTATCCAAGAGTTCTGGAGAGAAAAGAATTGATTCAAGTTGTTTCTGATAACTTATCCAAGAATTCTATTACAGACATGTAAATTAGTATCTAATCAATAAACCTATTGAATACAATAAATTAGTATCCAAATAGGAAATATATTAAAGACATTTAATTAGTATCTTAACAAAAGAAAGAGCACTCTCCCAAGGCAAGAGTATCCACAAGAGAAGCTCACTTTCCATTTGCCTTGACAAGCTACGAGATTACTATGTGATTAGGATTGTAAGCGGGCTTGCCTTCTTTTACTTTCCAGACCCAGCTGAATATGCATAATTTTTTTGGGCTCGGGTGCTTTTCTAACCTGGTAACGCTTGCTCAGGCTTGGCTTGCATGTCCGGACAGGCTCAGGTTCTCACCGCTTTCCTCACCAACCTGACCTTGCTTTCCAAACTCTCAACCTTACAAAAACCTTGTTCAGCCGTCACATTGAAGAAGAATATGTGGATGTCTGGAGCTTGCCTGATTGAATACATCATAATAAATATACCATCGTTTGCATGCTTGATGTTTTTTTTTTTTTAATTTACCCCAACATAAACTCATATAAATCAATTTTCTAAATTTTCAACTTCACATTGAAGATCAACACCTGAATTTGATTACAAACCATATATCAATCCAATATTTAATATATTTTCCATTTGTCTACATTTCTGTTGTACATTTTCAAATTTTTAACTGCATGTGATATCTTCGTCAAAGTTGACATTTAATATACCTAGTGTATCCTCTAGATTCAATATACTAAAGAGGTAGTGGATTAACGCATGACCACCATACTGTCAAATGCATTACACCTTATATGATTTTTTAATGTTATTTTTCTTGAATTCAATTTGATGGTTTAATTTTCTAAATTTGTGAATGTGTAAGTTTTCAAAATTAATCATAATGTGCTTGAATTTTCTGGAAATAAAGTGATATGAGTAGTTCCCCATAATAATTATGAGTGAGGACAAGTCCACTCAAACATGGAACGTTTTTTAAATTCATACATAATTTACTTCCAAAAAACTTTAAATACATTTTTTAATTTGGTTTGAATATGATTTGTTGTACTTTTCATGCTTTGTCTCTCATATTGTCAAATGTAGTACACCTTACTTGTTCTACACCTTACTTGTTCTCTGTGAGGGTCTTAACCCGCACATAGGTAGAACAATATATTTGGATGTAATAAAGGTCAATATTAATAAGGCCTTGCAATAAAATAGAATAAGTCGAATCTAAGAAGACCTAATAGAAGCTTCCACTTCTAGAAGGATCTTCCTCTAGATGCTTATTTTGATAGACATATTTAGTATAAATAGGAGTCGAGGGTATGAGAACCCTAGCTTGGATATTATTGTAATAGAGCTCTGCTCGACTGAAGGTTGCCCCCTCGAAGAGGCCCGTGAACATTGCTCTCAGAATCAAAGTGTTATTTCTGTTGTTATTCTTATATCATTTCAGTGTTATTGTGGTGATTATTCTAGTTATATTGTTGTTATTCTGCCATTTCTAGCATTTTATTTATGTTCTGCATACTTTTTATATCTGGTATATTACAAGTGGTATCAGATCACTTTCCTTGGCAGAAATTGTGGGTAAATTTTTTCAGGGTAGAGACATATTCCGGCGTCTTTAAGCCACAGATATATGTCGTTACGCGCATAAACCCGTGGTTGAGGGATTCATACATGCAGGAAATACAAGTGGTTCTTAAGCGCACATCTGTTGGCCACCCTTGTAACCCCTGTTGGTACCCCTTCGAGTGGTAGCGCATCAGACATCACCTATGTACGGATTAGCCTAGATTTCCTGAATCCCTCTTTAGATAAACCGATCGGCCGCCTAACTGCTATAGTGCCACCAAAAACAACACTCGGGAAGATACCTTCTAGTACCTGGGTAGTCGGGTAGTACGGCTAAGGGTACGGTCTATCCTCCTTAGTTAGTGCCCTGAGATATTGGGCCAAGTACTACTGTTGGACCCCGCACATATATCAGAGAGATATAGCACAGGTGATGCAAACGGCCACCCGGGGCACGTCCGCTACCACCAGGACCCTCTTTTTCCTAGGCCCGAAGAGCCTAAGTTACTCTTCAACTCCCCTATCGGGAATCTTCTACACCCACAGGATGTTCTTCTCTATCTTCCTACTACCTTATCGGGAAATCGGGCCTCGCGTGATCGCGAGTCCTGGACTCACAGGTTCGGGTTTCCCACTTCCCCGAAACCCGATGAAATATTCACCCACGTGTTCCTCGCTTCCGTCGGGAAATCGGTACTTACGAGGTCGCGAACAACTTGCCTCGCAAATCCCCGATTCCCGATCTCCGATAGCACTCACTGCAGCCCTTAGCTCCCTCCGGCTAACTCTTGCGCATGTGACCTGCTGGTCCACAAGACCGCGGTCCTTTCCCTTATCGGAATTTCAGAATTCACGAATTTGAAAGGCGTAGAACTCACGCCCTCGGGATCTCCGATCCTCCAATTCCCGATGCCACCTGGCGTTGACCCACTACAGGCCCGACCTTCCAACACCTGTCCTATGTTCTGGCGCCTATGGTCCACACTCCCGTGGTGATCGGGAAATCGCGTTTCGGAGTTTCGCGATTCCAAATGCACTCGTCCACAGACCTTTCCAAGTTCCGAAACCCGATACGGGTGACACATGTCCTCCACTGAACAACAATGATTGTGGGACCGTCGCGTTTCGGTATTTCGCGATTTCTCCTCCCGTGATTCACTTGTTACCGAAAATCCTGAAATGTCGAACCCCGACTTCTTCAGATCCTTGGACACGTGTCCCTCAGATCGAACGGCTCCGACAGTATCGGGAAATCGCGGATCACGATTTCAATATGCTCGAGTCTCTCGTCTCCGGAAAACCAGATTCTCCGATTCCCAACTCTTCAGGATCTCTCGCCATGTGTCCTTACTGATGGACGGTTCTAAGCGCCCCGTCAGGATATCGCGAATCGTGATTCCAACCTACAACGATTTCACACTCCTGAAATTCCCAATGGGTTAAATCCCATCTCCTGTCTTGATGTCTGACACGTGTCCTATTGAGATCAACGGCTGAGATCCTTCCTCGGGATTTCGAGAACCACAAGGTCCCGATTCTCTGCGTTAACAAAACCCCAATGACCTTGATATCCCGATGACTCCTCCGGGGCTCCTCGTCTGCTCGCTGGGGCCTAAACCCTGCGCAACTTTTCAAGGTCTGACGGCTGACGGGATTTCATTATTTTTCCTTACGAATCCTGACCGTCGCTTCCTCTCCTCCCTTCTTGAGGACTTCTTGGCACGGAAATCTCTTTTGCAGTCTTCGATAATTTCAAAGGCCTTGTTCCTCTCGAGCTTTTCCACTCTGATCCTTTCAGAGGAACTTGCGCGCACTCCTTGTGCTCAACATTCAAAAACTCCCCAAGTGTTGAATCCTTCCGACTCTGCGCACTTCCAACAGCAGCAGTCTTAATCTCCTTTTGCTCAGATTCAGAACTGAGACTTCTTCTTCAGCCTGTGCACTCCTTGCACGGATTCAACAACCCACTTCCACTTCTGGGTGAATGAGAACAAAAGTTAAACTGTCGAGCCTTCATCAACGCACTCCTTGCGGATGAATTCAACTGCACACCTTGCAAGAATCTCCTGGCTCAGATAGAGAAACAATTGAAACTCATTCTCTCTCCCATTCAGACTTCAGTTTGAAACATGAAATCACATGCATAGCATATACAAAGCAAATGCATAACAAGAAGCAAACATTCATGAGCACATAAACAATATACACAGGGAAACAACACCAGCCATGGATTTGAATCAAAGACTCATTCTATTAATTCAACATCTATACATGGGTGTTCTTCACAAGTTCTCTGCTTGCTCTTCTCTTCTGAATGCTTCTGAATAATGTTACAATGATACAAACGAGGGTGTCTATATCCGTTTTCCCTCTTGAACTCTAAAACTGTCTAATCTGGAAATAAAATCCTATCTACTTGCATTAAATCTATTAAATGCCTCATATTTATTTCAGACAAGAGCGTATGGCTCGAGGTCTGATACAATATACAAAAGGCACTCCTTCATAAATGATTCCTTGAAGACTTGCGCTACAATCCCAAAGCACTTTCAAAATTTCGGATTGTCCATCCAGCTGATATCCGCTTGATGTGCTGGCTCACTTGCTGAGTTGGCGATGCTCCTGCATCAACAGGGCAAACCCTTGTCTGTAGAACCCTTGATAACCTAACCCTTGGGGATAGAAACATATACAAATTAAAATAGACAAGATCTATTGTCGCACAACTGTGTTTGGGTTGCCAAGTAAATACACATTTCTTTCTGGTTAAGCATTCGGGCATTTCCTCTATGCAGTATTCTTTAGACCATAGTATAACTCCACCAGTGTAAAAAAAAAAAGTCTGGAAATTTTTTCACCATTATTTGAGACCTATTCCATTGGATTCATCTCTTTGCCCTTATCACATTCAACCATATCATTTTTCGGCAAAATTTTTGACCCTGCCTGCCCCTTTTTAGTTCCCCCATCCTCATGGTCCATACCCGTAGCCAAGACTTGGAAGCTCGCTTCAACACCTTGCAATCTGGTCTCAACGAGACCCAACAAGAAGTGAAACAACTCAGTGCCAATGTTGTCACCATCAATACAATCATGCAGTCCTCAATGGAGGAAATCAAACAAGACCTCACCACCCAGCTTGAATCTATCTTTTCAGCACTCTGCACCAAACTGCATATCCCTACAGATAACCCTTCCTCTTCCTCACCTCTACATACTGAAGGTGACCACTCCTCTCACTCCCATAACTTTCAGAACCATCACTTTCAACGTGACCTACGCCTTCCGCGGGTGGATGTGACCAAATTTGATGGCTCGGACCCCACTGGTTGGGTAACCCAAATGGAACATTATTTCTCTTTATATGGCATTACAGATGACTTGGCCAAACTCCGGTATGGTGTTCTCCATCTAGATCAAGAACGTTGGCAATGGTGGCAATGGAGAAAAACTTCTCGTCAAGGGAATATTGCTTGGACACACTTTGTGGTAGAGCTTTATGAACGCTTTGACACTGACACCAACCATTTGGGTTGTTTGACAAAGTTGAAACAATCCGGAATAGTGGAAGACTTTATAGTTGCCTTTGAGCGCCTAGCTTTTCGGACAGAGGGCATGTCTAATGCCTTTTTCCGAGAATGTTTTATCAGTGGCCTCAAGGATGAGATTCGGGCCCGTGTCCTCATGGCTCAGCCTCAGAGTTGGGTGGAGGCTACTAAAAGAGATAAAGAAGCACAACAAGTTGTATCTTCTCAAAACCGGAAACCCTCCTTTATCCCTCGCCCTAAACCAGTAAATCCCACTACTCCCTCCGCTCCACTAAAGATCCAAAAATTGACCAGGGTTGAAATGGTTGAACGCCAACTCAAAGGCCTTTGTTATAATTGTGATGACAAATATTTTCCGGGCCACAAGTGTAAGGAACAAAAGTTATTTATGGCCATCTCCGAGGATATTTTGGAAGAGGATATTGAAACTCCCCTTGTGTCTGAGTGACCTAAAACCCCCGACATAACCCCTCCCTCAGACCCTCCCGAAGTAGAACCAGTCATTTCCCTCATTGCTCTCATTGGCTTCTCTGCTCCCCAAACCCTCAAGCTAATCGGTTACATTAAGCATCAGAAGGTCATCATTCCGGTTGATAGTGGAAGCACCCATAATTTTATTCATCACCGCATTGCCCAAGAAACTCATTGCTACATCCATGTTGTCAATAATTTCCAAATCATGATTGCTAATGGTGGCTCCATGAAATGTGGAGGGCGTTGTGAAAATGTGTGTCTCCAAATTGGTGACTACCACCTGAAATCTCATATGTTTTCTATAGACATGGGCGGGTGTGACATTGTGTTGGGTGCAGACTGGCTAAGGACTTTGGGTCCCTTTCTCATGGATTTTAAAGAATTAGCCATGCAATTTGACCAGGAGGGCCACAAATATAAGTTCCAAGGCATCATCGTTTATTCACCTAAGATCATTAGTTCCCATCGCATGGAAAGCTGCTCCAAAAGGGTCATTCTAGTGTTATTGCTCAACTCCATGCCATCCAAGCAACAAAAACACCCTCGGTGCCACAAGACCTCAAAGCCATCCTTTCTAAACATCAAGTGGTCTTTTCCACTCCCCAGGGACTCCCTCCTTCATGTGGTGTTCATGACCATTCCATTCCCCTTGTACCCGGAAGCCTTCCTCCCAATATCCATCTGTATCATCACCCCTTTTCCAAAAAAAATGAAATTGAGAAAATGGTCCAGGAACTCCTTAATGCAGGCATTATCCGCCCTAGTACAAGCCCCTACTCTTCTCCTATGGTCATGGTCCTGAAAAAAGAAGGTTCTTGGTGAATGTGTCCTGACTTCTGTGCCCTCAACAAACTTACCATTAAAGACAAATTTCCCATTCCTGTCATTGATGACCTCCTGGATGAACTGAGTGGTGCCCAATTCTTTACTAAACTTGATATTCATTTAGCCTACCACTAGATACATATGAAAGAGGCAGACATTCCCAAGACTGCCTTTAGAACTCATGAGGGCCACTATGAGTTTTTGGCCATGCCCTTTGGCTTGTGTAATGCCCCCTCCACCTTCCAAAGCCTCATGAATCATGTCTTCCATTCTTTTCTCCATCATCTTGTCTTAGTTTTCTTTAATGATATCCTCATCTATAGCAAGACCTGGATAGAACATCTTGCTCATGTGGATCGAGTTCTCCATCTACTCTCTCAGCACCAACTTTTCCTGAAACAGTCTAAATGTGCTTTTGGCGCCTCGGAAGTAGAGTACTTGGGTCATATGGTTGGCAAGGATGGCATCAGGGTGGATCCTAAAAAGATTGAAGCTATGCAAGACTGGCCTCACCCAAAGACTCTCAAAGCTTGCGTGGATTTCTGGGCTTAACAGGTTATTATCGCAAGTTTGTTAAGAATTACGGAAAGATTGCAACACCTCTCACTGCTCTCCTAAAAAATAACTCTTTCACTTGGACTCCAGTTGCTACTCAATCTTTTCAAACCTTAAAGATGGCCATGTGCACGACTCCAGTCATGGCCCTTCTTGATTTCACAAAGACCTTTGTCTTGGAATGTGATGCTTCAAGGAAAGGAATTGGTGATGTCCTTATGCAAGAGGGTCAGCCTTTAGCCTTTACCAGCGAGCAACTATCTGAAACAAATCTGGGCAAATCTATCTATGAAAAGGAAATGTTGGCTATTCTGCATGTCATTGATTTATGGCGCCCTTATCTATTGGGCCAATGCTTCCAAATTAAGACATACCATCAAAGCCTCAAGTATTTTTTGGAACAACGCATTTCCTCCGCAGAGCAACAAAAATGGGCAACTAAGCTATTTGGCTATGATTATGAGATCATTTACAAGAAAGGCAAATAAAATGTGGTTGCGGATGCACTTTCCCACAAATATGAAGATGAAGGATCCCTTTTTTCTCTTTCCTTCATTGTACCAAATTGGCTCCAAGTTGTTTGTCGGGAATGGCTACAAGATCCCAAAAGTTCGCAGTTGATCCAACAATTGCAGTTCAGTGCTCCAGCTCCCCCAGGGTACTCTTGGCTCCATGATGAGCTTCGATACAAAGGCCGTTTGTATTTAAGTAAACAAACAAAGCTTAAATCCACGGTACTTTCTGAGCTTCATGCTACACTGATAGCGGGGAACTCCAGGTTCACCAAAACCTATGACAGGGTCAAATGTTCTTTTTTCTGGGATGGTATGAAACAGGACATTCATAATTTTGTCGTTGAATGTGATGTGTGTCAATGCAACAAGGGAGAAACAGTCAAATCTCCAGGCCTCCCGATTCCACCTGTTATTTGGAAGGACATATCTATGGATTTTATTACCGGCTTACCCAAATCGGGAAATAAATCACTCATCATGGTGATTGTTGATCGCCTTTCCAAGTATGCTCATTTTTGCGCTCTTCAACACCCGTTTACACCATCCACGGTGGCTCAAATTTTCATGGATCGGGTCTTCAAGCTCCATGGCATGCCACACTCTATTATTTCTGATTGAGACCCCACTTTCACAAGCAATTTTTGGCAAAAACTGTTCAAGCTACAAGGCACCCAATTGCATCTCAGTACAGCTTATCATCCCCAGACTAATGGTCAAACAGAAGTTGTCAACAAGTGTTTGGAAACATATTTGAGGTGTTTTTCCTCGGAAAAGCAAAATCAGTGGGCTCAATGGTTACTCCCAGTTAAATGGTGGTACAACACTTCATACCATACAGCTACACACATTACTCCTTTTGAAGCGGTATATGGACAGAAGCCACCTTCAGTTCTCTCATACTTACCTGGTGTCTTGAAGGTCCAGGCGGTTGACCAAACACTTACAGTTCGAGAGGCTATTCTCTGTACCCTCAAAGAGAATTTGGTCATGGCACAGAATCGCATGAAGCAACAAGCAGATCAAGGTCACTCTGAACGTCAATCTGAAGAAGGGGATTAGGTGTTTCTTCGCCTGCAACCTTACAAGCAGAATTCCCTCAAGGCCAAGCATTGTCAAAAGCTAGCACCCAAATTTTATGGTCCTTATACAGTTCTCAAGCATGTGGGACAGGTGGCCTATCAGTTAGCTTTCCCCAGTCATTCGAAGCTACATCATGTTTTTCATGTTTCCTACTTAAAGAAGGTGATCGGAACTAAGTGCCAAATTCAAACCAACCTTCCCAAGTTAGTCGAAGAAGGATCCATTTGGCTATAGCCACAAGCAGTTTTGGACCAGCGTGAGCGTCGCCTACGTCAGAGAACCATCAAGGAAGTGTTAATCCAGTGAAAAGATACAACTCCAACAGATGCCACTTGGGAACCAGCTAACATTCTGCAACAATTTCCACATCTCAAGCCTTGAGGACAAGGTTGTTTTTAAGGGGGAGGACATGTTAGGGTCCTAACCTGCACATAGGTAGAACAATTTATTCGGATGTAATAAAGGTCAATATTAATAAGGCCTTGCAATAAAATAGAATAAGTCGAATGTAAGAAGACCTAATAGAAGCTTTCGCTTCTAGAAGGATCTTCCTCTAGATGCTTCTTTTGATAGACATATTTAGTATAAATAGGAGTCGAGGGTATGAGAACCCTAGCTTGGAGATTATTGTAATAGAGCTCTGCTCGACTGGAGGTTGCCCCCTCGAAGAGGCCCGTGAACATTGCTCTTAGAATCAAAGTGCTATTTATGTTGTTATTATTATATCATTTCAGTGTTATTGTGGTGATTATTCTGGTTATATTGTTGTTATTCTGCCACTTCTAGCATTTTATTTTTGTTCTGCATACTTTTTATATCCAGTATATTACATTCTCTCAATGCTATCCCATTTGAACTCAATCCAATAGCGTAAGTTTTTGAATTTGGTATAAGTATGGTTTGTTTTATTCCTTGGGCTTCACGCTTCAGTGAATTTACTTAAAATGTCTCTTCACATTCTTATTTCAATGTCTCTTCAATGTTGTTATTGTCTTATTCACATTCAATACAGTTTATTTTAAATGCCTTTCAAAGTTGTTATTTTCTTATTCACGTTCAATATTGGTTCATGCCTTGCTTAAATGAAGGGCACTTTAATATTGGTTCATGATCCCAAATCATGTTTAATAGACAGCCTAATAAAAATAATGTGCAAAGCTAGAATTTGAAGCTCACACCAATCTATAAACACAGAAAACAAATCATCGGGATTTATTAATTTATAAGTTGTTTCTTCTTCCATCCACGTTACATCTACCAATTCAACCAAAAGCTTTTTTTTTTAAATGTCTCAAGGTTTATTTCTTTTAAAAAATAAAATCTCAAAATCCCCACATCTCAAATAATTACACCAATGAATCTTTGTGTTTCATG